>CM034150.1:238923032-239258787 GCA_019776745.2 Taxus chinensis
AGGGATAATTATAGCACACATTTTAAGATTTAAACTATGCTTGGCATAATTATAGGTGTCTAATAAATGTCAATGTGTGTATAATATGATAAATAAATGTGTAATGAAGCAAAATGAAATAATAACACCTATAGTGTATGAAAGTGGATGCCCCCAAGAGCCGTTGTGCGATTGGTAATAGGTACTACGCCAAGCATCAATGTTGTGTGTATAGATATATAGAATTTTCTATTAGAACTAGAAAGAAATTGAACATGCATGTGTGTATGATAAAAATAATTACATACAAGATGTTTATCTAGCATGTATATAAGAGTGTACATGTAACAAGTAAATGTAAGTAAGACTAAATGTGACTAAGATATGCAGTCTGTTGTGGATGAGACGGAATGGAATGAAGAGTAAATGATAGGAGCCACATTTCCCCCGAGTGGATGTGTATGTATGCAATAAGTTTCATTTGTATATGCCCCCTCAACAGTCAAGAATGAACCGTAAACAAGAGTGCGTCATCAGGAAATGGTCTGAAATGTGTTACTACAAAGATGTGATAGTCAAAGCACAAAGTGTAGGGTGCAAACGCATGAGTGAATGAGCAAGTTTATTAAACATGTGAGTGTGATGAGATCCATTTGAGATGTAGACCCTCAACACTCGAGTATGGATTGGGGAACTAGAGTTCGTCATAGGGTAATGTCTTGTGTTGTATGTGTTGAAAATATATGTTATAGCTTGTTGGTTGTTTATGAAAAAGATGGATTGTAGACATGTTGCGTATGTGATGTATATTTTTGAGGTGTTTAAGCGTTGGATGTGTTACGTGTTTTGTTGGTTACGCGTGAGAGTAAATTTTTTTGTGAATGTATTGAATGTATAATAGGATGTGCAAGACAAATATGTCATGAGAGCGTCGAATGTGTAGTGTGTTGTAGATGTGTAAGGTGTATAAGAGTTTTGGGATGATTGTATGATATGAGAAAGGTATGTCACAAGAGTGTTAAGTGTGTAGTAGGTTGCAAAATATGTCAAGTGTGTTGTATGTTGTGTTGAGTTTGTATTTGATGAATAAGTGCAAGAAGTATGTATTGTGAGTGTGTCAAGTATGTAGTATGTGATGTGGAATGTGTGTAATAGGAAGATTGTGTGGCAAATGTGTTGAGTGTATAATGATGAATATGTGTGAAAAATAGGATTATGCACAATGTAGTGCGTAGTATGATGGGTAGTGTGTTGTGTGTGAGGTTCATGTGTATAGGATGCCCTTAACAGTCGAGTGTGAATCGAAACACAAGAGTGTGTCATAGGGAAATGATGATATGGATATATCAAGATGTGTATGTTGCATGCAAATATCTATAAGTGATGTGATGAGTAAATAAGATGTGTATTTATGCTAAAGGAGGGAGAGAAATAAGCGTGATGCCCCCCAAGTATGTGTTGATAAGAATGATCAAGTGCCATTTTCTAAAAGAGTATCATTTTCTTGATCGAATCCGATGGGTGTTACATTGGAGACTTGATAGGCAATAGTATGAGGTGGATCGTATAAAGAGCCCTTGCGACGTAAGTTGTACACGGTCATTGCATACTCTTCATTGGTGAAAGGTACCGACAGACACCCATGTGTGTACCAGCAAGTGATATTTTGAGAATGGCCATGAGATGAATCACTACCAATAGAAATATTTCTAAATTGCATAGAAAAAGTGATAGTGGTGTGACTGAGTCTGAAGTTCCCCCAATATAGTCAATCCAATATTTCCCGAGTGTCAAAGGTTGGGTACAAGGGGTGCGTGCAACGAAGAGTGCTAAATGAAACACACAAATACCATAGGTGGTTGTAATGTGAAAATAGCCATGACAAAGATGAGGTGAGTGAGCTGGTAGTAGAATGTCATTAAGTTTCAATCCAAGCCAAGTTAAGCCATCATATTTGCAAATAGTATCAGAACAAGTACGATCTACTGGAATGTGATACCAATAAGAGTTGTTGATTAATATCATGCATGTGAAAGGATGTGGTGTAGATGCAGACTTCTCAGGGGAGGGTGAAACAACGTCCAAATTATGGACAGACCCTTGATAAAGTACCATAGCATTAGTAGAAGTAGGGGTATTGAATTTGTATTCACCAGGACCATCAGGCATGAAAGTTTCATTGAAATAGGAATCATCTATATCAATAGGAGTAAAATTAAGTTTTCCCAATGTTTCATCAGTAAACTTAATAGTATCGACTTCGTCATCAGAACCTTGAGAATCATTTGTGTTGGCATTGTCATGTTGTATAGATGTGTCAAGGATATTGCTAGGAGGTGCACTAGATGTAGGAGAAAGAGGATCCTCAATGAGCGGAGCAATAATGTTTATCAGAGTAGACATTGTGGGTGAGATGATTGTGGTAGTATGAAGATCAGACATTGTGCGTGAGATGATTGTGGTAGTATGAGTAGAAATACCCGGAACACTTGGAGCAATGGAAGAAGACTGTGGAGTGCTAGATTGACCAATGTCATATGTATCAATAATACTATATGGAATAGGTTATGAAGGAGGAATAGGCATAGTAGTAATAGGGTCTATGCAACAAAATTTGAATGGCTTAGGATCTATAGTAATAGTGTGTTCGTATCCATCATGTAATAATTTAACACATTGGTGTACAGTGGATGGAACTGCTTGCATTACACGAATCTAAGGTTTACCTAGTAACAAATTGAATTGAAATGAAGCATATATAACAAAGAATTCTGTGAAGATAGTCTTAGGCCCAATGTGAATATGTAATGAAATCGTTCATAGGCATGTGTGAGTAGTTGAATCATATCCCTGAATAAGAATGGAATTCTTAGAAATTATATTATCTTTAATGCCCAATTGGTTGAGAAGTGAATGAGCACACAGGTTGACAGTCGATCCATTATCAATAAGTACATATTTAATGCAAGTGGTGCCGATAATAGCGGTAATAAGAAAGGTCGCACATGGATTGTCTTTAGCAGATGGCGATATGTCCTCATTAGTAAATGATATAGCATGTGATAAATGTTTGAGAGACTAAATGATGTGTGTGAAGGCCATTGAATAATTATCACTTTTGATATGAATAAAATGAAGGGATGCCTCTAATGTTTGACAATAATCAGGCGCACTGTGTAATAAGTCATAGAGGGATATTTTGGCCAGCTTGTTCTTAAGTTTTTCAATGATATCATAGCCCTTAGAAGTAGTAGGAGGAGCCGAAGAAGTGATGGTTGGTGGAATAGAAACAGGAGGAGTTGTACGAGGACAAGTGTGGTGAGTAGTTACTACATTGATAGAAGGATCAGCCTTAGGTGTAATAAAGTGAGGAGGATGTTGAGCACGAACTTGCATGAAATCAGTAGTAGTAGTACAATGCTTGAAACATTAGTGCATGCAAAATAAGGATAAGAAGATTGAGTCATGACTTGATAAGGTGAAGACATGGTCAGAAGAAAGTGTTTGATCAATCGTTCAGGTTCACCAAAATGATTAAGCTAAATGTGGATTTATATGCCTAATCTGATTATTGTTGCAGTAGTAAATTAATAAACAATTAAGTACAAAAATTAAGCCAAACAAGTAAAGCAAGAAAGAAAAAACCCTAAGTGTAAAGAAGAGATAAGATGAATTATTTGTTTCACAATTTTCTTGGAATATTCCAAAGTGTTGACCGGATGAACAGAGAGAGAGGAGCGTCACACAGAACCCCATAAAAGTGTGTGAATTGGAAATCTTTCTAGATCGGGGCACCTGGAGAGGAACTTGGGTGCTCATGGTGCCATAGGCTTGTTTCTGGGTGCCTATGTCTACTAAAATGCTCATAAAACCTCCTCTGAGTTATCACTAGTTATTCTCCTTTAGTAGCTATGAGTTTGCACAATGATCACCAAATTTTTTGGAAACCTACAATGAAACAATGACCTATAAAACCCTCAAATAGACATCAAATCCTAAAAAAGAAAGATGCATAATGAGGGGTCAGATTATCCTCAACTATCAAAATGGTGATCTTACGACTAAGCATTGCACTACATCTCAAATCTAATGTAGTTAGGTGTGTGTGTGTGTGTGTGTGGAATCGTGCTATAGGTGGCTTTTGTGTGTGTCACACTTGACAACATGAAAATAAGCTAGATGTAGAGAAATGTTATAGATGTGTGCATGGAATATAATGAAATTCCCTCCTATGAAGTGTGTATGTATTGTAACCATCCCTTGTGTCCCTTGGATGGTGTTAGATGGATGCAATAGAGCTCTTATATGCTTGATGGATGTAACCTTAAGTGGTGATAGTTAATGTTTAGTGCTTGGTCCTTTATTATGATCACATAACTTTATATTTATATGATTCCCTTGCTTGAATTTCTTAATTGACCCCGAAAAGGCTAACTACCTAAGAGATAAGATGCTCAAATGGTTATAAAGGACCCAAAATATGTGAACAAAGTATACTGAGATCGGGATCACCCAGAAGGGACAGGGGCACCTAGCACTAGCGTCCTGGCTGGGCACTAGTGTTCAAGATGATAAATGTAGGGGTATAAAAAGGAAGACTGGGCAAGTAAGGTTGTAAGGCCAAAAGTGGCAACAGAAAACAAATAAAGGTGGCCAAATACATGGGTTAATTAATACTTTTCTTACTTAGGAATTATATGAATAGTAGTATGTAATCAGGACTAAATAGATACCCAAAGTGCGTGATTTTATGTCTACAATTACTAGTTTTCTCACATATGAATCATATGAATAGTGGTATGTGATTAGGACCTAGAAATATATCCAAGTGTGTGATTTTTTGTCTACATTTTCCCCCACTTTATGTTGTTGAGTGAATACTTGATAACATAAAGTAGATAAGAAATGTGTACCTAATAACCATGTAGATCAATAGCGAAAGCATTCCAAAGAGACAACATAAAACATGGAGTGATAAAAAATGAAGCATGGAAGCTTAAGAAGAGGAAGTGAACCTAGGCGTGAAGTGTATGTGTTGTGTCATTTTGTACTTTTTTTCATTGTTGTTTGATGAAGGGATGCTTCTTGTTGCATATTAAGAATGGACCTTCAAAAGAAGAGAGAAATATTAGTCAAAGTCGTGTTATGAAAACTTTGTAAAAGTATGTGAAAGTATGTAAAAATGAGAAAAGGTAGTAAAAGGGACATGTGCACTTGATCTGTTATGAGTGAAAATGATAGAAAGTGCCCTGAACTGATGTAAAAGAGTGAGATTTTTGGGAAATATCATGCCAAGAGCAATTTTTTGGGTGATCTCACGCCAAGAACGAGTTTTTTGGGTGATCTCACAAAAAATTTGGCAGAAGAGTGTTGGGGAGAAAGGTCTAGTGTTATTCTCTATCCCTGAATACTTACCAAATTTATACACCACTGTAGATGGTGTAATCCTGCTTTGTTCTATGTTTGATCCACATAGAAAAAGAATATAAAATGCATTCTAATTGCTGGAGGACTTTGCCTGTACTAAGAAAACCGCTATATGAACTACTGAAAAATATGATAATCTGATAAAGTAACTGTAACTACTCCCTGGTTATAGGCGCTCAGGAAACGTCAGGAGCGCCCAGTCGTTAGTGTTTCTATATGGGCGTTGGCGTCTGTATTGTATTAAGGACCCAAATCAGATTCTAGGTCATTTGTGAAACTGTAGACTGTTATGTTCATGTACTATTCATGCATGTACTGAAGTTGTGAGGTGTATGGGGTGACTGATTCACCTAATGTATTCCCCCCCTTGTTTAGGGTACATGCGATGTCACTAGGAGGATGCGGCCCAAAGGAGAGGACTGAATCCTGATATGAAACTTTGTCCCTAGAGGGGGGAGGGAATGTGCATGGTATAAACCAAGGCACATGCAAAAAAAGTGGCTAGATACATGTGTTAGAATAAGACAATGAAAACAAGCAATAGTGCAAACAAACTAGACCACAAAAAGTGGGTTTCAAACATGGGACATCACTCGTAATGTCACAATACTATCAAGGCTGAAGTGGCCAAAAACATACAAGCAAAGAACATACAATACATAGGGCATAGCCCAAAAACAATGGCATACAATAGAAGACAAGAGAAAGCAAAGTGTAACAGACAACCATGATGGTAAATAGTTCATACAAGGAAAATGTTACACATGAAGCACCCATTAGCATGTTAGAGAGATAAAGAGTATGTCAAAGCATGCATGGTCTGATATAGAGTAGTGTACTAGTAAGAATAGGAAGTAGTATAAAATGAAGCAATATACCCTGTAGTATGTGAGAAAGTAGATGTCCCTAGAAGCCTCGGTGGGACTGGTAAGAGGTACAGTGCCAAGCATCCATGTTGCGTGTAAGGATCTATACTAATTCTGCATTCAAAACTAGATAAATAGTGACCATGCATGTGTATGTGATAAAGATAATGACATACGAAGTATCTATCTAGCATGTGAAACAAAGTGTACATGTAACTAGAATAAACAAGGAAGAATAGATGCAACTAAGATATGCAATATTTTTTGAATGAGTGAGATGGAATGATATGCAAAGTGAGTGTAATATGGGGAGCATGTCCCTTGAGTGTATGTGGATTAATGTGTATGAGATGAGTTTCATTTATAAAATACCCCTCGACGGTCAAGAATGAACCATAGAATAAGAGTGCGTCATCAGGAAATGGTTTGAAATGTGTGTGCTAGATAGATAGATAAATTAAGAATAGAATGTAAAGAGTGTGAATGTGGTGAGGTTCATTTCATATTTAGACCCTCAACAGTCAATTATGAACCATGGACCAAGATTGCATCATAGGGTAGTGTGTTGTGTGAGAATATGATGCCTGAGATATGTGTCGTGAATGTGTAGAGTGTGAAATACATCGTGTGTATGATGTGATGTTCATGGATGCAGTATGCGCTCAACAGTCAAGTGTGAACCTTATCATGAGAGTGTGGCATAGGGTAATGATGATACAAGTTGTATAAGATGAGCGAGAAAGACTATATGTGAAGCATGAGGCATAAAAGTAGAAATGAAAGACACCTAATACTACTAGGAGGGGGAGAATAAGTGTGATGACCCCCAAGTGTGCCAATAATGGAGATCTATGTGGTGACGTGAGAGATACCATACCATTGTGGGAGAGCACTATCTATGTCTTGAGAAGAAAGAGGGTCAACACAATGGTATGTTGAAGCAGTGGTAAGACCGTGCCATGGTGGCGAAGTTTGAAATGCGTAGAGTGTGAAATGCATCGTGTGTATGATGTGATGTTCATGGATGTAGTATGCCCTCAACAATCAAGTGTGATCCTTATCATGAGAGTGTGTCATAGGGTAATGACGATACAAGTTGTGTGTATCAAGTTGTATAAGATGAGTGAGAAAGACTATATGTGAAGCATGAGGCATAAAAGTAGGAATGAAAGACACCTAATACTACTAGGAGGGGGAGAATAAGCGTGATGACCCCCAAGTGTGCCAATAATGGAGATCTATGTGGTGACGTGAGAGATACCATACCATTGTGGGAGAGCATTATCTATGTCTTGAGAAGACAGAGGGTCAACACAATGGTATGTTGAAGAAATGGTAAGACCGTGCCATGGTGGCGAAGTTTGAAATGTGTCTTTGCCATCAGTATAAGGAGTAGTTTGTTTGAAAAACTGAATTGGTGGTAGCTTATGTGGGATTAATGGCGATGTAGAAGATTTGGAAGGAGGAGGTGTTGTATTAATTTTTATAGGAGGTTGTTTAGGAGTTAGTGATGCGGTAGAAGACTTGGTAGGGGAAGGTGATGAAGAACAACCTTTAGAGGTGATTACTTAGTTAGATTGGGTTGTATAGGTAGCACTTGACTGATGGAAGAAGGAACATTAGAAGCGATGGCATGATGCTCATTAAACATAGAGGTATCAGATTTAGGAACCTAATGAAATGTAGTAATTGAATATGAATAGGTAGCATTATTTTGTGTAGCAAATGAGATAAGACCATAACGCTTAAGGTGGCAAATTTGTCCGTGTATAGCATAAAAATCATTGTCATTATGTCTATTGATTCGATGGTAATTGAAATATGAATGACCTTGATATTTTACAAGCTGATAAGGAGGATAATAATGAGTAGATGACAATATGATCAATTGATGTGTGAGGAGTTGTGGAAGAATATCTTGTTATTTAGTATTGAGATCAAACTTGAGAGGTGCCGGTAATGGTAAGACTTGAGGTTCACTGATATGAGCACATGTAGAAGACATAGGATGAGGATGAGAAGAAGAACTATCATGAGCCTGAAAAGTGTCCTTAAGATGTTGGATTTTAGATTTAAGAGATATGATTGTGGATTTCATAGCCTAAAATTTATCTTGAAATAAATAATGTAAATCTTTAATGGATTTGCAAATAGATTTATTGGAATTAGGACCAAGAGATTCATCATAAAGACAATCGAAGATAGCATTGACTTGATTCGGTGGTATATTAAGAGGAAGGCAGATAAAGTGTATAAATTTTTGGAGATCATCTTTACAAGATGGGTGCATTTGAAGTAATTGATATAAGTGGACTTGAATATCTTTAGAAGCCATGAAAGAAGAAAAATGAGGATCCAAGAGTGTTCGAATGAGATAGGTTCACCAAAAAGATTTAGCAAAAATACAATTTTGTAAAACCCTAATATATTTCATAGTCATATATAATAAATAATCAATAAAGCACATATTTGATCCAATCAATAAGCTAAAGTAAATTAAAACCCTAAGTGCAAGAGAGGGAACAAAATACTTAGATGATTTTAAAATTAATCCCCAAGTGTTCTGGATTGGAGAATTGATGAACAGGAGGAGGACTCTGTCACAACCACACTCAGAAAATTTTGTGATTTCCATATGAGCCTAGACTAGGTCACCTGGACTGGGGCGAGGGCGTGCAGACACTAGAGACCTTTGTTGGGCACCTCTGACTATGCAAAATCTCCTAATCTAATTTTTCTTGTGTCATAAGGTGTTTGCTAACCTTCGTTGTTAGTCACCTGTATGTTGCACTATGTCTGTAAAATTCTCTTGTAACCTACAAAGAGGGAGAGATAATTTGGAAAACCCCATAACACATCAAATCCTTAAAATATAAATATGCAAATGGGGACTAGGACTGACCCCAACGGTCACCCGATAAAGTGAACTTATGACCAAGTTCTGCACTACATCTCATACTCCATGTAGTTTTTGTAGGTATGTGTAGAAATCGTGCCCTAGAAAGCTCTTGTGTAAGATGCACTTGATAGTGATCAATAGATAGATGTACCAATGTAAATAGATGTGTGGATGGAAAAATGAACTTCCCCTCCTATGGGTGTATGTAGAAAATGTAGTCCCTTGTCCCTTGAATGAAATTAGGTGAATGTCTTTGATGATATTAGAATGCCTTTAGATGCAACCTTAGGTGATAATAATATATGCTTAGAGCTTGCTCCCTTATTATGGTCACATAGATTTGTATTTATATGATTCCCTTGTTTGAATTTTGTAATTTACAACTAAAAATTTTTCCTATAAGAAAATAATATGCCCAAAATATAAAAGAAGCCAAAAATAGGTGAGTAAGATACAAAGAGGTCAGGGCGCCCAGAGGGGACGAGGGCACCTGGGTGCTAGTGTCCTGGCTGGGTGCTGGTGTCGAGAGTCAAGAAAGATAAAGCAATGAATATCAAACTGGGTTGTGAGGTGTGCAAGACCAAATAGAAAACCAAAAATACAGAAAATAGGCCAAAGATAGATGTCAATTACTAGCTTTCTCACTTAGGAATCACATGAATAGTGGTATGTGATTAGGACCTAGAAATGTAACCAAATGTGTGATTTTATGTCTACACTAAATATCATATTCTTAATACAATTATGTACTTTTAGTTTTGTTTTGAATGAAATGAATTCAATTGATATGTAAGGTTAGATACTAACTACTACTATCATATATGGAACTAATAAATTGATCTACTCTTCATAAAAACCATAGTAAAATAAAATAATTTAGCACCCCCAAATGTTAGTGCCCTAGGTAGTTTCCTAGTTTTCCTAGGCCTTAATACCCTTCTATTTCTAAAGGGATTCCTTAAGGAAACTGTAGAGAGAAGGGTAGTAGTCATGTCATGGTGTCCACAAATGGTAGTGCTTTCTCATCCTTTTGTGGGCGTGTTTGTGACAAACTTCGAATGGAATTCCACGCTAGAAAGCCTCAGCACATGGAGGATATTTTTTCCATTTATTTTTGTATACCATTCCTTTTCCTTTATGTTGTGTTGTACCATGTATTTATTTTAGGTTTTTTATTGGCTTGTGACAAATACATTCAAAATGAAAAATATTAATTTCTGCAAATGTTCAATCTCTATTTTTCATATAATGCTTTTACAAATAAAATCTCTATTTTTCATATAATGCTTTTACAAATAAAATATTGATGGATATCCAATCTAAAGGTTTTTTCATACAATCCTTTTTTCAAATTTTTTATTGTTTATGATAATTTTTTTGATTAATAAGATCTTATAGTTAATTAACTAAAATTGTTTACAATATTGGTTAATTTAACATTTACATTTGTGTTCAATCAAAATAGATTGTACTAGCATATTTAGATGCATTATCCCCAAAAAAAAAGCTAGAAAGATGGGATTTAAGTCTTGATTTTCTTTACAGATAATTATAATTGAAAACCTATGAAAACCACGAGCAAATAAAGGGAGCAGAATAAAAAAATATGTTTGATGTGGAACTTAGTTTTTAATTTGTTTAAACAAACATAAATAGCTTGGCCTACTATGTGTTTTCTCCTTCATGTGGACTTTTAATACAATTTTGGATGTTCTGCTCCAATTTTTTTAGAGTTTTCTTAAATATATGACCCCTCACCAAGTTTCATAAAACAAAGAAGGAAGCTAAGGTTATAATAACGATACATTTTTTTACCCGTTGTGAGCACGATGAAAGAAACTGAGCATATTAGACAATTTTGGCATGTAACTTATGTTCATCAAATATTAATTATTTATATTTGTTTGTATGTCATCATGTGTGTCCATGTATATTCATGTGCATGTGTGCATATAATGTGTATATGTGCCCGTGCGTGTGTGTGTGCGTGTGTGCTTTCCTCTCAAATTTTTTAATATAAAATTTTTACAGCAATCAAGCCCTCTAGTGCATTCCTTTTCAAGAAAGAAAATGATGGTTTATGATGTCCTAATCTTATGCAACAAATTATTTCATGCCAAACTAACATTCTCAACTCCAATGTAAAAATAAAAAATGAACACATGAAAAATATAGTATGTTAAAATGAAGTTGACACTTATTTTAAAGGTCACATCAAAATTACCTACACATTTTGTCTATCGAAAAAAACTTACTGGAAAGAAACTTAAAGATTGTAGACACATTTCTCAAAATGATAAAACTTCTTATAAAGGTTGAACCTAAGAGTTATCAACACACATTGAGATATCGTTGTCATATTTGCATGTGACAAAAGTGTGGGTGGTAAGTGGTGCAATATGGCAAAGGGTAGATATAGTTTTTTCTTTAACACGTGAAAGTTTAAATTAAACATTGTTTCACAATATGATTACTTATGTCTCCTAGTTTTTGGTGGTTGGGTTCTCAGTTATTATTTCTAGTGGGAAGATTAGTAAGTGAGATGGGTGGTAATTTTGACCTGATGCTCTCCTTCATGCATGAGTTTCAAATCAAGGGCTTGACCATCCATTGGTTAAATGAAAATGTTTATTGATTTTATTGACTCTTTATTGTCTCTTTTAATGGAGAGGATAAGGTGGATAGTGAAGATGGAGGGAAAGGGAAAAACATGATGGAATGACATATATGCAAGCTTCCTATCTATAGGCGATGGTGAGTGAGAATCTACAAAGCCTCTGAGGGCAAAGAGAATGTGAATGTTAGGGTCAATGGCTCAAGTCTTTCCCTCTTAGGCACAATTCATCACAATCCGTCTGTAGCCTATACAGATCTCAAATTTGGAAGCATTAAATAAATTTTGATTGTGTTTCCTCATCTACTATGCATTTTTATTATGTGAATGATTATGATTTACAACAATAATTTTGGTGATCCCATTCACAACATCTTATCGATTTGGTTAAGTCCCTCTAGTTGTCTTGTCAGATAACACTCATCTATTTTTCGTATCGTTATTGGAAAATAACATTTCCATCAATTCCATGTGCTACCTATGGTGGCCACTACATTGAAATAGTCAATGATGGTGGTGTTGAGGATCCCAAGATCCCAATGATGCTAACCATATTGGCCACTCTTGGATTCTTGCATGATTCTCTCCAAGAAGGTCTTCCAAAATATACATAGCCACACCTACAAGTGATTATAATGGTTTTATGTTAGTATTTTTTCATGTTGTCTCGACATTTTGGGCCTTAATATTCAAATTAAAAACAAAACCTAGAGTCGATTATAGTGTTTACATCCTATTCACCCTCTTTTATGATATATGCAGAACTATTGACATCAGAGATAAAGATCAACATGGGTCTTTCATTCATATATGTCTCACAAGTTTGAAGAAAAAATACCTATGTATATCACTTATTTCATTAATTAAAAGGTGGTATAAGATGTCTCTTGAGCCTAAGTCCACCTAAAGAAAATAAGGAGAAATCACCTCTTGGCTTTGTAACCTTTGTGCGCATCTTGAAATTTTTTTATATCCAATTCATTGTTTCCTCCTTTTATCTTTGGGTATTATAACTTTATTTTTTCATGTGCCTCAACAATTTATCCTCTCTAATTCAGAAATTGATTTTGCCTCCTCAAAATAACATCTTATTGCACTTGAATCTATATCTTCACTTTGCTACATTAAAGGCTACATTTCCATCAAACACTTTACTGTCAGATCTTCTTATGAATAGGAGTTATTATGCTAAAATATTTCCATCAAACCTCCTCTTAGAAATTATTAAGCTAACATTGTTAAGAAATAAATTCTAGTTTTTCTATTTTATGAATAAATATATTGAATTCCATTTTATGGGATGATGTATTACATTTTTTAGGAAAACTTTTTTTGAGTTAGTCACTCTTGTCTTAAGATTCTTACCAATATGGGGATTAACCCAATCACAACTTAATCATTTAGCTATATTAATTTAGTCATATTATTAGTTTTTAGTTTTTTACGTGTGTATGATTAACCCAACATCTTAAGATGATCTCCATCATTGGTCATTATCATAGTTACCTTCACTAAATAGGATCGACCATATTACAAAAAAAACATATATTATCAATAATTTAATTAATTTTTAAAATTTGATAAGATGATCTCTATAAGTAATCATTTTTTATGATTCTTTTCTATTGACATCTTGATTCACTTTGGGTGTGAACTTTATTGCTATTTTCTAATTGTTATGCTTATACCAAATAGATGTTAAAAAAGGGAATAATATTCACCAGACAAATTCAACACTATTATTTTTAACAATTTCTATCAAAAATACATATTACATACACTGTAAAGTGGAGGTTTAGACATTACAATGTATACATTATCATTTTTTTAGTTTTTATGACATTACATGCAATGTGAGTCATAAAGCGCATGAGCATGTTGTATTTGCATCAACAATCCATTCATATAATGGAAAATATTATTTAAGCCAATCAATCCATTCATATAATGTAAAATATTATCTTGAATTATATAATTGATTAAGCCAATTAATCAATTGGGTGAGTTTTATGATGAAATAGGAGCTAACCAAGCCTTATTTCACACTAATTAGTTGTAAATAGGTTCACATGGATTTTTTAGCCCAAAATATGCAATTTATTAAACTAAGAGATTAGTAGTTCAACCAAGGATGCATTAGGGGCTACACAAGACCCAATTCATAGTAATTAGTTCTTAATAGCTTCAAGAGGCTCATTTATCCCCAATAGCATACATGATTGAGGAAATTGAGTAATTAGTTTAATTATATACATACTTTAGGCTAATCAAGCCTCCTAAACTTATTATATATTGTAGAAATATGAAAGAACTATATTTCCAATAGAAAAATTATTTTCTCCTAATGTACACATATTATTATAACCACGAATTGATTCTTAATGCTTGTAGTCTAACTTGAATACCATGTGAATTGCTATGGAATCGATAAGATTCAATCATAAGCTCTCACACTTTTTATGTTATATATTGATAGTCTTGGGAAGTAAAATGAGAAACCTATCATGTGTATCAACCCTATTTAATTCTAATTAGGTTTTTTGAATTGGTACTATAATAACTAAACATGTAAATACATTCATATTTATATTACGGATCAACAATATAAGTATACAACATAGCAGTCATATTAACATTTAAATGCATGCACTTGGAAGTACAATCATAATATAAAGAGGGATTTAACTAGTTCATAAGGTTAATATGATGTGTTGATGCATGATCTAGAACAAGAACAAAATATGGAAATTATACCTGTCAACTTCTATTTTTTGAAGCTTCCTAGGAGAAACCATACCAAATGGTCATAAAAATATATACTATACTAATCAAACTATATGGTTTTTCCCTTGTAGGAATGGGGATTTGCAACTTTCAGTGTCACTATGTTTCACTATTTTTCATTGTTTTATATCTTCAACTTCACATGAAACCCTAGATTTTGTAAATGAACCTATAAAAAAACCCTAAATATCCTGAAACACATTTAAACAATCATTAGATCTAAAAATAAAGATGCAAAATGGTTGAGTTGGATTCAAATCAGTGGTCACGCCATTCGTAATTCACTGAGCACTGCACTACATTTTTTACTCTATGTAGTTCTGTAACATCCCAAATTTCTTGTAAGTTAAAGTAACTACGGTTAAGTCTAAACAGGATTAGATGAGATCATCATTAGGTATAAAATTCATTTGACTCGTCAGCTTCTGCTGCGGGGCATGGCATTATGGAACAAATAACCCCACAGGGCCGCACCCACCTTGATGATCCTTCCTAAAACATGATTAGGCCTAATCATAGCTTTACGAGAATATTTGAATTATTATTATTTACGAACTTGGTGATTTTTTTCATTTGTTTGAATATTTTATATGGAACATGGGAATTCGAATAATTATTACGATAACATATTTTTGGCAATATGTGGACTTATATTATGATGATTAATTTTACCATTAAAGTTAGGTATCAATTAAAATTAAAATTAAAAAAATGCATTTTTAATTTGTGAAATTATATATTTAAATCCTAAAAGGATTTGGCATGTAAATCAAAAGTTTAAAAGTATAATATTAAAAATATTTTAATATTTGAAATCTAAGAGTTTTAAAAAGGTACACGCCTTCATCTAACACCAAGTATGTGGCATCATGACATGCATTGACGCATGAAGCAACACTTGGAAGCCTGAAAATTCTCCATTATAGTATAGTTTCTTCATTATGTTTTCTTTTTTTTTCTCCTTTGTCTGCTTTCATTTTTCTCTTTTGGAATACATGCGTGAGTTTTGGAGGAAAGAGTAAGAGGTTGCTAATTCTCAGTTTACTTCAGGCACGAATATCTTCTCCTTTCTCTACAGCATTATTTTTTTATAATGAGGAAATATACATTCTATTTTAAATGGCAATTAAATGAATTTGTGGACAGCTTCTGATTTAATTGCTTGGAAATGAAATCTAAAAAGGAAATTGATGGATTATGTATTCTCCTAAGTTTCCTTTGTGTGGTTTTAGCTAAATCTAGAAAAAAAAACGCAGATGGGTGTTCCTAATCAATTTCTATTTTATTTAATTTTTTATTTAAATTTGATTTCTGGAAACCCAAATCGATTTCTACCTCTTGGTTTTATTACAGTCAACAATAAGTTATTTGTATGAGCAAATTGATTTATGGGTAGTGTGAAAAATGTTTTTGCTAGGTATTTCATCATTTTGCCTGATATATTTGCTTCCAGATTTCAATAATTTCTAAACAGAAAAGAAATTAATGTTGGAATGAACTGATTTGGATATGTATAAGTTGATTTGCCTGTAGGTATAGTTTTATTACCTGATTGAAAAAAATAAATTAGTGTTAACAGTCTATGTAAGATGACTTAGTTTTTCTAAAAGAATTTCATTACTGGAAGTGTTAGAAAATTATTGTTGTTATTCTATGCAAATAGAATTCAAAATTATCATCTTGTGGTATGTGGGTCAATTTGTTTTGTTGATCTGTCGGTTACCTGAAAGAACATGTTAAAATGATTTAATAGAGGTGTTTTTACACTGTTTAGTTGGATTGTTCCTATAAATGTGTGTGTGTGTGTGTGTGTGTTTTGATTGTTTGAAATAAAGTTATTGTGCGTTTTATAGAGTTGTTCATTAGCTAGAGGGAATATATCTAATTGGTATTTGGTATTTTGTTAAGATGTTTGTTGATTGGAAAGTAAGAAAAATAATAGTTGAATAGGTACCATGTGAAACATGATTTGCTTGTGGTTTAATTAGAATTCGGATGTTGAATGATTATGGTTTGATTATGTCTTGATCCTTGTGATTAGAGTGAAACATAATTGTTGAAATAAAAATTGGTTGTTCTATTGGTATACATTCATAGTTGTATCTTGATGTAGAACAGGTAATAATACATTCTTTGTTGTATTATCATGCGTTTGTTGATAAAATAACTTGTATATTGTTTCTTATTTTATTTAATAATTGCATCAAAAATTGGAGTTAATATTCATGCCAGTTCATTTTGAACTGACAACATACCACTACTCTAGTCTTGCAGGAAAATTAGTCGTCTTGTTCGGGTGTACAGAAACTTATGTTGTGTGAAGTTTAATCGTAGCATGGATCTAAATGAGATATTTGGATTTCAATTTGTAGAGGGATGATATCCTAGAATTTTGAATAAATTTATTGGGATCTTGGACCCATTGTTAATATTCAAACCTCACTATGTGAGAGTTACCATAATAGTTATATATTTCGCCTTAACGACATATGTAATTTATGATTTTAATAAAGAGATGATTACCTTGTATGAACAAATATTTCAATATGAGTAAATGATAAATATTAGAAGTGATAAATCTTACTTATCATAAATTGATATATTAATTTATTTGATATTTGTCAATGTATGAATCTGATAGTTGGGCAATTATTGTAACAATCAATTGTCTTTAATTTCTAAATTAAATAAGATATTTCATGGTGTATCTAATCGAAGGAATAATTAAATATACATGTTTAATATATATTTAATTCAGCCTTTCCGTAAACTTGGTATTAACAAGATAAGATGGTAAATCCTCTTGTATAAAGAGTGGAAGAGTATCGTCATAAAAGGTAATTTAAGGTTAAAGAAACCAAGCATCAGGAAAAGTGAAACTAAAGGGGAAGATATATGGATGAAAAGATCCATGAGGTATATTAAGGGATAAGAACATGCAAAATGCTGAAATAGATTCATATCAGCATAATGAGTGTACTTATCTCATGATGATCCTAGTTGGCCTTTGGCATATATCTCGATATAAACTCTTGCAAGATATGTTAAATTGGAAATAAATTAAATACAAACTATAAGATCTAGATAACTATGAAAGGGATAGTTGTGAGGTGGCAGAAGACTTAAACTCATAAGACTAGTGTGTTGTCTTGAGTTTTGCTGTAACTTGCACAGCAGAAAACTTTGGCCAAAATAATGCATTGATGGTTATGCATTGTCTAATCACCTAGTCCTCCAATTAAACTAAAATTTTCAGTAACCTGATCATGGGAAGTTGAACACTGAACATGAGGTAGGCAATGGTTGGATACCAAATACGAAGTTGGGAAACTAGCTTCATGGTAGACCCAAGGACTTTCACATAGTTCCCATGACCTTAAAAAAAATGTTGAGCCAAAATGCTAAGTAAGCATTGTCACTTGAAGTAGTGGCCAAGGGAGATCGTGGAGATCTGGATACACCCTTCTTAGTCACACATGGCTTACCCGGATGTTATCAGATAGATCAAAAGAACAAATTTGATTTAAATAATTTGATTAAATAAATATGTATGAATTCAGCTGCGTAATCTATTTTTGTGTATGTTTAAAAAAAAAATATCTCCGTTTTCTAGTTCTAGTAATTGAGCGTTACAAGTTCTCATATTGTTTTGTGTTGGTGTGCATGCAACTATCGCTTGACCTAGTTTTTTCATTGTGCCTCAACACTAATATCAGGCTATGCTACTTCATCCTAATATAATCCCTTGTATGCAAATGAAAATTTCCGATTTGTGCCCTGATGTGTTGTGTATGCAATACATAAATATATCTCTTTCTTCTTTATCTCAGTATATGGTAGATACATAGGTTCATTCTAAGTGATAAATCCCTACATTAGGATTATATATATATATATGAATTATTACTTTGAAATTCAAGCCTTAGTGGTGGGAAAGGTTGACCTAAAAGATATAATTTGAAAGATAAAAGAGTAGAAAATGTGCCCATAAAGAGAAAAGAACTGAAAAGAAAGAAGGATCAAGACCACACATAAGGGTCGGGACCATATGGATAGTTTTGGACCAAGATCATATGTGTGTGTGTGTGTGTGTGTGTGTGTGTGTGTTAGGATAACTTGCACATTAACTGTGCATGTCAACAACATTATGCACTTAATACATGTCATATGAGGTAGACTTAGTATAAAGTTTGAACATAACACACACCAATAATAAGATGAGGATACATATTCTCTCAAGACTACATAGCCAAAGTCTTTCTTAAACTTGCATATGGTGAGCCCCTTTTTGTCATGTTTTATCCTATGTGAAACTCTATGTTGTCATGACATCATTTTGCACTATGTATAAGATTTCCATTTCGTAATTAATACTTTTGGAAGGAAATATTGTGCATATCTTTGGTATTTTCATCTTGTTCTCACTTCTTCAAATATGGTTCAAATGAATCTTTATGAGTATTAACAATGCATTGAAAATTATTTATTAAAGCAATCACAAAACTCAACTATAGACCAACACAGGACTCACTTATGTAATAGCGCAGGACTCACTTTATAGCATAAGACTCACCTTTGCATGAGCACATGACTCATTGGGGAGCACAAGAATCTCCCAGAGCACTAATGCAGAATCACTTGGAATGAGGAACTCGCGAAAAATAGGAAAATGACTTAGATAAAAAAGCAACAAGTTGATATATTTAGCACACCAGTTGATACAATGAGACGTGTACTTATATCTCAACCTTCATGCGGATTATGAGGACCATGCAATCTCAACTGAACACCATTTTCTTGAAGACATGGAGCAAAAAATCAGAACACTTATAGACTTATAATCATCATGATTATAGGGAATCTATTCGGGATCTATAATATCTTCTGGCATTGATTAACTATCTAAATTAAGAGTAAATTACGGAACTCATCTTTAGTTAACAAGATGAATTTGATCCAAAAATGACATGGATTAATCCTTCTATGATTGTAATTCCTTAAACAATTAGTTGTTGTTATAGGTAGCTTCCAGTTAAGTAGTTATCATTAATTTCAAATAACTAGTCCTCTTTTAGAGTGACTAGGTATGCTCTGAATATAAAAGAGCGAGTGTAGTAGGATTAAAAATTTAGTTCAATTGATCACTGTAAAAGAAATTCTTTCATTCAATAAAGTGTTGATTCAAGGGAAAATTCTACTCTTGTAACTTGTAACTTTAAATCGGATCGACAGGAAGGAGCAAGGGCTACTCCTCCCCAACGTGAAGAAATAATTTCTTGTTGATTTCCCTTCTGTTATTTTCCATTAATTTAATTTATCAGCATCATATTATTTTCCATAATTTTAATTCTACACCAATATACTTTCGTTGTCAATCACACTTCATTTCTTTATGGCAATTAGTAGATTATTTGGTTAATTTCGTTATTAAATAAATATTGAGCATAGTTCCAACTGTTTCCTTTGTTGCATATAGCTATGGACACCGCCTTGGACTGAAAAACATTAGATAACTAAAGTATGAGGACCAACGATGCTCGTCACTTTTTCGTAATGTTTCTGGGGAAAATATCAAGGTGTTATCAAAGATTAAGGTACTAAATTTAAGTGTTACTCGATTTCCTAGTAAGTTTCCATTTATAAATTTCATTTCCATAACTCTTTCTTTTGAAGTATAAGCTCTTGTAGTGACAGTGAGACTCTTTTGTGCTTTGGAGTATGTGGAACACAAATAGTCAATTAAGTACTGGTAGTTAGGGAATTTTCCTCAATATGGTAGGATTTTATGATTAGACCTAGATATCATAGAGGTAGACTTATTAGATTTAATTTACAAAACCCCCCTCAAAACCAACATGTGGAATGACTTGTTCATCAAGAAAGGATGGCTAGCGAAGTAGATAACCACAATGGTGCAGATAATGGAAATCCTCCACTTTGAAGGATGTTCACCTATGTCATACAACTTGATCCAAATGATCAAGCCCCCATGAAAAATATATCCCCTTCAATTTTACCAACCTTCAGGGGATTATTCTTAGAATATCATGATCAATTCCTATTTGAGTTCAAATTCTCATACCAAACCTATGATTATACCTCAGATAACTAGAAGCTCAAGTTATTTCCCTTGACCTTAAAGGATATAGCTATGATATGGTTCATGGGCTTAGCCCCTAACTCCATCCATAGTTGGTAGGAGATGGAAACAATTTTTTTGGATAAATATCAAGACTACTATAGGGTAAGGGACAAGAGGGAAGAACTCTTTAGCATTCAACAAAAGTAAGATAAGAGTGCGGAGGACTATCTTGACCGATTCCTCTTCCTTTATAGGAGGTGTGTTACTGGTTTGGATATTAATTTGCTCAAAACTTTATTCCTCAAGGAATTGGATAAAGACACATAGGAAGCCTTAAATCTTATGGGAAAAGGAGAGATGAATAAACTAGAATTTACTGATATAATTGACCTTTGTAGGAACTAGTCCCAAACTCACCCCAACCTTTGTAGACAGAAAGGAAAAATGGAAAATGGTGATATATCCAAACTAAGAGAAGAGATTGAAAATTTGATAATAGACCTCTTAGTTAAAATCAATACAACTATGGATAGAGAGAAATCCAGGAATACAGAGCCTTTGTTATCTACTTTCTGAGATGTAGGAACAAGCATGGGCTTAAGGACTCTCCCTTAGACAAAACGGAAATATGTCTTATCTGTGATCTAAAGCATGCCATAGACCTATGTGGATTGCTTACCTTTTTGAAAAACCATTTAAAACAAAACACACAAGACAAAGCTTAGTTAAATTATATGGTGCAAAGGCAAGGAGAGAATTTTCAATCAAATCAAAATCAATCATATGGACCAAAAACACAATGGGTCCCAAACTAATGGAATGCACCATGGCCATAACCCCAACCTTGTGCTCAAAAATTCCCACAGGGATGGATTCCTCAATGGAATGCACACCCAAGTTATTTATCATCAATCCTGAACTCTAACCCAAACATTCCACCATTTCAACAATTTAATCCTCAATTCCAACAATAGTAGAATGTACCTAAAGGATCAGGGAAGCAATATTATAATCAAAGAAGACCCCAAGGTCAAAAATCTTTTTTGACTAGGCCTACAAATGCTACCTCATCTAAACAACCTGCCCAACCACATATTCAAGCTCAAACTATGGAGAATTCCAAAAATGTGAGGTAGGGTAACCCAACATACATTGTGGAATTAGATAAAAATGACACAGTAAACTTTGTGGATTATAGAAACATCTTACTACATTTAGGGAAAGTTACCTCAAAACCTTAATCTTCTGTCATAGAAGAAATACTTGAAGATGAAGAAAATCTTGAAGAAACACAACCCAGTCATTTTGTTGAAGAACACCCCAAACAAATGTTGATATTCCTTTTCCATCTAGACTCTTGGAGAAACACAACACTATAATTCCTGAACAACCAAAGTTAGAGCTAATTCAAAGACTGAGGAAATTGAGTATTGGGGTTCCTCTGTTACAAGCTCTGAAGGAAATTCCATAATTGAATAAAACCATCAAAGATCTTTGTTTTAAAACTCTAGGAAGAGAAATAATCATCCTTAAACCATTCATGTTGATGGGAAACTTGCTAGTATACTGGAAGGGAATACTAGCCCTCATAAATATGAAGACCTTATAAGTCCTACTGTTACAATTTGCATAGGAGATGTGCAGATCCAAAATGTCCTAATTGACTTAGGAGATGTTATCAAATTAAACAAGCCAAAAGGGATTATAGAAGATGTTACCATCACCATTAAGTCATGGGATTATTCGGTAGACTTTATGGCCATAAAAACAAGGAATAGGAAGATTGGATACCCTTTGATCCAAGGACGCACTTTGTTAGCTACTTTTTTCACCCTCATTGATTGCAGAACATGAAATATGGTGATTACAAATAGACATGATTCCAAAAATTTATCCATTTACCCATCCGTAAAACCTTTTGCTACAGAAAATAAAACATGGTGGAAGGGTAATGCAAATGAATTAGAGGACATCATTTCATCTTTGGCCATAGTCATAGTTCAAGAACATTCAAATTAAATTCAGGATGTTGACCATGAGTCATGTGTTGGACTAATTATAAGTCCTGCACCTAATCGCAAGTCCTGTGTTGGATTGATGGTTAGTCTTGCGTTAACACTAGTGGAAATAAGAGATGACATGATGAATGATGACAATCAGCCTATCATCTACCCTTTTTCACGAAATATAGACTTGACCGAGTCTATATTTTAAAATATCACTATTATTCATAGATTAATTTCCCACATGTGCCCATTGAATGCATTATTTAGAGAGTATCCCATTGTAAATTCTCTCCATCCAGGCACCAAGCAATTACCTATTCTCCCAGGGAACACATTAGTAGTAAATAGTTGGTTGACTAGTCAGGAAGAAAATACCTTATTTAAACTCTTATGCTCTCATACTCAAGCCTTTACTTTGGAATCTAGTGACATGAAGGGTATTCACCCCAGTATTTGCACACACCACATTTACATAAATCCAAGCCAGTCAGACAACCTCAAATAAGGATAAACTCTACCTTAAGAGACATTGTAAAAACTAAAATTGAAAAACTTCTTAAGGTAGGATTCATTTATCCAATCTTATATAGCCAATGGGTTTATCCATTAGTGATAGTTCCAAAAAATAATGGGAAATGGAGGGTCTGTGTGGATTATATGGAGTTAAATAAGGGAACTCATTGAGATTATTTTCCACTTCCTTTCATTGATCAAGTCTTAGATAATTTGTCTAGGAAAATGTATTTTTCATCCCTTGATGGGTTAAGTAGGTAATATCAAATAACAGTAGCACTGGAGGATCAAGATAAAACCACTTTTACCTGCCCTTGGGGAACATTTTCTTATAGGGTGTTACCTTTTGGTTTATGTAAAGCTCCTACCACTTTTCAAAGAGCCATATTAGCAATCTTTGTTGATCTCACCCATGATTGTTTTGAGATTTACATAGATGACTTCATTATTTATGGGGAAACATTCCAAGAGGCAATTGACAATATAGACAGAGTCATTTCTAGGTGTGAAAAATATTAGTTATCCTTAAACCATGAAAATGCTTATTTATGATGGAACAGGGGATAGTCTTAGGTCATCATGTCTCAGTTGAAGGAATAAAGGTAGATCATGACAAGGTCAATATCACTATAAAACTCCCATTGCCCACAAACCAAATAGAGGTGAGAAGTTTTCTAGGGCATGTTGGCTACTATATAATATTTATTTCATATTTTAGTAAGATAACTTCTCCATTGTTTTCTCTTTTAACTAAAGACTCTGAATTTGAATGGACATAGCCATGCCAACAATATTTTGACATTATCAAAGACAAATTGATGAATACCCCAGTATTAAGAGGCCCAAATTGGAAGCTCCCCTTTCATATACAAATAAATGCTTCCAATG
Source organism: Taxus chinensis (assembly GCA_019776745.2). Classification (NCBI taxonomy): domain Eukaryota; kingdom Viridiplantae; phylum Streptophyta; class Pinopsida; order Cupressales; family Taxaceae; genus Taxus; species Taxus chinensis. The sequence goes on from CM034150.1 coordinate 238,947,091, forward strand.
AAGTAGTAGGGGTTGTACTTGGATAATAAGAAGAAGGAGAATCGATGCATGTTATTTACTATATTAGTAAAAACCTCTCCCCTACTAAAAGGAGCTACACCACCAAAGAGAATGAATTTGTTGCAGCTTTTTATGCAATTAACAAGTTTCACCATTATATCACATGATATGAAGTGATTGTTCACACTAACCACTCTGTTATTAAGTATCTAATGAATAAACCTTTAGTTCATGGCAGGATTGTAAGATGGTTGTTGTTATTACAGGAGTTTAATATTAAAATTATTGATAGACCACGGAAATGAAATGTTGTGGCTGATTTTCTATTAAGGTTAACCATTTCAGGAATAGAGGAGGAGATCAATGATGATTTTCCAGATGAACATTTGCTTGCAATTTCCACTATCTCTCCTTGGTTTGCAGATATGGATAACTTCCTGGCCACAAGGAATTTTTCAACTTTTTTCACACATAAGAAAAGGAAGCAATTGATTAAACAAATTGTGATGTATACATGGTTGAATGCAATACTTTTTAAATGTGGACCTGACCATGTTCTACGCAAGTGTGCAGTTGAAGATGAGATCTTTGATAGACTCAAGGTATATCATGATGATCCATCAGAAGGACATTATTCAGTTAAAAGAGCCATTCCCAAAGTCTTGGGAGTTGGTTATTATTGGCCTTCATTGTTCAAAGATGTCAAAAATTATGTGTGGCAATGTGATCAATGTCAAAGGATGTGAAAGCTAACATTTACATTTGAGATGTCACTCCAACTTCAAGTTGTTTTGGAACCATTTGAGAAGTGGGGTTTGGGTTTCATTGGACCAATTGACCCAATTTCTCAAGGGAAGGAGTATATTCTGGTTTGTACAGATTATGTCACCAAATGGGTGTTAGGGTGATAATGTTAAGTGGATTCCACCACTGCAATACACCCCAACATTAAATTAAAATTTTGTTCATAAAACTTTATTGTGAAGTTCTTTCACATTTAAGAGTGAAGTATCTTGACCGATTCACCCACCCACATTGATTTGGATGATCCCTCTTAGGATTGGTTGTCTACAACATATACATGTTGTACATACTGACTTACATACTGGGATCTTATTATAAGATACAATCAATGATCATTATATGGTATGATCAAGAAAAATAGATTTGCAGACATTGTAAAAGACTGGGAAATAAAAGTGGAAGTGTTGGGTTAAAATTGTGTGAATTATTAATAAAGACAGTGCTTTACCACTTGAGTTTTTTCCTTCAGGTTTCCCCACTTAAATCTAGTGTTATTTGTCTCTTGTTCTTGTTTTTATTTGCTTTCAATTCTTGCTCGTTAAGTTCTATTATTTTCTATCTATTTTAAGATATTTCTGTGTCTAATCAATTGCATATCATAATCTATGGTCTTCGGTGTTTTAATGGTGGCTCTCTAATCTATAGATTATATTTCCCCTGCTAAATCTAACATTGTATTAGATTTGGTGATTATGCATGTGTAGGGTCAATTTGGAGCTTTTAATTTGCTAGAGTGAAGAAGCTTGAAGTTTATCTATGAATCTACAAAACCTTAAAAATTCCACAGTCGTCTTCAAGTAAACCAGGTTTAAACTTCCCATTCCCACCCAATAATTTTTTGAAATATAGTGAAATATGGGTCAAATGGTTGTTTAGATCGTGTTTGAAGCTCTTATATTCTTATATATTTGCTTATGCATCTAGTTTCAGTAATTTAAGGTTTAAATTCGTCATCAATGAGCTTATTTTAAGTTTATGCATCATTTATAGCTGTTAGAGTCATTTTTTGACTTTAGATCCAAAAGTTTTATTTAGATCTAGTTTTTTCAAGGTTTTTCAAGTCCGTTCTAGCGGTAAAAATATTTATTTTTCACTAGTTTTGTATTTACAAAGATTGGGCCAACCATTTTTTGTCATCTGGCTTCACATTTTATGTCTTTCGGTTGTTCTTTTTGGTTTTACAAAGTTTGGACTAGTAAAATTGCTCCAAGTAGCTTTGTTATTGTTCTTTTCATGTTTGTGAAGCCATACCCACTCTTAGAGTTCCAACTGGCTTCAATCTGACACCTTTCTGTCTTTGTGAAGTACAATCCAATCTTCTAGTGACATTTGGCTTTGCCCTGTCAAACTTATTTGAATTTTTCTGTCTCTGCAAAGTTCTTTTGACTGCGAAGTTTGAGCCAATCATATTGCTCTAGCTATTTTTGCATATGTCAATTTTTGTGAATCTCGAGCCAATTACAAGGCTCCATCTTGCTTCGTAGTGTCAGTAATATTGTTTATCTAATTGTCAATTGAAAAATGCAAGCCAATAAGGGCTTTACACATGTTTTCGCGTTGTCAAACTAACTTAGCTGCCATCTGCCATTTATGAAATTTGAGCCAATAGGATTGTTCCAAGTAGCCAAGTATTTTGCATTTTCAATTTTCTTTTAGGTTACTTTTGTCATATGTGAAGGGTAAGCCAATAAAATTGCTCCAAGTGTCTTTTCTTTTGCATTTGTCATATTTGTGAAATCTGAGCCAATAGAATTGCTCCACATTTCGCATTTGTTTGTCTTTCATTTGTGGTAGTAGTTATATAATAAGAATTTTCCACCTTTTCACATTTGTCAGTGTTTGTCAATCTTGCGAAAAGTGAGCCATTTAAAAGGCTCCATGTATCTTCTTTTTGGCTAAGTCTTTGTCAGATTTGTGAAGCACGAATCAATTTTTTTTACACGTATTTAATTGTGTCATCCTTCACAAGTGTCAGGGTGTCAGTCTTTGCTTTGGCTTATCCACTTAAACTATGACACATGTCTTGTACCTCTTTTGGACCCAAACTTTATTTTAAGTTTGGTCTATCCCACGGACCTTAAGTTTGCCTAAGGCAAGTTTTTAAAGTTTGGCAAAAATCCGCCAAGTACCAAGCCTTTAGTCATTAAATTTTCAACAAGTGGCCTCATTTGACTAAGACTTTGATTTTGCATTGTGTTAGAGTGTGAAAAAGTGAACCAATTAATTAAAGACACGTGTATACAGTTCCTTTTTAATTAATTATCTTTTGGCTTATTAGTTGCATTACGAAATGCAAGCTAATTGAAAAGCGACACGTGTTTTTTACTTTTCGTTGTTGTCAATCTCTTCATAGTTTTTTTACGTGTGCCTACTTTGTTTATTTTCACGGACCCGAAAAGGAAGACTTTAATTTTTAAATATTTCGCATCTGCCTGAGGATCTATTTTAAAGCCAACACATGCCCCTCTTGGTATTGTTGATTTGTGCCATGTGTCGCCCCCCTCTTTGGTTGTTTTTTTAACTTTTTTTATTTGTTAAAGTAGCTCATTTTGAGCTCGTGTAGCTCATTTTTGAGCTTTCCCCTTCGAGTTATTAAATAACTCATCAAGCTACTCTAACCTGACTCAGTCTGAGCTCAGTTAGCTCACTTGTAACTCAACCCCGACCAAGCTTTGTAAAATTGATCTTAAATTCAATCAAATCAAGCTAACTTTTTATTAAATTCGAGTTTTTTACATTCGTATAACTATTAAAAATATCTGTAGCTAGTTTTTTGTCTATATTTGGCTTCCTCGATCTACGTTTTAGCTATATTTATCTCCATTTCCATCTGAGCATTAAAATAACTAGTTCTGCTAATTTTTCGATGGATAAGTCTCAACATTTGAATGGAAAAAATTATAGCATTTGGAAAGTGTGTTTAAAATCCTATTTTATGGCTAGAAAGCTATGGGATCTTGTGAATGGTATAGAAAAATCTCCCACAGGGAGACAAGCTACCCCTGAAAACCTCAGCTCCTTCTCTCAAAGATCTCAAGAAGCTTTGTCCATCCTATTGCAAAGCATTAGAGATGAATTCTTGATGCATATAGGTCACATGGACTCGCCTGCAGATGCATGGAAGCACTTAAAAACCATGCATGAAGGAAGGAGGTTTTCTATGATTATTAAACTGCTTTTAGAGTTGTTTACAACACCCATGAAAGGGGATGAGAAAATTGTCAATTATGTAGCTAAAATTAAGAACATCAAAGCTCAATTAGATGGTTGTAACTATGAATTATTTCAAGATAAGCCTTTTTACTTTATAATTCAGATTAATATTAATGAAAAATTCAAACATTACATCTCACTTCTTAATTCTAATTATCAGAATGATAATGATTTTCCTGATCTCGACACTTTGTCTTCTTTGTTGATTCAAGAAGAGAGAGTCATGGAGAAATTTGATTCAAAAGAGACTGCTTCTCAAGCTTTGTTCTCTCATAATCATAAGTCTTCTCATAATAGGATTAATGTCAATCCAAATCAGAAATCTAATATCAAATCTAGATTTAAATCAAATCCTAAGAACAATCATAAATTTAAAGTCAAATTTAAATGAATTTAAAGTCAAATTTAAAGAACAATCAGAAATGTTGCTAAGAACAATCAGAAATTTAAAGTCAAATTTAATGGAACTTGTAAAAAGTGTGGAAATTTTATGCATAAAGAGTCTAATTGTAGAGTAAAGATTAACAAATCAGTTAAGAATGCTAAGGACAACAAGCCTAATACTCATAAGAAAAATCAGAAGCAAAATCAAGAAAATGTGGCTCATAAGTCTATTGCTTTGTATACTACCCTTTCAGCTTCAAATGACAGTGAATGAATTCTTAACAGTGGTGCCTCTAGGCACATGACTTATACTCATGGTATCCTCTCAGACATAGTTAAATGTGAAGAGAATTTCTATCTAAGAGATAACTCTATCATTAGATCTAAAGGTTGTGGCAATGTTAAGATATTAAATGATGTAATTAGGAATGTCTTGTATGTTCCTCAATTGAAAAGAATCTTTCGTCTTGATCTCATCTAACCAAAGAAAACTATAAAGTTATTTTTCTATAAGATAATTGGTATGTAAAAGATAAGTTTAAAAATGTTATTGCTTATGGCATTCAGAAAAATGGCTTGTATATCTTTGATGGTTTTGTGTCTGAGTCTTTTTTTCCTTCCTCTTATAGGAATGATAGTCATCTTTGGGATGAAAGAATTGGTCATGTAAATTTCAAAAGCTTGTATGATATGTCTAGACTAAATCTTGTTGTTGGTCTTCTTAAGGTAAAGATAGGTCATGAAACTTGTGAAAGTTTCCTATGTGGTAAGTAACATGCTCAACCTTTTCACAAACATCATGATCCAAATTCTTCTCAATTTTTAGAACTTATTCATAGTGATGTGAGAGGTCCACTTGAGGTTCCTTCTCGCAGTGGTGATTTTTATGTTGTTTGTTTTATTGATGATTACTTCAGAATGACTTGGTCTTATTTTATCAATAAAAAGTTTGATGTCTTAACTAAATTTCATGAATTTAAAGCTCTAGTGGAAAATGCATCGAATCTGAAAATTAAGAGAATTAGGAATGATAATTGAGGTAAATATGTCAACAAAAATTTTGATGAGTTTTCTGTGTCATGTGGGATTCAAAGAGAACTAACCACTCCCTATTCCCCTCAGCAAAATGGCATTACAAAAAGAAAGAATAGAATTATCTTAGAAATGGCTAGGCCTATGATTCATGCATGTAATTTTCCTAAGTTCTTATGGGTTGAAGATATGAACATTGTTGTCTATATTCTTAATAGATTACCTACTAAATATTTTCGTCAAACCACTCCTCATGAGGTATGGAAAAAGAAAAAACTAGATATTTCTCACTTAAGAATATTTGGTAGTCCTACTTCTATCTTCATTCCAAAAGAAAAACGGAAGAAGCTTGATCCAACCTCTTTCTCTTGTATTTTTGTTGGATATGGTTGTATAACTAAAGGATTGAGAGTTTATGATCCATTCAAGCATGACATTTTTGAAAATAGAAATGTTCAAGTCTTAGAGAAAACATTCTCTAATGTTTCTCACGAACTCTCCTCTACCGCTCTGGAAATAGATCCTGATAATCCTCTTACTAACATTATGGAAACAGAAGTTCAAGAAGTTGATTACCCTAGTATAAATATGATGGATATTGAGGGGGAGACATCCCAAAATTTCTTGCAACAAAATATTCCTAAATGGGCTAAAAATATTGTTCAAAACTCTCAGCCTGATAGTCTTACAAAACTAACTAGAAATCAGCATACTTATCATGCCTTGATGTCCCTTTATGAGGTAGAACCACAATCCTTTGAAGATGCATCTCAAGATGATAGATGGCTTCAAGATATGAAGGATGAATACAATGCTTTAATCAAAAATGACACTTGGGAACTAGTCCCTCCTCCTTACAAGAGAATCATTGTAGGATCTAGGTGGTTGTTAGAAATCAAATATAACTCTCTAGAAGAGATTGAAAAGTTCAAGGAAAGGTTGGTAGCTCGTGGTTTCACTCAGAAATTAGGAATTAAATATGTTGAGACTTTTTATCCTATTGCTAAGATGAGCATTGTTAGAATTATTCTTGCATTGGTTGTCTAATATGGTTGGGAGATTCACCAAATGGATGTGAAAAATAATTTTTTTAATTATGACTTAAAATAAGAAATCTATATGAGTCAACCTAAAGGCTTTGAAGTACTTGGCAAGGAACTTTATGTACATAAGCTTAAAAAGTATTTGTATGGTCTTAAGCAAGCTCATGGAGCTTGGTATGCTAAAATTAACAGTTTCTTTAAGAATCTTGGTTTTTCTAATTGTTGTTATGATGATGATTTATTTGTTAAAGTTGAAAACAATCATATTATCATTATTGTCTTGTATGTTGATGATTATTTGATTGCTAGCAGTGATAGAAATTTAATTGTTAGAATCAAAGAAAATTTAAAACAACATTTTGAAGTGACTTATTTAGGTTTATTAAATCATTTTCTTGGCATGATTATATTTCAAGATCATAAGCCTATTGTTGTGTCTCAATCTCAATATGCTATGAAATTTCTTAGAAAATTTAACATGATTGATTGAGAAGGAGTGTAATAGAAGGGTCTGAAAGCAATACACGTGCATCAAACAGTTGCACTTCACCAAGAAGGAGTTGCAAGATAAAGCAAGAAAACTTTTGAGAAACAATGTGCATGCATATGAGAGCTCAAGATTCAAAAATGGAGTGGAATGGAATGCTCTTAGATTGGCTTATTATAGATCAAAGGAGGTGAGTACAAATAGGGGAGTGAATGTGTAACTCCTATGTAAGATAATATTCCTCCATAATGGAGAAGAGGAGTTACTTTCCTAAATGGGAATGTAACTCCTATGACACACTTACACATATGACAGATTTTGTAAGAGAATCTGTCATAACTAAGATGACACCTAGGTCCATGTCCACCTAAGTGAGATGACTCACCTGGTGAGGTGGAATAACACTAAATAAGTGAAGAAAAATACCACCTACACCAACACCCCCCTTCATCGTAACTTAGGTTGAGGTGGCAAGTCAAAAATGAGAAATGGGTCCCAACATAAAGCTTGATGAAGTACCCACGTACAAGAAACTCTCGAAAAGTGGAGTAAAAAGAGAAAACCCAGTGGGAAAAACTCCCCCCCCCCAAAAGAGAGACAAGTCCACTCTCTAATCTAAGAAAGATGCCAAAGATGGGTCCCGGCCACAGACGAGCCTGTAAAGGTACCCATGTACAAAGAGGCAATCTCTCGGAAAAAAGAGGAAGAGAGAAGAATAGGGGGGACGAGAGGAATGTAGAAGATGCCATGAATGGATCTGAACTCTGTAGCTCTAGGAGGTCTCCTAAAATAATGTCGATCACGAGATCCTCTGCCTCTGGACTGAAGAAGAGCCATCTGAACCGAACTATGTGCATGCCCTTAGGAAGGACAGAAATGACGTGTTGGAAGTCTGCCCACTCCGCGAAGGAAACTAAAGGTTGTAGCATAAAGAACTCTGAGTTTGGTCCACGAATGTGTGACATAGGTCTAGCAAGTGAGTGTAAAGGAACCGAAGGTAATGTCACAAGTGCAAAACTATCAAAGTAGGAAGGGTGAACACTTGTAGAAAGGATGTCCAACTAATGTGAAGGCAACAAAACAACCCCCAAAACAGAAAATGGATCCACAAGCAAGGGTGGATCAATTAAGGTCTCTAGAAAAGTGGAAGTGGTAAGAGTCCCAGAAGGGGCACTCCCAACAACAGAGATGATGAACTCCTCTGAAATACATATAGATGGATGAGGAACCTGTAGTACATCACAAGTGTACTCTACGAAAAGACGACTGAGATCATGCAGATACTCATCCTAATGAGGGGTCTCAACAAATAGAAGAGTGATGTCAGATAGGTATGAATCATCCAATGTAGGTAGAGGAGTGAAAGGGGCCTCACACACTGAAGGTGGAAAAGAGACAGGTGTGATGATTGTATGAGACTGTATAGGAGACTGCTCAATATCTGATGATATGTGGGAAGTGTCAACACTCTATGGAATGGTGAGAGAAGGAGGAGAAAATTCATCTGTCGTACTCTCGATATCAAAACTTGGTGCACAATCCTCTTCATCAGAAGTAGAACCAAGCAAGTCTATGTTAGTGGAACTGTCATCACATGAAGAAGAGGAGACAACTGAATAAGCAACAGCAATAATGGCAGTAGTATGTGAAGGGTCTCTATAGAGGGACTGAAGAATACTCCAGACACAGTGGGGTGGATCTGAGTCTGCCACGTGAATCCAGAGAGATCTAGAGACATGCATCATTATGTGACAAAAAACATGGTCACAAGTGTCGAGAAAGTCCTCCAGATGACAATGATCAGTGGGTGTAGGAACTGGCCCAAGTAAGAAGGGTGAAAGACCCTCGTGAGCGAAGTAACATTCCATGGAAGCACGCCAAGCTAAATAGTTCTCTCTCCTAGTGAGAAGTGAAAAAGGATGTAAAGTGATCCTACGATGCTCAAGTCTAGAAATAGCACTCTCCATGATACGTAAGCAAGAATGCAAGATGCACAAAAGAAAGACGTCGGACTCAACCGATAATGTGTCTGCGTATAAAAATCCAAGAGTACTAGTGAACCCCCCTAGAATGTGGCACTTTATAAAGTAGTGTGTTTACAAAATTGACAATTTCATCATGTAATGTGTGAAAAATAATGCAACTTTGACTAAAGAAGTGCTCAAAACTGAGTAACGAGTCAAAAGTTATAGCAAGAAAATGATTCCCGCAACTGATGGAAAATGCCAATGAACTTTGCAAACTGATTAAAAAAGTGCCCGAAATAGGTGCAAAGGGTTTCATGTGGGTACTTGTTAGAAATGGCATCAAATTTTAGGTAGGGTTTGTTTTTCTTGCTAGGGGGGATTAGCCTCCTGCTAACCCCGGACATCGCCCTCCGTCTTCAACGTGCGTAGGAAGGGCATTAATACAAGCAAAATTAGAGCCTTAAAATTATTACAATGCCAAAAGTGAATGTTTTTAACCTCAGAACATAAAAAATGGGATTGTTTTAACCACCGAACAGTTCTAGAAGGGAAGGTTGGACTGAGCTGAGTTGGTTTTGTAATAACCGCCGAAAGAGTTATGACCACGTGTCGGTTGTTTCAAGTTTGTAACTGTTGGAGTGGCAGAATGAGTAGGTGGGCAGTGCTAGGCATGTCAACTAGTCCACCAGTCCATGGATGAAATGGTCAGTGCTAGGTTGGAGTTGGAGTGGCCGCATGCAGGATCTTGTGACAGGGTTCGAGGTGGCAGAAACGGTCACGAGGTGAGTGCAGCAAGCTGAAACCGTCAAGTAGAGAGGAACCAGGTCACACTTAACCAAATGAAAGGAGCACGAACTAGGTTGCAGTAATAGATCCACCGTGGGAATGACGAGCCAGGAGAGTTGGGGAAGCTCAGAACGTGCAGCCAGTGGGAGAAATGACACAATCACGTGAAGCAGAGCACCAAATCAAAAGGCCAAGCTATGTAATGGATGCTAAGCTACAACTGTGTAACCACCAAGTAGAGAAGATCCAAGGGTGTGCAGGGATTCCATGACAGGTGATGGCTGATATGGGGTCGTGATCCACCAAGGTAGATGTGGGAGCCTGTGAGCATGGAGCCGAGTTGCACAATCATCCACATTGGAGTGAAAACACGTCTAAGCCTAAGTACAAGTTTGAAGTGGCTGCTGCATGCAAAAAAACATCCAAGGATTTCAATGCCACGTTAAGGAGATCTTGGGGATACGTGCTAGGGAATGGGTGGAGTAGAAAAGAATCACGTTGAACCAGGGGTATAATTGAGTAGAAGCCAAAACAACAGTCCCAATGAAAAGGCTGAGCCACTACCAAAATGTTCGCCTACAAACAGGTGTTGGGTGCTGAGTTACAAAAAATGAGTTTTCAAGTAATGCACGAGCCCAAACTGGTGTAGGTCATGAATACAAAGAGAAATGCAAGAGATGTAGATCCGGACATAGTGAAAGGCACAAGTCACCAACAACTACAAGCAGCAAGTTGTCCAATGCAACAAATGGCCGTGTCAGTGAGTTCTCAACCAAGGCAATGTGTGGTAAGTTGTGGGATAGCTTGGTCCTTTGAAAAATAACCCTCAAACCTTTCAATCACCATAACTTTTACACCTTCAACCTACAATTTTTCCCTATTTTGAACACACAAAAACTAGCAAGGAGCACAAAACAACCCAAAAAAACACTAGAATCTTGAAATATACAAGTAGAGCACATGCAAAAGCGAGAGAGCTTGCACAAGAAACTACATAGTGGAGCAACGGTGGTGAGCAACGTGATTCCAGTCCCCTCAGCTCTGATACAATGAAGGAGTGTAAGACAAGGGTCCGGAAGGAATACACGTGCATCAAACAGTTACACTTCACCAAAGAGATGCAAGATAAAGCAAGCAAACTTTTGAGAAACAATGTGCATGCATATGAGAGCTCAAGATTCAAAAATGGAGTGGAATGGAATGCTCTTAGATTGGCTTATAATAGATCAAAGGAGGTGAGTACAAATAGGGTAGTGAATGTGTAACTCCCATGGAAGAGAATATTCCTCCATAATGGAGAAGAGGAGTTACTTTCCCAAATGGGAATGTAACTCATATGACACACTTACACATATGACAAATTCTGTAAGAGAATCTGTCATAACTAAGATGACACCTAGATCCATGTCCATCTAAGTGAGACGACTCACCCAGTGAGGTGGAATAACACTAAATAAGTGAAGAAAAATACCACCTACACCAACAGATTGCAAGCATGTTTCCATTCCTATTGAATTTGGTGTTAAGTTAGACCTTAAACCAGCTTGTGCTAAATTTGATCCTACTCTGTATAGACAGCTAGTTGGTAGTCTAAATTATTTGAGTATTACTAGACCTAATATTTCTTATGCAGTATGAGTAGTTTCAAGATTTATGCAATAACCTTATGAAGATCATTGGAAAATGGAAAAAAGGATTTTGAAATATATTAAAGGAACGGTCAATTATGGTCTTTTTTATTCTTCTTGTAATGATGCACAATTATTTGGATACTGTGATTTTGATCATGTTGGTGATGTTGCAGATAGGTTGTCTACTTCTAGATATATTTTCAAGTTGGGTGTAGGTGTCATCACTTGGAGTAGTAAGAAGCAACCAACGGCGTTTATCTTTTCTACTGAAGCAGAGTATATAAGTGTTATGGAAGCTGCTAAAGAAGCTATGTGGCTAAAAATACTGTTGGATGAGTTGCACATGGGTGTAAAAGGGAGTGCTACTCTTCTATGTGACAGTTAGAGCTGCATTGCTCTTACAAAGAATACAGTTCAACATCAAAGGACCAAACATATTGAAGTTCATACGGACTTCATTAGAGAGAAAGTCCTGAATGGTGATATTGATCTCAAGTTTTGTTCAACTGAAGATCAAATTGTAGATATCTTCACAAAATCGTTGTGTTCTATAAAGTTTTGCAAATTGCATGCCTTGTTAGGCCTATCAAAGTTTCCCTTGAGGGGGGGTGTGCATGACAATGCCACCTCTTAACGGCCTGTTGAAAACTTCCAATACTTCCTCCAATTTGTAATGAGTAAATGTGTCACATTATGTGAAGTTACTTGTAAATCCTAGTGACGCTTCAGCTATGGGTATGCCTTAGTTTATAAAAGGTTCCATAGTCTGATGTAAGTCTTCATATGTAAAGCACTGGTCTTAAGAATTTTGGTATGGGAAGATCTTTGGATTTCCCTTGTTTGCATGCTAGCCTAAATCACTGCTGTTGATTCAAGGTCTATAAATCCTTTTGTATAAAAAGATTAATTTGGCATGTCTATTTTTTCATCCCACTTAACATTAAGGGGGAGTTTTGGGGTGATAATGTTAAGTGGATTCCACCACTGCAATATGCCCCAACATTAAATTAAAATTTTGTTCATCAAACTTTATTGTGAAGGTATTTCACATTTAAGAGTGAAGCAGCTCTACTGATTCACCCACCCACGTTGATTTGGGTGATACCTCTTTGGATTGGCTATCTACGATGTATACATGTTATACAAACTGACTTAAAGATGGGGATCTTATTATAAGATATATTCGATGATCATTTTATGATCTGATCAAGAAAAACAACTCTGCAGACATTGTAAAAGACTATGAACTAGAAGTGAAAGTGTTGGGTTAAACTTGTGCAAATTCTTAATAAAGACAGTGATTTACCAGTGGAGTTTTTTCCTTCGGGTGTCTCTACTTAAATCCGGTGTTATCTGTCTCTTGTTCTTTCTTTTATTTTCTTTTATCTCTTGCTCATTCAACTTTGTTATTCATTATCTATTTTAAGATATATATTTGTCTAATCAACTGCTTATCATAATCTATAGTCTTCAGCATTTTAATGGTGGATATGTAATCTGTTGATTATATTTCCCCTACTAAATCTAACAATGGGTTGAGGTGCAATCTCTACAATATGCAAGGGATGAGAAATTTGGAGACTTTTTATATGAGCACATCTTCCAGAGGTTTGGAGCACCAAGATCCATTGTTTTAGACCAAGGACCACAGTTTATGTCACGTGTAATTAGTTCCTTTGTAGCAACATACCAATTTAAGCACAAGAAGTCATCACCATACCATCCATAGTACAATGATTAAGTAGAAGTTACTAACAGGGGGTTGGAAAATATCCTAACAAAAATAGTGGATATCTCAAGGAAAAATTGGGTTCAAAAGTTACCTAAAGCAGTGTGGGCCTAAAATACTACTTGGAAAACAACCACAAGATTCACTCCTTACGATTTGGTTTATGGAAAGAATCTTATTCTTCTTATATAATTTTAAATTCAGACCTTAAGAACAACTATTGAAGTGGGAATTGATTTATCAGAAGCACAACATGCAAGAAGTCTTCAACTAAATGAGTTGGATGAGATGAGAGTACAAGCATTGCATCAGACAAAGATCATACAACATCAAAGGAAAGTATGGCATGATAAACATGTTAAGAAAAGGAAATTTCAAAAAGGATATTGGGCCCTACTGTTTGATTCAAACTACAATGACTTCAAAGGAAAGCTACAGAAAATATGGATCGGTCCATATCAAATTGAGGAAGTCTTCAACAAAGGAACATTTCAACTAATTCCAATTGATGACGAGAAGAATGTAATGTTGTTTAATGGCCATAGATTGAGGCTCTACTACAAACCAACATCTAAGGAAGAATTCCAGAACATGATACAAGAAGATGGAGCTTTGAATTTTTTGGACAATCTCTTTGTCCAATTCAACTCAAAGCTAAGCCAATTATCATTTAAATAAATAAGAGATGGTTGAAAACTAGAAATGGCGGCCATTATCCTATGATGTATTGACTGAAAACCAGAAATGACAGTCACTACTTGGAAAAATAAATAAATAAAGACAAAAAAAATTAAAAATATATAGGTGGCTGAAAACCAGCAATGGTGGTCTCCACCCCTGAATCATGCAGAAAATAAATGAAGAAAAAATTGTGGAAGGAGATAAATTTAAATGATAGTTGGTGATGTGAAAAATAATCAAGTATGCACAGTCAATCTCTTCTTAAATATGGTAAAGTTTAATTTATTAGATGATCATTATTATGCTTGTGCAAATTGATTACCTCCCAATGTATCAATAAATTTTCCACTCATCTCTATATTAATCTCCCGTGCATACCAAATTACTCCCTCCTTTATCGCTGTCACATTAGGATTTGATAAAACTTTCCCAATTTGTGATGTTCCATATATAACTATTTTCTCTCCCCTGTCTTTTCCAAATTTTCACTTTTGTCATTTCACTTATGCACTGCGACCAGATCCATTCTTGTGCTTATTTCCATTTCTGTGACATTTTGTATCCATTCTCGTGCCCCATTACTTTCCAACTATGTACAATTAGCTACTATGTTTTAAGAACAAGCCATGGGAGTTAGACTTAGGCATGAACCTACAAATTCAACCAAATTATTGGTTGATGCGAAGTCAATAGACATTTTTGAAAAGGAGGGGTGGCTAGACTTTATGCTAGCTTATGAAGAGTTCAATCCAAGAATGACAAAGGAATTTTCCAAAAGTATTGAAGAAGGACATGCTAGAATGAAAGGGAAGAAAATTGTGTTCAGTCTTACTATTATTAACCATATTTCAAGAATACCATAAGAAGGGAAATTAGTTAACTCTAGGACCCTCTATTATGAAATTATTAGGATATTTTATGTGGGGAAGAAGGAAAAATTGGAACTAGTTAGGGACAATAAAGGAAAAGCTAAGGGTATAAAACGAGCTACTCTCTCTGAGCCCTGGGCAGAGGTAGCTAAGTGGATGATTAAATATTTTACTTGTGAGGGACACTATGAAGTAATTATAGGCCCTATTTTAAGATTTCTTATCCACCTTAACCATGGCCAAGCTAAGTCCATAGCAAAGTAAACTTACCCCAGTTCTTGTTTGATTTTGTCTCCTCTGCTACTGAAAAATTTTATTGGGGTACTTCTTATTTAAAATACCAAGGCCTAATACACTTAATTTGCAAGCATCATTTTATCAAGAAAAGACATGGCCTTAAGAAGTGGATTAAATTCTAGAAAAAGTATGCCCTAGAACCTACATTGGTTTAGAAAAAGTGCCTTCCACTTCAGAACGGCCTAGGAAACGCCCTAAGACATCTGGACTTGCTCAGACCCTCAATGAACCCCAAGCGGAAATTGTTCCTTCTAAAGAATAATAGGAGGTATTTGCCATCATGAAGACCTTACTTCAGACACCACTTGTGTCTCCCACTCATTATTTATCACCCTCTATTCCAATTATTGAAAATGAAGTTGACCAAACCCCAAACAATGTTGTTGACTCTCCCATCAGGGACAAAGGTAAAGCACCCATGATCGAAGGAAAACCTATTTCCCCTCCTAGTTCTGACACAATCATGCCACAAGTATTATCTCTTTCAAAAATGGAATGTAAACTCCGATAGGCCCAAGAAATAATCATCCACCTACAACTCCTTCTGCAATAAAAATAATCCAATTTTTCTCAGATGGAGTTTGAAAAAGAGCAGAAAATACAACAGCTTCATCAAACCATAGAGTACCAAGAAGAGGAAACTCTTCAACTTCAACATGCTTTAGAAGAAAATAAACAACAAATTAAATTCCTTCAAACCAAGAAAGAGGAGTTAAACACATCTCTTGCAACATTGAAAGAAAATAGGGAGGAAACAGAGTCTATGCCTACTACAAAACAAATAACTCATACAGGCTTTGTGTTTCCTCATATTATTGTATTAAGAGGAATGGCTAAATGGATGCAAGAGTGTTATATCCTCAGGGTAGTTTCTGAAGAAAATAATTTTTTAAAGGAAGAAAACAAACTACTTCGAGATAATGTACTTAGTATTTCTCGGTTGTATGATCAGGTTCTCTCATGCAAGCCCCCTTCTAATTTCTATGCATTGTTTTTAAAGGAACAATTCTTAAAGTGGAAAATTTATAGAAATTTTTCTATGTAAGATATATAATTTGATGATGATAAGAAAAATTTTAGAGCATACACAAAAAGAGATAATGTTGCTAAGAATCTACTATGTGAATTTTATGTTCATAAATTCCTTCTCCCTGAGAAAATTGAAATTCCAATCAACCTATATGTGGTGGAGGTACAATTACAAACATTTATCTCTACCTTAAGGCATTAGTCTATGTGCAAGGATTAGAGGGGTACATACGTCTGAGAAGAAGCTAATAGAGGCCCCTTAATGAGGCATGATCTCCCTACCCCTATCTAATTTCTTAGAAGATTTCAATCTCAAGTGTATTATTTTTAATTGGTAGAAAGGTATAAGGCGATTCTAAGAACATGTGTATCAGATTTTAAGGAGTAGGTATTCCCAACATTTAATGTTAATTTCCTTTCTTGTCAGTTGAGATATGAACTACTTCCAGAGCACTATAAGAAGAAGGAAGTGATTTCCCCAACTAACCTCTTTTGGTCGTTGAATAGGGCCAAGGACCTCTATAAGATTATTCTAAACATGCAGGAAAAATGGATTGGAATGAGATACAAGCCTCCATTGGTGATATCCCCCATACCATGTTGGAACTCTAACAGGGATCAATCTGAAGATAGTTACAAAACATGGAGGGACATTGGCATCAAGTACTTTGGTTTTTGTAACACAAATCTAGATGAGGCTTGGCAGACTTTTGCCAATGAATATAATTATTCAAGAATCATGGAAAAATTGAATAACTAGCATGAGGACCTGTTAGATCTTAAGTATGGGGGAGTGATGAGCCCCTCTTTTATCATGTTTTATACTATGTGAAACCTTGTGTTGTCATGACATCATTTTGTACTATGTATAATTTTTTTGTTTTGTAATTAATATTTTATTATGTTTCCAAAGGAAATATTGTGCATATCTTTGTTATTTTTGTCTTGTTTTCACTTCTTCAAATATGGTTCAAATAAATATTTATGAGTATTAACATTGTATTGAAAAGCATATCGTAAAGTCATCACATGACTCAACTATAGACCAATGCATGACTCTCTTATGTATGAGCGCAGGACTCACTTTATAGTGTAAGACTCACCCTTGCATGAGCGTAGGACTCACTGTAGAGCACAAGACTCACTTAGAGCACTAATGCAAACTCACTTGGAATGAGGAACTCATGCAAAGATTAAAATGACTTGGATAGCAAAGCAACGAGTGGATATAGCTAGCACACCAGTTGATACGATGAGACGTGCACTTCTATCTCAACCTTCATGGATTATGAGGACCATGTAATCTTAACTGAACACTAGGTGCTTGAAGACATGGAGCAGAAAATCAAAAAACTTATAGACTTATAATCATCATAATTGTAGGGAATCAATTCAGGATTTGTAATATCTTCATGTGCTCATTAACTATCTCAATTAAGAGTCAATTACGAACCTCATGTGTAAATAATAAGACATGAATTTGATCCAAACACGGAATGGACTAATCCTTCCATAATTTAAATTCCTTACATAGTTAGTTTTTATTATAGGTAACTTCTAGTTAAGTAGTTGTCAATAATTTCAAATAATTAGTCCTCTTTTAGAGAGACTAGGTTTGCTTTGAATATAAAAGATCAAGTGTAGTAGGATTAAAAAGTTAGCTTGATTTATCATTGTAAAAGAAATTCTTTCATTAATGTTGATAGGTATTTCCTATAGTGGGAAGTCACCTGCACTATACACATCTATGGCCCATGTTGTTGTTTTACACATGCAAGACCATGAAATCAATGGCAGTTGTTGATCATATCATGCACTATTCACAGCGACTCGAATATTCATTCTTCATTTATGAACTATTCACGTAGTAATTAAACTATCGACCATTTAAGGAACCTATTAAATGTTGTGTTTTTTCATATATCAACTTCGAGTGTTGTCATTATAAGCAAGTGAGTTATGGCACACAAATTGTGAAAAATTCAATAATTCCAGTATATGCAGTCTAGAGTGGCAGGGAAATATCTTCCTCCTTAAATTTGTAAAGGAAAGTGAGCACAAGTTCACTCCCCATCACTACACTGACATTCTTTCAGATCTTAAAATAGTTGAGGAGTCGGACGACGCAAAATCCCTCGTCACCACCAATGAGGGAAAAGTTTTCTCAAATGGATTAGACCTAGATTGGATGAAACAAGATTCTCCCTCGAGATTCCCTTTTCTACTCACATAATTCAAGAAATTGATTTACCAAATGATGAAACTGAATGTGCCAACCATTGTTACGTTGTGCAGGCATGCATCAGGTGGGGAGTTTATGTTTTCCATGGTGCACGACTACATATTCATGAGAACCAATCGTGGCTTCCTCTACAACAATGCCGTGGACATTAACGTGCTCCTTCCTCCCGACTCCCTCACCATGCAACAGACCAAGCTAAGTCCCCAGGTATAGAGATACATGGTTTTAAAAGGGTTCAAGTACATGAGAGTTGAAGGGCTCATGGCTGGTTCAATTGATGGCTTAATATATGAAGGTCCCACTCAAACACCAAAGGGAGCACTTTGTGAAGCCAATGTGCTAATAAAAAATCCCTGGAAGCCTATTTATAAGGCGCTCAGGATTGCTATGTATTCCATGTAATTCACAAGTTGCAGCTTGATTTGGATCAGGGTTTGCTTCCTCATCACTTGCTCAAAGAAATCTAAATCTACCTAGACTTATAGAAATAGAAATAGAAACTTTTAGCATCCACGAGGCTAAAAATAGCCTATGAGACGGTAAAACCACTTTCTTTACATTTCACCAATTCAGATCTTCTTTTGTTAATCCTGATGTTGAAGTCTCCCATTTAAGTTATCCGCTCCTCATCAAACAGGACCTGTAATGGAAAATTCTTGAATTTGATTACATATCTGGAACTAATGTCATTATACGCATTACATTCTGTAATAAAGTGTTTTTATGATTCCACTGCCCCATCTAAACAAAAGACACAAAGCCTTTCTTCCCATTTTTCTTTAGGCCTTTTCCATCTACCTATTTCACATCTAAGTCGATGGGAATGGGTCCTTAGTTGAGCTATGAGAATCTTAGCTCTCCATGGAATGAAAGCCCTGATGTATGCCTTTTGTTGATGGTCACAAGTGGGATTAAATTCTTTGAGATAGAATCTCTTTTTTCTACCTCTATTGTCCCACAAAGTTTTGTAGACCTTATCAATAACAAATGTGTGTATTTCTTTATTGCCTTGGGGCCATGTATATCATTCAATATTCCACTTCTTCATCCACTTGATGTTTTGATTCATCCATGACCTCTTCCTCCTACCTAGCGGCTCTTTGAAGACAAATTTGGGCCACCTATTTGTTGTCATCTGTTCAATTTTGTTGAGGTATCTGAGAAGTCGAATCATAGCAATGGCTTCAATTGGAACTGCACCTATTTCAGCTAAAAGAATCTCATAAGAGACCGAGACTTTCAACTTAAATTTGGTGGTAATCATATGCTTTTGAATTCTCTCAATTTGCTTCCATTTTGATAATGTTATACTGTTGGCCCATATTTCACACCCATAAAGAACAACAGGTATAACTAATATTTTAAAAAGTATTTAGGTAGTTTTCCAATCCCATGACTTTGCTTCTCTGCATTTGTTTTGTAAAGCATAAAGGGATTTCCACCCTCCTGTCATTCTCTTTTTTTTGCAAGTCTCCCAAGTAAGCTTGTTGTTGAAGTCAATCCCCAAATATTTGTAGTCAGTTACTTCTTCTAGAATACTACCCTCAAAGAAAAATGGTTGTTGATTTCTTTTCCTTCTATTGCTAAAGACCATAATCTTGGTCTTGCTGATATTAACTTGCATACCTACTTTTTTGCAAAAGGCTTCAAGAGTGAGCAAATGTTTTTGTAAACCTTGAGCAGATGTAGCAATCAATATAAGGTCATCAGCATATAGAAGAAGCCTTATAACATGCTCACCCAACCAGATACCTTCACCACCCTCCATTCAAGGGATACCTTCACCAACCTTGAGCAAACTTGTATTTCCATTCAAGGTTTTCCCTGTTGTAAAATGACCCAATTCCAAATCTAGTAGCAAATATCTTTTGACATGAAAGTAATGTGTTGTGCTCACATGAGATTTACTTTATTTTTTCCACCGTATAAATACATGAAACTGTGATCTCTTTGTGGAAGTGTTTACTATAAAAATCCTAAACTATGATCTCTCTGAATTGTTTAGATTTTAATTTCCTGGTAGCTTTGGTAATTTATAAAAATAATTAATATAATTTTGTACATGTAATTTTCCTTCATGTTTTTTTCAGACTGTTTTATTTTCATGCTTTAGGACCATCATGGGAGGTCACTTGCACTGTACACATCCATGGCCCACATTTCTATTGTAAGCATGCAAGACCATGAAATAAAATTCAGTCATTGATCATGCCATGCACTATTCAAAGGGTCTCAAATATTCGTTATTCGTTTATGCATTTTTAACGAATTAAATATACATTCTCGTTTTAAAATTTTAGGGCACACGTGAAATGGTATACTTTCTACAACGGCCATAAATCGGGCATGGATTTAACTCTTCCACCGCCTTTGGACTAGGTTTTGGAAGAATCCTAGCTATACAGGGGAAATTACATGCTAAAACGGTTGTCAAGAAAAGGTCTTTAGATTGAAGAGATTGAGGTAAGTGTAGAGGAAGAGGAAATATATCAATCTTCTTCTTCTTCTGCATACATAAAAGAAAACAGTGGCAAGCAGTAGTTTCCTCTCATAGAATTCATTGAACCCACTCTAAAAACAAATACGGAGCCATATCAATCAATTTGTATATAGTAAAATGAGGAGATATTAGGGTTACATATTTATCTCCATTTGCGGGTCTAATTTAACCCATAATGGTGTTGATTTTAGGATGACTATTAGCGAGAGCTTCATTTAGCATTGTTCCCCATAACATTTGGTTTATTTATTTGATTTAATTGTCCAACTATCTAATTACTTCTAAATTTACGATGTTAACTTGGGTTTTAGCATGGTTAACACCTCCAGATCTCAAATAAATTATTTTTATTATTATGTAAGGAAAATGGTAGGTCTGAAAGGGCATTTAGGATGTGTCACTTTCCATGTTATGCTTTGGGTTGAAATGGGGGGCCAAAAGGGGGTAAAAAAGGGACACATTTTTCCTGAAATCAGCAAAACTTGAAATTCATCAAATAATTTGGCATGCATAAAGTGATAAGAATAAGTACCATAGTCTCATAATCTAGTTTTTAAACTACTAATTTTTTAAAAAATGGTTGAGATTAAGAAGGTGAAATGTGGTGTGCACACAAAGTATGTCTATTTTTGTGTCAAAAAGATAAGAACCTATTGTGTGTACACCCACCCCCCCATTTTTTTATTTCTATAAATTATTTTTCAAATCCCTTAGTAGAAAGTTATCTAAGATCATGTACGGGGTCCTACTATTTTTTAGAACTCTTGGATGAATATATAATTTTTTATTAATTTTCAAAGTGCACATATCCCAAAAATGAAATATTTGTGTGTAAACCCCCATAGCTTTGAGAAAAAAATCATTTTTTTGTTTCTTTTAGTGTGTGTAGAATGGAGTTTAGAAAAAACCACCTTTTTTTATTTGGATAAAAAAACATAAATTGTGCACTAAAACATATGCATAGGTTTTCGCAAGAAAAGAAGGCACTAGTAAAGGAAATTATGGATGAAATCCTTAAACTAATCAGATTTTAAAAATAATTATCACCATCAAGGTAAAACTGAGCTTGACATCGTAGTATAATTTATTTTTGAATATTATGTTATAATGCACGAGATATCGAGGGTGCACACATGAGATTTTGACATTTTTCTATCAAACACATATTTATTCACGGATTACACAATCCAAACATTTGGTTTGGATATCCAATGAAAATCCAAGCCTATGGATTGGGAATTTCAAACCCAAATAAGATGAAACGCACTCGCGTTATAATGCAATCACACTATACCACACTCACGTTATAACGTGCTCGCGTTTCTTTTTGCTATGTGGTATATGTGCCTGTGGGAGGGATATATTTACTAAAATAAATGGTTTAAGTATAAGTTTTTATTTTATTAATATTTATACTTTATTATGAAATAATAAATTATAAATATTAATAAAAGAAGAAATTATACTTTAAATTTATTTTAGTAAATATAAGAAGTTAGGGTCACTTTGTACCTTATGGAACTAGTCTCATCGCTTCATCCATCACAGTTTAGAAGATATTTTGTCAGATTCTAATATGGTCAATACATAGGTATTTTTCAATATTCCAACATTCAACATTCAAACTTCAAGATTTTAAGGTTTAAATTATACAATCAATATCTGCTTTGTGAAATATTATAGTCATTGTTTAGGTTTTGAGGCCTTTTAGATTGGTTATTGACATTTATAGGAGTGTTAAATGTGTCAAAATTAGAATTTACAAACCTCACAACTCTCAAAGGTAGCAACAACTGATCGAATATACAGACTCATGAATTTTCCCATGAGCATGGAGTTGAATCCCTAATTTTGTCTTAGAATATGGTTAAATCATATTATGGATGAGTACCTAATTTACAAGTTGAGGGAATGCATCTTTCACTTCCTGGTCAATGTTGTGTCCTTTCTTTGGCCAGCCTGCCTCAGTGCCACTCTCAACCTAGATCAAAAGGAATTATTAAAAATATTTTTTAAAGTTTTTTTAATGTGCAGGGGTGATGTTAGAGAATCTTGGAAGTGTTAGAGTCAATTTAGGAATATTTAGGAAAATTATTTAGGGCTTAGGGTTTAGGTTTTAGAGATTAGGGTATATGGTTTGAGTTTAGAGCTAATGGTTTAGGGATTATGGTTCAGGGTGGTAACAATAGGGTTTAGGGTTTAGGGTTGAGGAATCATGGTTAAGGGCTCAAGGTTTAGAGTTAAGGGTTTAAGGTTCAGGGTGTACGGTTTAGGGTTGTTGGTTTAGGGTTTAGGGTTTATGGTTTATGGTTTAGGGCTCAGGGTTTAGGGATCAGGGTTTAAGGTTTAGGGTTTTGGGTTTAGGGATTAGGATTTAAGGTTTAAGGGTTAGGGTTTATGATTTAGGGAACATGGTTTAGGGTTTAGGGTTTAAGGTTGAGGGTTTAGGCCCGAGGGTTTAGGGTTGATGGCTTAAGGTTTAAATTTTAAGGTTTAGGGTTTACAGTTTAGTTTTTAGAGTTTAGAGTTTAGGTTTTAGGGTTTATGGATTATGATTTAGGGTTTAGGGTTTAGTGTTTAGGGTTTAGGGTTTAGGTTTGAGGGTTCATGGTTTAGGGTTTATGGTTTATGGTTTATGTTTTATGGTTTATGGTTTAGGTTTTAGGGCTTAGGGATCATGATTTAGAATTTAGGGTTTGGGGTTTAGGGTTTAGGGTTTAGGATTTAGGGCTCATGGTTTAGGGTTCATGGTTTATGGCTCAGGGTTTAGGGCTCTGGGTTTAAGGTTTAAGATTTAGGGTTTAGGGAACTAGGTTTAGGGTTTAGGGTTTAGGGTACAAAGGGGTAAAAATAGGCTTTAAGATTTAGGGTTTAGGGTTTAGGATTTAAGGTTTAATGTTTAGAGCTTAGGGCTTAGGTTTTAGGTTTTAGGGCTCTGGTTTTAGGGTTTAAGGTTTATGGCTCAGGGTTTAGGTTTTAGGGTTTAGGGTTTAGGGTTTAGGGCTTATGGTTTATGGTTTAACGCTTATGGTTTATGGTTTATGGTTTAGCTCTCAGGGTTTATGGTTTAACATTTAGGGCTTAGGGCTTAGGGTTATGGGTACTAAAAATAGGGTTTATGGTTTAGGCTTTAGAGTTTAGGATTTATGGTTTAGGGTTTACGGTTAAGGGCTTAACATTTAGGGTTTAGGGCTTAGGGCTTAAGACTTAGGGCTTAGGTTTTAGGGTTTATGGTTCAAGGTTAAGTGTTTAAGGGTTTATAGTTTAGGGATTAAGGTTTACATTGTAGGTTTTAGGGTTTAAGGTTTAGGGTTTATGACTTAGGGTTTAGTGTTTAGTGTTTAAGGATTAGGGTTTAGGGCTAAGGGTTCAGGGTGGTAAAAATAGTGTTTAGGGTTTAGGGCTCATGGTTTAGGGATTTGGAATTAAGTCTTAGGGCTTAGGTTTTAGGGTTAAGGGTTTAAGGTTTTATAGTTTAGGGCTTAGTATTTAGGGTTTAGGTTATAGGGTTAATGGTTTATGGTTTCGGTTATAGGTTATAGGGTTTAGTCTTTAGGTCTTAAGGTTTATGGTTTATAGTTTATAGTTTAGGGTTTAGGGTTCAAGATTTATGGTTGTGTTTTTGAGTGATGGAACTTCTCACATGAAAACGTGGTAAAACATGAGTTACCATGAGTTGAAAACATTCTTATAAAACCTTAATTGATGACTCAAGTGTTAAAAAATACTATTATGCGACCTACATTGTGATAGGAATAAGATGCTCTCTTCTAATTATAAGGAAAGAGTGAGGATCAATATCTTATTTTTTAAGGCATCAACAATTAACCCTAGTGATCACAAATCAACTCCATGATTCTTAAACCATTTTATGATTATCTATCACTTACTGAAATATGTATTCACCATGTAGATGGAAGTATTTTTCACTGAATGAGATTCTTTTCATGTGGCCATCTATTCGAATGAAATAATATGGTTATAATGTCCTTCCTAATTTGAAGTGTGATCACACTAAAAATTTCAAATGAGTGTTTAAGAACACTACCAAGTGAAACTCAGAAAATTTCTCATTCTTACATACATCGTACTCTCTATGAATATCATCTCTTACCCCTCCTGGCTTTAGAATTCATCCTCAGATGGAATCAACTTCAAGATACTCATTTTACACCACTTTATTCACACATGATAATGCCTCGGTAGCTCTCATCTTTTCTTGTTCCTTGAAGAGATGGATGATCAACTCACTCCATGAGATGTCTTTCTCACTTCACAATTCACTTCCCTAACAAAGATGTCACATGAGTGGAAACATGATTATAGTTGGACACATATTCACTCGATTCTATGGAAATAATTCCTCCTCATGTGAGATCCCTGGATGAGACTTGAAGGAATGTTTGGTGAGATACATCTCCTTGTCTAACTGCATTGTCTTGAAAGCCACTTTTAATTGCAATATGTGAGCACATCACCAACTATTGATTAAGTATTTAGAAAAAATATCATCAAGATGACTGCCATCACCATTGATTCCATCTCTGTAAATATGTCATGGTGTTATCAATTTTTAGTGTGCAGGTGTTTTATCGGTCTAGGGAATCCATGTGAGTCATTTTGGTGTGGTGGTTTGAGTCTTAGCCTTTTAAAAATTTAAGCTACATAATTTCCCTCCAAAAGTGAAAAATGTGAATTTGAAAGCTATAATGGGTATGAAATAGAAATACCAAGGTATCATGTAGGTCTTTAGTGGATTTAAGTCATGAATGTAAGTCCTAGTGGGTTCTAGGAGTCAATGTGAGTGAATTTAAGAAGTCTAGGTCTTGGAGTCACTATTTTAATCTATGATGTTGTATTGAGGGACTTGAAAGGTCATAAGAATAAAGGAAGTTGAAGGGTCGCAATTCAAATAGTAACTATCTAATAAGGAGTAAACAACCTCATGTTTTTAGATGATGAGACTAACATTCAAATGATCCAAGGATTGGGAGAGACAAGGCTCTAAGAATTTGAAGAAAACATAATTTACAAACCACTGTGATATAAGGAATATGTTTATGGTGATTATATGATGAAACTCCTAATGGTGAATCCAAATTCTTGTTTAAGATGGTTTTTTTATACTGATGGAGAGATAAGTATAGATTCTTTCATTACAGTCCTTACATGTATGTATATGCTTGTTCTTGTGGTTGCGAGTTATGGTGGTTTTGTTGAATAATCAATGGTTGAATACTATAAAACACAGTCAAAGTTAAGAAAGATAAGAGGAACACGTTTAAAAGTTATAGTGTGAATGATACATGCTCATAAAAATATTTTACACATATATTAGTTTTTATTTGATCATTATTGTTAATAGTGTTGTTAAGAGTCTAGAGATAGGGAATTTTA
Source organism: Taxus chinensis (assembly GCA_019776745.2). NCBI lineage: Eukaryota > Viridiplantae > Streptophyta > Pinopsida > Cupressales > Taxaceae > Taxus > Taxus chinensis. The sequence continues at coordinate 238,973,182 of CM034150.1, forward strand.
GTGTACATGGTGTGTAAAAGGATCAAGGGAGAGTATTATGAAGAAAATTTGAGTGGGAGAAGACCAGGAGATTATGGAAGAGTGCATGAAACCTTATAAACTTCTAAAAATGTGGAATATTAGTTGGAACTATGATTATTTTGAGTAAACTCTTGAAAGCATAGTAACCCTACCCTACTGTACACGTACAGGAAGATAAGAAAAGGCCCATTGTTCTAAGCCTTTAAATGTTCATTAATTTCTCACTGGTAAAACAATCACAAAGGGAATGGGTTAAAAAACCTAGAGAATTTATTTGGATTTTTGAAAGTTTGTACAAGTCAAAAGGTAAAGGAAATGCACCTTCCTGAGTTATTTATTAATCCATCACTGGTTAATCCTATGGCTCATGGTTTGAAGGCTCTAATCTATGAGTTGAAGCTTGAAAATTGGTATATATGATGTTAAGGAGGTCTATTAGGATATTAAAATGAAAATTGTAAGGTTTATTGGGTGCATGTTGAGGTGTGAGTGACACTCTAGGGGAGAAACAAAAAATACAAACCTAGACCTAATTGTTAGCTCCATTTAATGAAGGAGGTGGTATTTATCTTTGGATTTAAAACCTAAACCTCTTAATAAAACTAGAAACCCTTAATGGGTACTCTAAAATTCCCTCAAATTGTTGAGTATGTGTTTAAAGATGAAGAAAATATCAACATAACACCTAGGAAGGGCTAGAAAATGGGAAGACCAATCTAAGAGAGTGGATAATGAATGAAGTAGCTAATGGAAGGTTATGTTAACAAAAATTTTCATACCTCCTTGAGATTGAGAATGGTGTTTAGGGTTGATTTTAGGTTTCATGAAGAGTTTGCAAAGTAGAGAAACCAATAAGTGACTAGTGAACCTTTCTCTTGTGCAATGTAAGGGCAACTTTGGTAAAGGCAAGTGAGAGGAGTCTTTTGATGAAATTTGAGCAACTAGATGAGTGAAATAGGTGGTTTAGTTGTTTGAGAACATGATGGAATGATAAGTATATCTCATAAGAGAGGAATAGATTCAAAGGTGCCTAAATTTGAAGCTTCTTAGTTGAGGAAACAAACCCAGTTGAACTAGTTAGGGAAGAGTTGGACCAAAACAAAGCACTAGAGGAAATTATTGGGAGAGGGATACCATTGAAAGAATGAAGGAAGCCTTGAGGAAGACCACATTATTTTTATAATTTCACCCATTTTCATCATGATGTTTTAGATCCTTCACAGACCTCATGATGACCATTCCCTTGATTATTTGAATCAATAAAAAATTACATATGTGTTATAAGGAATTGCATGAGTCCATATATTTGAGAAATTGTTGCTACCTTTGGGAGTTGTAAGCTTTATAAAATATATTTTTGACACATCTAAAACTCATAAAAATGCTTATAATTAATCAAGAATACCCCAAAACCTAAATAATGACTATATTCTTTAACAAAATAGATATCAATTGTATAATTTAAACCCTAAAATTTTTAAGCTTGAATGTTGAGTCCTAAAAAATACCTATGTACTAACTAAATTAGAATATGAAAAACTATCTTCTAAACCATGACAGATGGAGCTGTGAGACTAGTTCCATAAGGTGCAGAGTGACCCTAACTTCTTATATTTACTAAAATAAATTTAAATTATAAGAAATGATAAAGTATAAAGATTAATAGAAGAAAAATTTATAAAATATTAGTAAATATATCCCTCCCATAAGCATACATAGCACATAGCAATCATGAATGCGAGCTCGTTATAACGAGCTAGCATTTTAGGATTGGTAATTACCAAACCTAATAATTCATAACGCGTTTGTGCTTTCCAAAAATGCGGTCATGTTTCGCTTAAAATCATATTTGTGTCTATTTTTTGCCCCCCCCCCCCCCCCCCCCCCCTCTCTTTGTGCACTTACCCTATTATACTTGTCATATCAAGGAAATATTGATAAAAAGGCATACAAGGTGTGGGTAACATTTAATTGTTGTGAAATCTCCCAACACCAATACAATGTGTGCAAGCAAATTTCCTTACTTGTCAGTGATAATACGCTAATTTTATTTCTATTATTGGAAAATGACATAGTGCTCTATTTGTATACATGCTTGATAGGTGGAAGGGAGATTCAGACATGTTTTGATATATAGTTACCAAGAGGTGTAGATACATAAATATTTTACTATAAAATTATATGTATGTAAAAGACAAGTAGATTGAACATTGGCAAAAGAGGACACACATTTCATATGTAGTGTAAGAGTGTTTATTAAGCAATATTCCTAGCTAATACTGAAGGAATAGAATTTGAAACACATGGATTATTATTAAAGGAATAACACTTGGAATATCATTAGTTGCATTATTACTTCTAATTGTATTCATGATTCTAACCACACTCATTTACTGAACTCAAATCCCTCGTCATGCCCACTTATTGGCATTTTCATTGCACACTTATGGTGCAATTGCTAGTTCAATAAAGTGTTGATTTAAGGGAAAATTCTACTCTTGTGACTTGTAACTGTAAACCGGATCGATGGGAAGGAGCAAGGGCCACTCCTCCCCAACATGAAGGGATAATTTCGTATTCATTTCCCTTCTATTATTTTGCATTAATTTGATTTATCAGCATCGCATTATTTTCAGTACTTTTAATTTTGCATTCAATAGTCTTTCATTATCAATCAACTTCATTTCTTTATGGCAATTAGTATAGTATTTTGTTAATTTCGTTATTAAATAAATATTGAGCATAGTTCCAACTATTTCCTTTGTTGTAGATAGCCATGGACACCGCCTTGGACTAACAAAAATAAGATAACTAAAGTACGAATACCAACAATGCTCGTCGGTGCATGCATTAATATTTTTGATCTAGTAACAATTAAAATTTGAGAATTCTAGATGAATATAAGTTATGTCAAAAATTTAAATATAGTAACCAAAAATAAACAGCATAAAGATGGTCCAGATAGAAACGTAATGAAGATAGGTATAAAAATCAATAGGAACAAAGAACCTCCCCTATAATTATTATTGTAATTTCAATGGAATGTTAGTGCATGATTATAGAAATAGGAAAACAAGAAAAAATGTTTTAAATATCAAATATTTCAACTTTAGATCTTTGAAATCTATACTCACTTTCCCATAATTATATGCATATCTCTCATATAGTAATATCCATCTTAGAAATCATGTTAACGCTCATAGGAACGACATAAAAAATGGGAGTTGTTTTGGGTCATATGATATGCCTCCATTATTATCCATCCCCCAGGAATTTACACAATCTTTAAAACAAAATCAAAAAGTATAGGAGCATTGTTCTATAGGGAGAAGTATAATGTCACACATACCAAACCTTGTCACTTTTAAAGTTGTAATTTGAGTACTCGATGAAAAAAGAAGGTTTGATGTTCTTCATATTTTTTCAAATGCTCTAAATTATTTTTTCCATAGGAATGGTATTGTACCACTCACTTCTATATAAAATACACTAACAGAAATTTGTCTAGATTTCTTGAATTTAAATTTAGACCCTATCGGCACACCAGTCACCCCACAATGGGAAAGAAACCCAAAGAAGGACCAAAAACTACAACAGACTTAAAGAATAGATAAAATGGACCATATATTGGAAATACCCATTATTGAAAAATTATAGTTTAAGTAGAGATAGAATTTAACTACAATTATTAGCTTGACATGATCATTCCTACTAAATTCCCCAACCTCAAGAATTGTCAATAAATGGGAATGTAACCAAAAGAAAAACCTCTTAAATAAATCCTTGATTGTTTTACATTAATATGTATGAATGCAAACACATCTAAGTGCCACATTATTTAGACACCTACTTTTGTATGGGAATAATTAATTTCTATGGTGGTAACGTGTATTTATGTTTCTATTGATTATTGTATCAAATCGGGATCTTGTTCCAACATGTGTTCCTCATGTTTTTAAAATTTTATGTCCCTTTTTTTACTTGATCAAATTTTGACTTGTCTCTCATGTTTTGTGTGAATTTATACAGTTTTGACCTCTGCATTGTTTCTTGTAAAGAGTTGCATCTTATTTTTATTGAATCTTTGTGTCCCTCCATATTTTCCCTTGTCTACTTCTCCTTGTAATTTTATCCCTCCTCCCTTTTTTGTCTTACATTTGTTTCCACTCTTTTTCCCCTAGACATTTTCCATGTTGACACTAGTATTACTATTCTAGTTTGCCAAAATTATAATAATGTAGTACTTGATCTTTCTTTTGTGGTCCTATTTAGCCATTATATTGGGTCCCATGAGATCTTGTGTCCTATTTTGTTATCTTTTTTCACCTCTTGCATGTTATCTTATGTCCCATATAGGGTACTAATTTGAATTCAAGAAGTCTATGAATAAATAACTATTGCATTAATGCATTTAGGATAATCAAAAGATCAATCGATCACATTTGCGAAAGATTTATATTAAAGTCATAAGTGGATTTTTTTAGAAACATCCACACGCTAATATAAGAGTTCAAGCATTTAATATTGAATACTTGTTGCAGTCTTTCAAAAAATAAGGGTGGACAATTACACATATAGGGTATTTCCTTATAAACCACATCGAGTGATGATTGAATGCTTTTTTTCTCAGAGGGGATATTATTGATGCAATTTCCCAATTTTTATTGTTTTTCAAGTTGTTTATGGATGATTAAGGTTTGGGTGAGGAGAAAGATATTATAGTGACTCGCAATGAATCTATAAAAGAAAGTGAGGATTTCAATGCCATGAGAAGTTGGTAAGGGTCATGTATTGATGTGGGAGCTTCATGGGAAAGGCTAAAGGTTTACATAACTCATGAATTTTGAACTAAGTATTAGTGCACACAAGGTTGGAAAGGGAAGAAAAGGAAAAGGACGCATGATAGAATATTTTTTTGATTGCATGGGAGTTTGTGAGAGTTTTTACATAAATGTTTGTAGTGTGAAGTGCGCATTAGAATTAGTTCACAGTGGGATTGCGAAGAAGGGTGCACACAATAGTGCACAATGTTTTTGTCAGACGATAGGCATATATGAATTTTATAAGGGCGCGAAGGTGCCATGTGTGGATTGTGAAATGGAGAAAAAAGGGGAATGCACACATCCTCAACAAGTCAATATGCAAAACTAAGATATGTCTGAAAAATGACAAAGGAGTAGGTGAGGATTAACGGTTAGGTCACATGTTAAGGAGAAAAACCATCAACTAATAAGATGATGTGGATGCTTCTGGAAGGATTTCTCAACTACCAAACCATGGTAGTTCAACACCATTAATGTGCATAATTTTAGTTTGAATTCAAACGAGCTGTACAGAAGTGTATAGAAGGATATTTGAAATGAGGAAAGAGAGGGAACAAGCATGTATAAGAGTAGGACTAGCATCCCGTTGGAGGTGGTTGAAAGTAGGGGAAGTGCTGAGAAGTTGAAGATTGCTAAGGAGTGAGTCAAAGCTAGAGAGGAGACAAAGTGAGCCTATAGGAGTCCTTAGTGTGTAACACCACCCTTTTATTAGCTAGAGTTCTGTATAAAACTATGTAACAACACCATTTGAGGGAAAATATTGTAGATTCCATTAAGGAATTTTAATTAATAAAGAAATTATTGTTTGTGTTGAGTCTATTATGCATGTTGACTTTGCAAACGAGCCACCCAGTCATTTACCATATATCTAGTTTCATAAAAACACAAATTTGCGACCCTTATTGCTACGATTCTTGTTGTGCTATTTTTGTAGTTGTATATAATTATGGTTAGGGTTGTCAAATTTTGTTCTTTATCTAGGTTTAGCTCACCTTGTTGTTTAAATTTATTTTTCACTCCTTATTAATGTGTCTTTGATTATGCAACAAAATGAAAATCACTCTAAAACCATAGTTATCTTTAGTATGTTCAAATAAGTTATTTACTCAAATATTGTTACAAGTTTACATGTGCTCCTTATTTTTCAATGAGTTTTATATTCATTTAAATTTATTTTCAAATAGTTTTTTGGTAATATATTGTATTATTTGTGAAGACTGTTTTTTGTATTTCAAAATTAGATGTGATTCGTTAAGAGAGCTCACATTAATATAAACAATGATAAATACAGCTCTCATCCTTCTATATTTATGATATATATTAATATACCACTGAACATCTCATTAGAATTATGTCCACACAGAATGATATCTAACAAATGCCACTTAAGGGACTTTTTTAATGTAGTATTGAAGTGGACAACAAAAAATGAACGTAGAATCCATGTGTATGGCTTACAACAAGGGGTTAAATTTGACAACTGGTTACACGTTTTTCTTTATTTTAATCGTTTAAAATACTTGCAATTTTTCAAATGGAACCAACCGGCCAAATGGAATGCAATTACAAGACGTGTCAAATTCATTATCTTTGTAAGGATGGATTGATGCAGGAAACCAGTCCAAATTAACTTAAAACTCTGACTTATGAAGAAAATGGAATCCAAAGCCTTTGAATCCAACTCTGCAAAGGTATATTTAGCTGGTACTTGATAACAATAAACACACAAAATATTCTAGTGTTTATTGTGGCAACTCAGTCTGACAGACTCAGAGAAAAATAATGAAAATTTCAAGTAAGATAATAATCATGCCAAATCGTCTAAATGTATATCTGTATTACGCAAAACAAGTTTCCATTAATAGAGGGAATGAAGGGGTTCTTCTTCCTATTAATCTTAATCTTGATGATGGATTACAGAATATGATTACAACGTTTGATTTACACAATTTAATTTAATTTTTTCATTTCTGAATAAGAGAACAAGAGTTCCATGTTACCATTACATATTTATTATCGTTCACCCCCCAAACATGCCCATTAAAAATAAAGTCAACTTTTTTCCAAAATGCAGCGGAGTGGTTGGTGCCCTGACAAAAAAATATATAAATCAGAAAGAACATCCATGGAAACCCTGAAACAAAGAAGAAATTGAGGATCCTTACCATAATATTTAAGAACAATATAAGCAGTGTAAAAATGAAGATGCCAAGATCAAATTAGGTAGTTGTATTAACGTAGTGTATATCATTCATTGTAGTTTTGTGCACTCCATTTCATAGATTTTAGGAAGAGTTTATAAAATCGGTGTGTTCAATTAATATTCCATGATCAATTTTTAAGTTGTGGAATGTTTACCACTTTTGCGTGTTTGACTATTTAACCATGAAAAGTCAGTCGAAAAGCACCAAATTCTAGATCCTAAGGGTCTATTCAAATATAATTTGGCAAAGAGGAAAAGTTTACCCTAATTTTTTAAAAATAATTAGTTTTGACGATTACCCGGATTATAGCAAATCAAAGAGGGGAGGGTGTGTGGGTGGGAACAGTAGTTTAATATCATAATTAGTATTTGGTGGGAAGAGTATCGTACATTTGGTTCGGCTTTTCTCGAAGTGTCTCTTTCAACTACCAACTCATCTCTCTTTATATCTACACAAAAATAACAGAAAAAAAATCTCAGTTTAAAGGTACATAAAACACAAAAATACATAATGATAACATATAAACATCTCTGCCGGTATAGAAGGACCTTTTAAAACAAACCGTGTACCCTGAAACTGTTGACATAATATCAACATAGTAATAAGAAAGATGCAAGTTACAAGGTTTTGAAAGTTCCCGGTAAGTATAAGTATTTGATAAGTGGTTCGAGTTTCCAACTAGCTACATTCATATAGATGTTACATGCTAGGTGGAGACCTACATGTGGTTTGAGGCCTCTTCAGAGTAGTGCTAATGTAGGCAGTGCACATATTGCTTTTCAATCCAAACACTAACCTTCTTGTAGGATATTCCACCCATGGTTAGGGTTTGTGTGTGATTTACCTAATTACAAATAGTTTCGAGATTATGGGACAACTAAGGTTTGACAACGAAACACATTTTCAAACCACCGAAGGGCCTACAAATTTACAGATCTTCATTCCAAGAGGGTCCAAGACCTTACTATAGGGAAGGATCAGATATTACAAACTAACTGAGTTGTATGGTCCTGCATCAGGAGGTTTTCCAGTGACAGTCTTTGGAGCAAAGCATCTTTAGTCTTTGCACTCTCAGATTCTCCAATCTTTGCATCTAGATCTCTCTTTTACAGTCTTGTATAGCTAAGTACATCTTCTTCTTTGTGTTTTCAATTTTGTAGCATATCATAATCATTAATTTGCAAGTACCAATACACTATTATGATATTGTATGATTGATGTTGGAAGTTAATTAATCAAAATAACTCCTATCTTCAAACCTTTCATTCATTTCTAGTGTTGTGCATGTCCATAACATTAATCTATTAAGCTTAAAAAGTTGTAAACAATTACATTTGCAGTGAAGGACATATGGAAGAAGTTGTGGATTTTTCAGATCAATAGTCCATATGTCATACACTACCATTTTTCCTTGCAACAATGAATGAAAAAATTTAGACTCTTTATTATTGCGGTTATCCATGATCTACCATTTGTCATTCAGATATGGGACCTGAAATCATATGAAGTTGTTTCAGATATGGGTCTTGAAATTGTATGGACTTATCATTTTAATGCGAGTCCTCAAATCATAAGGCAGGATTTTGTAGATTGATACCCATTGCCTATAATTTCAATAAAAAGAATGTTTAGTTATTATCTTTGTTTATAATGGGAGAACACAACGGTGCTTGGGACTCATATCCAACCTCACACAATTTCACCTAATCTAGTAATGAAAGAAGCAAAAACTTATCAGAGTGTTCAAAATCAAGCGACATAAATTCGTTCGCAAAAGGATTAAGAATTTGAGCCTTCAATTATATTTCTAACAAGCCTCTCATACATGGCACAATGCAAGCACATCGTGAATGGATTTAGAGGATTTCCCAACAAGCAAATTCAGAGGAAATGGTTAGCCTAGTTGAAAGCCCCCATAAGCACAAATCCCTCTTCTATCATCTCTCCAAGAGTATGTAAACACATAATTTTCAAGAGAATACATTAACATGTAAACATTTAAATAAGATTGTGAGGTTGTCTAGATAGGAGTTGTGAGGTTGTCTAGACACATGTACACTTAAAAAATTAAAAAGCAAGCTTAAAAGTCCATAAGCAAAAGAATTTTAATTTTATTTAATTTAAAATCTTTTAAACTTTATGGAACAATTATAAATTTTAAAAGCACAAACTAAAACACCAAAAGAGGTATATTGATAATAATTTAATATATGTGTCAATAAACCAATGATAAAAAATCAATCAAATCGTACGTTAGACCAAAAAATTGACTTAATCGTTACCATTACTGAATTGTCTTATAATAAACTGAAATGTAAATTTAATTTTAATATCCGCCCAACTACACACACAAGTTTTAACAATAAAAAAATTTCAATATTGCCTAAAAAGTATTAAAATAAGCAAAAAAGAACCGTCTAGATTGTAGTGAACTCTAAAACCTTGTGTTTATTTCCATTGAACATTTCCATCCCTGTCAATTTCTTGTCTAGTTGGCCATTTTTGGCCTCATATGCACACTAATATTAAATTAAAATTAATTTGTAACTATGCTAGTGTAAACTTAGATATTAATAATTGATATAAAAATTGTCCAATTTAATATAATGTTTGTTGAGTATTAAATATGCATAAATAATTGCCAACCTAAAAAATCCTAACTTTTAATGGCTTTTAGTTTTTTGGATTTACTACAATTGTATTGTTATATGTATGCTTTAATAGCATAAGTTGTTAACTAATACGCCAAAAAAAATTGCAAACACGATGAAAATAGAAAATGAGGTCTCATAATGGAAAAAACATGGTATACTAAGAATTAATTTCAACGCATATTGTAAGAGTCACAGAAAATTTGATAACTTTTTAAATGTTGTTGATAAAATATAGGTGTGGACATGTATACAAAGATTAAGAAGGAAAAATATGTGTACACATATTCACTACCCAAAAAAATTACATAAATATTGTTATAAACCAATTGTGTTTGTACGTGTCTCTGTGTGTATACATGTCTATATGTGTATATACACACATACGTGTGTGTGTGTGTGTGTATTAACAATAATGCAAAGCATGTGATAGCAATCAACGACACCCTTGTGAGGGGAACGACATGAAGCAAAGAAGTCATTTCACAAGATTGTTGAAGGACCTCATAAAGATCTATGAAATGCTATGAATGAGGAAGCCAATGGAAATGATACAACCGTTTGACCACCCAAACCTGAAATGTGGAGAGGTTGAAAGCCTTCTTAGGGAAAATTTGTTGACTTGTGTCCTAGAGGGCAAGCCTTAAGCGATTACCCCTGACATCCATATTCTCCCTGCCCTCAAAGGCTTCGTAGAGTCTCCTTCGCCACTACCTACATAAAGGAAGCCCCTCTTGGCCGACTTCATCACGTAAGCACCCCACTGCAATGGCCTAATCCACTGTCGCCGCCACATTGTCCTTACTTTACGCATCGCAAAGGACAAACACCAAACCATTGCCCAACTCCGCCGCCTCTAACATGTCCACCACCACCACCTTCATATTGTGTGTCGTCACCTCTCTCAATGCTAGTCACCGCCAAAGAACCTCTCTAATCAAAATTGCTCCAATAAATTCCAAAAATATGTGTCATATATAATTGACCACATGTTGAGTATAGTGGTGGTCCCCACCAAAACACAACATTCCATCACCGGTTGATATTCATTGAACCGTGCTTGCATCTCCTTCGTCCAAATAAACACGACAACATTTAATTAAGGACCATAGTAAAATTTGGCCTAATGTACATGATGAGTGCAATTTAGACTTTACTTATTTAAAGGAATTGTTCGTGAGGGAAGTAATCACAAGATGTGTCAATTCATTAGCATTGAAAAGATGGAAAGCTGTCCAAATTCTTACAAAGAAAACGGAATCCAAAGCTTTCCAAAATTATATTCTATGTATATTGTGGCAACTCAGTCTGACAGACTCAGAGAAAAATAATGAAATGGTCAAGTAAGATTATTTCAAGCCAAATCGTGTAGATATCGTTTCTACACGTATATCTGGTTCAGTGGTTATAATGGCTCGACACAGTATTCGATGGCAGAAACATGAATGTAAAGTGAAAAATCTCATGGTGCAGAATTTGTATAAATGTAATCGCCGTCTTCAAACTCCTGGCTTACAGAATTGTCGCACTCCTCGTCCTCGTGATGATCAACACGGCTCTCCTCGCAGTTTGACATCTCTGCATGCATTGTGCCTTCTGAACCCTGCATCTGTATTACACAAACCAAAATTCCATTAATAAAGAGGGAAAAAGGGGGTTCTTCGATTACAATGTTTGATTTATATAATATTATTGGGTTTTTTTAATTTTATATTAAGAGAAAAAAATATTTTTAACCAAAGACTCTCATGTGACTATTACAAATTTATTGTAGTTCATCTTAAATATCATTTTGTTCTTTTATAAATTTTAGTGGCTAATCTTTGTTAAATATTGGAGTTTTTGAAATTTGAATTTGGTTAATTTTGAGGGGTTAAGTCGCTTGCTATTTTGCCTAAATTTATTTGGTACAAATTAATTTTTTTAAGTTGTTTCGCCTGGCATTTACAGTAATAACCAAATTTTTATATTCAAAACAGTTTTACCGCATGCACAAAAGAAAAATTTGCTACCATTTGGTAGTCTAATGCTATCAGCTGAGAGTTGATAACCGCCAAGAGTTTTTCCTTTCAATTCGTAACATTCTCCAAGATTTCAAAAGTCATTTATACAAATTCGTCAAATAATATTGATGGTTATATTTTAGGGGGATCTTTGCTTTGCCCATTAAAAATAAAATCAACTTTTTCAAAAAATATCATAAAAAACATGCAGCTCAGTGGTTGGTACATTAACAAAAAATATATATAAATCAGATAGATCATCCATGTTAACCCTGAAACAAAGAAGAAATTGAGGATTTTTACTATCAAATATGGAAAAATACGGTTGATGAAAAAATACGGAAATAAATACGGTCTCACTAAGCTTCAAGGGACTATTAAAAACCTTCTTATCAATACTGAAAATTCGAAAATCTTTTTAGCTGCTAAGTATAAAATCATGTATGTATTCATAATTTTAATATTTATGGTATAAAATAATAATAAATAACATAATTTTTTAAAATCCTGCATTTTAATATCTTACCACTGAAAAATACAGAATTCAATACAGTTAAATGAAAAATATGGAAAAAAAGGAAAATCTTTAAGATTTCACAGTATTTAATAACTATGATCATATGCAAGAACAATGAAGATGTCAAGATCAAATTAGGTAGTTGTATTAACGATGCTTTTAGGAAGAGCTTATCCAGCTAGTGTGTTTGATTAATATTTCATTATCAACGTTTAAGTGGTGGACTGTTGACCACTTTAACACATTTAACTGTTTAACCATGGAAAGTCAGTCGAAAAACACGAAATTCTGATAAACAGGAATATTTTACCCTAACATCAATTTGGGTATTGGAAGGGCAAGCCTGGACAGAAACGGCAAACGAATCCGAGCAGCCATGGAAACCACTTAATTTAAATAAAACCGGAGTCGCTTATCAGGGAGGGGAGAGAGTGTGGGTGTGAACAGTTTAATATCATAAATAGTATTTGGTGGGAAGAGTTTCATACATTCAGTTCGGCTTTGCTCGTACCGTCTCTTGCAACCACCAACTCATCTTTCTCTATATCTACACATCAAAAACAGGGGAAAAATCCCAGTTAAAGGCGTATACAACACAATCATATAAAGATATAACCATTTGAATCATAACATATAAACATCTGAATCACAAGATATAGACTGACCTTTTAAAAGAAATCGTGTGGCGGCCTGAGACTGTTGACATGATAACATCCAGAGAGCAAGAAGAAAGATGAAAGCCACAAGGTTTTGAAAGCTCCCCATAAGCTGTATTTGATATTCTTTATTCCTCGCTCTCTCCTGGTCAAGTCTCCTTTTTATGAACCAAAGTCCACCGACATACACATCAACTTCACGTGTGAAAACAGAATCTCTTCACCTTCTTTCCTTGTCGTCAACCTTGATATTTTGTTTCTGTGTTGTAGTATTTCAGACTGGCACTGCCGCCTGTATATAATGAGTATAGTGGGCATGAGGATACGGTCAGCGTGCGCTGGAAAGTGGCAGCATTTCGCTGCAATCAATGCACTAAGTATTGCTTTCTCCTTGTTTTTATTACATCATGGCAAACAAAATGATGCGGGGATGCCTGTTAACCTTCCACCATCACCTCCTCGTGTTTTGTACTTTGAATATTTGACCTGCTGAGAAAACCAATAAAGAATGCTTTTTTGGAGTATTCTTTTAAGTGTCTCAAACATGGGGAAACCCTGGAAGAGGATTTTTTTTATGGCTTAGGAAGATGGGAAAGGAGGGAGTATGATTTCGATTAATTAATTACTATCAGAGTTGAGATTTGATGTCACTTTCCCACGTTTTAGTATATTTTAATTCTATTCTACATTTTGTAAAATTGTCAGTCCATCTTTATTTGATGTAAAAGAATTTGGTAAGATCGTCATTATCACTATGATCATGTTCAATATAAATTTAAGTGTAGTATTACATAGATATTTAAATAATATATTTAGCTGAAAATGTGTTTATATCGAGCATATAATCCCTAAAACTTATCCAACACTTGTAAATACAGCTAAAACAAACTTGATATATTTTTTTATTTATTTTTATTGAAAAGCATAACCATATATTAAAGATGACATAAGAAGTACAATGCTAATCATACAAAATTAGGTGGAAAATATCAAACCCCATAAGCAGGATCAAAGTAGCCATAAAGAGGCTACGAGTAGCAAAGTGTCATATCAACCGTAGCATTTTCAATCAAAAAAGTTTAAAACAAGAAGTGCAGAGAACCAGAGAAAACTCCAAACATGGAGCTAGGTAGCAACAGCAAACATGGAAGATGGTGGCGGTGGCGGTGGGCTCTTTGGACAGTCACCCCAACCACCAAGAGTAGTGACGAGGGTGTCATCAAGCTGCTCCTAGCCGTCTATCTGCTGCTGCTCCTCCTCGTTTCCCCGTTGGGAGGGCGAGATAGCTAAAGATAGTTGCGGGAACTTTGACTGGTCAGGTGCCTGCCTCCCAGAACCACCACTACCAGAGCCCAGCCAACCAAATACCCCAGTAGTGGGAGAAGTCCAAGACGGAGGTGGAGAAGGGACCCGCTGGTAAGGAGATGCTACACCGCCCACGAGCCGGACCCCGATCAAAATTGCGCTACCCATGGGAAAGCGAGCGGCGACCTTGCGAACGGGAGTGGCGGCGAGGGGAATCTGGCAGAACGTGACTAACAACACAAGGGGCACTCCCCCAATGGTCCAGAAGAGTTTGCAAGTGTTCAACTTCTATGCGGACTTTCTCCGCCTGCACCTGGATCTGAAGCGAAACATTGGAGATGACAGCAAACTTGTTAGAAATAGCAAAAATTCTATCCACTGTCTCCTTATTAAAAATAGTAGCATTTCTAGATTTCCAAATGTGATATAAAATAGCCGCTCTGAAAGAATGTCAAATGTTGTAAAATTTTGCAGGAATAAAGGCCAGATCCCCCAGAAGAACCATTTTCCACGTGAAGAAGGTGGGCAAAAAAGGTTGGAAAAGGGTATGAATCCAGTGCCAGGCAGACTGAGCATGAGGGCAGAACCAAAAGAGATGAAGAAGAGTCTCAATGTGGTTGCAGAAAGGGCAACACAACGGGGGAGCTCCCAGAAGAACAAGGCACTTGCCCACTGGAAGCCCTTGATGAAGAATGCTCCAAAGAAAGTGCGTAACTTTGGGCTCTATAGGAATGGCCCAAACAACAGTGAAGCGTTGCTTCCACCCAAAACGAGTGGAAAATGCAGGCTCCAACGAGCATTTAACTTATTGAGAGGAAGTTGTTTCTGGGTGAGAAGCTTGTAGCCCAACCGAGGTTTATAATTTCTGAAGGGGTGGCAGAGGGCCAATGCCAATCAAACCACCACAGGCGCTGCATAGTAACACAAATTTTATGCAAACAATCACCAGGTATGAGATCTTGAATGATAGAAATGGCTTGTTTATCATTGTCATTTAGAGCAAAATTAGCTTTTAGGTTATCCCATGGAAGCCAATCCCTGGTGATAGGACAAAAAAGGTCCTGAATATATTGAATCCCTTTTTTGAAAAGACGCAAACCCTTGACCTGCAAGGAAAGAGCAAGGGGTTTGTCATGAAATTGAAACACCGGATTCCACCATAAACTAAGAGAGTTAAGAGAGAGCCCATTCCAGAAACCATCACCCTGCCAGAGCAGATGGGGTTTGAGAAGCTCCCAAGCTTTCCATATGCTTTTGGCCACAAAAGAGCCACCTATTTTAACAGTAGTAGGGCATAGGAGTAAGGAGTAGTAGTTCAAACCCTGCCATGCCTTTCGATTAAGTAGAGACCCTTGAGATATACAATTTCTGAGAAGAATTTTCCAAGATTCCTCACCTTCAAGGCTACGAATAATCCATTTGGCAGTAAGAACAAACCCCTACATATGAATGTTGATTAGGCCAAGACCACCAATGTCCTTGGGCATAAAGCATATGTCCCAAGCAACTTTGTGAAAACCATGGTTCCCTTCGGAGTTGGCTCACAAGAAATCACATAGAATTTTCTCCATTCTATGATAAGTGGCTTTAGAAGGTGCCCAACATGATGAGTAATAAACATGAGTGGTAGCACAGAACCTTGGAGTAGACTTGGAATTTGTTAGCAAGAGACAGATGTTTAGTAATCCAAAAAGAGATTTTTTGCTCAACTCGTTAAATCACATAGTTCCAAAGGTCAGCAGGGGATGCCATAAAGGTAAAAGGAATGCCTAAAAATTTGAATTGAACACCAGGTTCAATCCAAAGCCATTGGAATCCCTCTAGGCAAGGAGGTTTGGGACCCATCGCCTATCTATAACATTGTGTTTTCTTCCATTGGATAGCAGAACCAAAAGCAAGACAAAAAAAATATCAAAACATTTCATGGCATTAGTGACAGAGGCCTCTGTTTCAGTCAGAGTGAGAAAAAAATCATCTGCAAAATGACCATTAATCAACTGCTTAGGCGAGGAAGGTAGTTGAATACCTTTAAACCAAACCAGCATTGGCAGCATTAGCAAGCAAGTAGCTTAGACCTTCAACAGCAATGACATAAAGAGAAGGAGTAAGAGGGCAACCTTGCCGGATGGAACGATGAAGAGAGAATCTCTCAGACTGCTAACCATTGATAGTAATACATGCACCCATATTTTGAAAGAGCATATTAAAAAAGCAGATGAATATGGGTCCAAAACCGATTAGTCTACAGCATTTCCAGAATGAAAGGCCACTCAACTCTGTCATAGGATTTTTCAAAATCAATTTTAACAAACATAGTCGGTTGAGAAGTCTGGCGGGCATATTCCATGCCCTCCCAAACTACAATAATATTGTCCAAAAAGAGCAGGAGTTGAGGGGTGAGAGATGATGACAATTACAGCTTGTGAAGTCCTAGAGATGGCGGGCGTGGGCTTGGGAAGGATCGCAGCAGATGGATTTAAAGGAGCAGCAGCGGAAGTAACCACTGGTTTGTAAGTAGCCTGTTGGGGCTTATTTCGGGTCGAGGCCGAAGGTTTTCTGCCATTGATAGTAGTCCATCCATCAGAGGAGGGAGTGCTAGATTTAGGGTCCATCGGGTTTTCTCCGAAACCGGCGGTGGGCTTAGAGTCATGAGAGGACAATCCTTGATCATATGGTCAGTAGATTGGCACCGAAAACAAGTGTTGGGCAGATTGATGTATAGAACTTTCTGTGCAAAGCGTGTGTCTCCAACTTGGATATCGAGGGTATCTTTGAGGTCTTTTGAAAGATCAATTTTAACACAAACCCGTTTCTGGGTTCGAGCTGAGTAGAAATTATGTTTCTCATGGAAGATGAGGCGACCCAAGGCTTTGATAAGTTGATCAACGAATCCCCACAGAGGCAAAGGAAGGCCTGGAAATTCGACCCAAACAGGAATTTTGAGTTTGGCTTTCTTAAAGACTTGAAAATCTCGAGTCTTGTGGGAGAAAACCACAAGAGTATTGCAAATAAACCAAGGCCCGTGGTTAACAATGGCTTTGTAATGTTTAGCATTGGTAAAGCGAAATAAAAAGAAACCCTTGGTCATGTTTTGGACTCCCTCTACCTTGGCTCCATGGGGTTGCCAATGATTATGGATCCATTGACGGAGGATACCTTCAGGGGGAACTCGGCCCACAAAATAAGCAACAAGAGAAAATGATTCAAACCAGTTTCAAGCTTTGTCAAAAGCTGGTAAATCAAGAACAATATCCGGGGAAGGAGTATCAGTATCCTTTCCTCGTCGAATACCTTCGGGAAAAACTTCCTCGCTCGTTTCGGTGCCATTGTCTAGAGCTCTTACGATCAGACCAACATCAATAGATGCATGGCCCGAGGAGGTGGTCATTTTATAAGCCACTACCCAAGGGGCGGACTGGTGATCGATACAAAATTAATGCAGATATTCCCGTCTGGATCTGCAGATCGGCGGTGTGACGCGATGGCGATGTACGGCAAGGTCGAGCATTCACTGCAAAAATAACTCACTGAGCCTAAACCCTAGCAGAGCGAACTCTCTATTCAATATTTGAACATTCAGCCTCATATGTTTTTTTAATTATTAAATAAATAAAATATATTTAACAAAGATGAACTGGGTGTTTAAAACCTCTTAACGTCATAAATTTTTGGTTTGACGAGTGGGATCATCCGTCAAATCTCATCCCTAAGTACTAGCAATATTAATCAATGGTGTTTGTGAAAGGTTGATACGTATTTTGAGAGTAATTTTTTAGATGGTGAAGAAAAAAAATCTTCAAACTGATGAAGAAAGTTTCGAAAAAGAGATTAAGTGTCTTGATCATTTATAATTGATGGTAAGTAGGAGATATAATTTTTTCCTAATAATTAAGAGCTAAAATAAAAAAAGACATCTAAAAAGATGATAAAATGAATGTAAAAAATATATATTAAAAATTTAAAATTGCAAAGAATATACTTAATAATGAACATGAAAGTCCTACAAAGGAGCTTGAATCCGAGATTTCTTAAATTAATTAGAAAAAAAATTACATGACCAAAAAAATATACATTAAATGCAAAATCAAGTGAAGAAATATTAAAAGGATATAATTATGTAATATAAATATATTTCATTAGTAGAGCATAAAATGGTTTTTTCTATATTGTTTATTAGTAAAGTATAAATAACGTGTTATTTTGCATTTTTGAAGGGTAATGTTGGAATATTTTAATGTTATCTAAAATTTGTTTGGTAAGTATATGTGGTCCTCAAAATTAACCCATAATCCAAACAACTTTTCCTCTTGTTTGAATGTGGTATATGCCTTTTAGTCTATAGTAGACTTTTGTATTCCATCTCTCAAGTATTTTGAGGAGAATGTATATAGAGCAGGGGCCAAGGGAATGTTTGGATTTTCATCTCTCTAGAATGTTCTATACATGTTAGATGCTAGGAATTAGGTAGCTGAACTTAAAGTATCATAAAGTTAACTAAAATGTCCACCTGGATCTCACATTGGAATCATTTGTCAAAGCTTTATTGATTATCATGTTATTTTCTTGTACAACAAAAAAATACTAATGCTAACTAATTTAATTGGTGCAAATCCACATGTAAAAATATCCCTCTCATCCTTTACCCCATACATGTGGGGTAGATACTCAAATTTTGCATATAAAGACTTGTGTTCCCATTCTACGACTGAAACTTGATGATATGACTTGAACTCGACATCATACTTCAAAATGTTCCTATGCATTCTAGTCAAACATAAATGGATCATGGACTATATTTATTCATTAATCTCACATTGATATGTATATTTATTCATCTAGAGACCAATTTTTAAAACCAATTGTGCTAATTGTAATATCATTTTTTGGCTTGGGAAAAAAAATTGAGCTCTTTACTGCTAATGAAATAGATTTTATTGATATACCTTCGAGAAACACTCTCCATCACTATAACTTTGAAGAAGTTTCTACAGTAAGAATATTTTCTTATGATGAAAAATCTCAACATATACAAAAATAAGAATTTTTATGAATAAAAATAGATTTTTAGGAATCCTTTCAATTTCTGACATCTTCTATGTTGATTGTCTTCTAGCATTTCTCCAACATTTTCTTCATAATGCTCGGCAATTGTACTCATATTCCTCACCATAGAAATTATAAATGTTATGGAAGCTCTATGCTATATGCACTAATGGGAGACTATTCAGAAAAGTGGTTGCAAATGAGAAAAGGTAGCTCATGCAGTCAAAAACCAACAATAATATTCTGAATTCATATGATGATATATTGTAAACACTCAAATTTGGTAATTCTACTCTTTGACATTGTTAGTTTTGACATTGATCTCTTGCTCAAACAAGTACACTTTACCCACTCTCATCTGGTACATCTCTAGGTCTCTTTTCTAGCTTGTGTGATCATACACACTCATCTATTGACAGATTCTAAGAATGAATGCATGAAATCCATTTAGAAACTCCACTTGTCATCTTCCAAACATCAAACTTCATATTTCTCCTCTAGGTTCAAAAACATATAGTAGGGTTTGTTTGTGTCATACAGTCTTGACCTTAGTGTATGGTTTTTTACCTTGCTTGCTTTGATCCTGAACTTTTAGTTGCACATTATTCTTTGGGTCATTTACTCCTCCTTGGTCAGCCTTTGTAACTTAAATCTCCTTCAGAAGCATATTTAAGCAAGTGAAACTCACTTCATTTAGTACTTGGAACTCTTATGGACTCCTATTGCAAAAGGTAGCTCAAAAGGCACCCAAATCTCCCTACACTTTGTAAATACCTCTGCACATTCATTAGGGAAACACTATCTACAAGTTTGAAGCTTTTCGCTAGGTCTAGGGGATTGCTTCCCACATTTGCAAGCATCCAAAGTCACTCACTCAAGTAAATTTGCAAGAGAGAAACTCAAGTCAAGATTTGTGAAAGAAAGAATGTCAAATATGATTGCACTACAACTAGATATCACATGCTAGGTGGAGAAGGATGTGCGGTTTAAGGCCTCTTTGGAGTAGTGCCAACGTCAACGGTACACGGGGGTTCCCACAACTAAGCTAATGTGAGAGAATGTGAGAACGAGGATCAAGCGGGATGATGTCCACATCGACCAAGTTACACTCAAATGGAAGCGTAGTGAAGTTTCATGTGGTAAGAAAGTATTCAACCACCATGAAATGTGCATGCAAAAGAAAAGGGTCTACTCATTCTCATAGATTAGAAAAAATGGTAAAAATAGGAGTATTGTGTAATTCCCAATGCAAGACCAATCATACCTCCATAAGGGAGAAGAGAAGTTACATTCCAGAAATGGAAAGTAACTCTTGTATGACACATTAATGCACACTGAAACGTATGACAGATTCTATGACAGAATGTATCATTTCTCCTAAGACACCTAAGACCTATTATCTCACCTAAGTGAGATGACTCACCAAGTGATGTGGGTAATGCCCCAAAAGGACAAGACAAGTACTCCACACCAACAAGTATTATATCAATAAAAAATCTCATGTTCTCTCTAAATTTAATGAATTTAAAGCCCTAATTGAAAAATCTTATAACCAAAGTATTAAGAGATTAATAACTAACATTGGAGGCGAATATGTTAGTAAAGAGTTTGGTGCATTCTGCACCTCCTGTGGAATTCAACGATATTTAACCACTAATTCCCCTCCACATCAAAATGAGATTTCAAAAAGGAAAATAGAACTATTTAGAGATGGCCATGATGATGATTCACTCTACTCAATTCCCTAAATTTCTATAATAAGAAGGAATGCAAAGAGTTTTCTCAATCTTAAATATGGGTCATGCAACATCCTTGCATCGATTCTACACCTCTAGAAATGTGGGTGAGAAAGAAACCAAAAGTTTCTCATTTTAAAATATTTGGTATGCCCATTTTTATTTTCATTCCTAAAGTTAAAAGGTAAAATCTTGATACTACCTCATATCAATGCATTTTTGTTAGCGAAAGAGGATGAAAAGAAGGATTAAGGGTGTATGGTCCCTCTAAACATAAAATCATTGAAAATAGGAACATTCAAATTGTCATGACTAATATTTCTAGAAGATAATATAGTTTAACAGTAACTCTAAGAAAGGATTTTTTTGCTTTAGAAGGGGATAAGGCTCCAGGTCCAGATGGCTTTTCGGCTAATTTTTACCAAAGATGTTGGGACATATGCTCAGAAGATCTCTTGAAAGCTGTTAATGAATTTTACAGAACGGGAAATCTCATTAAAGAACTAAATAATACACCCATTGTGCTTTCCCCGAAAAAGTTGGATGCAAAAGACTTCAAAGATTTCAGGCCTATCAGTTTGGTTAATGTCATTTATAGGATTTTCACAAAGATTCTTACCACTAGAATGCAACCTATTCTTATGGAGATCATTTCACAACAGCAAAGCGGATTCATCCAGGGAAGAATTATCCAAGATGGAATTATCATGGTTCATGAAACTATACATTCTATGGATAAAAGTAAAAAGGCAGGGATGGCCATCAAACTGGACATGCATAAAGCTTTCGACAGGGTCTCCTAGAGATTCATGGATGAGGTCTTATCCAAGTTTGGTTTTCAAAGAAAATTCAGAAAAATCATCCACTCTTGTATCTCTACCTCTAGATTCTCTGTGGTTGTTAATGGGGAACCTGTGGGTTTTTTTGCCAGCAATAGAGGTATACGGCAAGGCGACCCAATTTCCCCTCTATTATTCATTATTATGGCTGACAGTTTAAGCATATCTATTTCCAAAGCTATTGACATTGGCATGATAAAAGGCTTCCCTCCAACTACTGGTAATCAGATCTCCTCACACCAGTAGTTTGCTGATGACACTTTGCTTCTCCTGATGGCTTCTATCATTGAGGCAAAGGCTATCAAAACTGTCCTTAGATTTTATGAAGAAGCCTCGGGACAAAAGTTAATTTTGACAAAAGCTCTATTTATTTCTTCAATACCCCTTGGGAAAGGCAAAGAAAGATTGCTAATATTCTAGGATGCACTATTAATTCTCTACCAGCTACTTACTTAGGTTTACCTTTAAGTACTGGCAAGATTTCTGTGGAGGTATGGAATGATCTTATTAAGAGATTTAAAAGAAAGTTGGCTGGCTGGAAAGGAACTGTCCTTTCAAGTGCAGGTAAGTGCCTTTTGGTTAAAAGCACGCTTCAAAACTTGCCTATTTACATCCTGTCAATGTTCAGCATGCCTACAACAGTGATGAACAGTATTGAGAAGATTCAAAAACACTTTCTATGGCACGGTACTTAGGACAGATTCATATATCATCTTGTGGCTTGGGAACAGGTTTGTAAACCTAAGAGACTAGGGGGGTTAGACATCAAAGATATCAAACATATGAGTACTGCCCTTATTGCAAAATTAGGATGGAGGCTTATAAAAGAGCACAGACCTTGGACAGAGCTGGTTAAGATCAAATATCTTTCAAACCAAAACAAGATTTCCTTCATATATGATCAGTCTCTTCCTAGTGGTTCTATTTTCTGGAACAACCTTCTACGCAGCAGACACATTCTCTCTCAGGTGTATAGCTGGAAGCTTGGAGATGGACAAAACATAAACTTCTGGACTGAAAAGTGGACTGATTCCAACTGGATTTCTGCTTATGATCATATTAAAGACAACTTAATTACAAAGTATGGACACAAAATCCAGGGGTACATTGAGAGGGATGGAAACAAAAGAAAATGGAAACAACTAAAAGTGGAGAATGATAGTATACAGGCTGATATTTCATCTCTCCAGAATCAACTTTCCCTAATCCATATAAGTAATCAAAATCTTAAGGATGAGCTCATCTGGAAAGATTATTTTGATGGGGAATACACTGTTAAATCAGGATATAATTCTTTCTTTGTATCCATGGAAAGCGAAATTAAGTGGCACAAGCTGTGGATGCCGGAGCTAACCCCTAGAGTGAACTTATTTTGGTGGCTAATTATTAATGGCAAGATCCTAACTAATGACAACCTCATCAAGAAGGGATTCATCATGTCGAATAGATGTTGCATGTGTCAGAAAGAGGTAGAAGATATAAAGCATTTATTCCTCCATTGTGAGATTGCTTCCAAAATTTGGCAGCTCGTTTTTGCAAAATTTAATCTGAGATGGATTTTTCCCCTTACCTGTCTTCAGGCTTGGGAGCAATGGGACTCCCCATTTAAGCATTGCATGGTGAAAAGACTGTGGCAACTCGTTCTGCCCCACACTATGTGGAGAATCTGGAAGGCTCGTAATGATAGTATTTTCAGAAACAATAGACAGGCTTGTAACAAAGTCTACAAGGAAATTATCATTGTTGTGCAAGATAATATTGCTAGATTTAAACCCCCTAAAAATATACTTTACCCGGAGAATGAAGAATGCATCCTGACTGAATTGAATATTGATACTGTCAATAGAAATAACAATGGTACTGACAGAAACACAGTCCGATGGATTAAACCTCCCACTGATTGGCACAAGTTAAATTTTGATGGGGCCTCAAAAGGCAATCCGGGAGACTCTGGAGGAGGGGGAATCATCAGGGATCAAATAGGTTGTTTTGTTGCTGCTTTTTCTGGGAGAATGGGCAAGCAGACTAATCATTATTCTGAAGCCATGGCAGCTCTTTGGGGTATAAGACTTGCCAAAGATTGTAATATTCCAAATATTATAATTGAAGGTGATTATCTAAATATTATCAATCTTTTGAATAAAAACCAACACCCCAACTGGTCTATCAGGGATTATATTGAGGAATCTATTGATATATGCAAAAGCTTTGAAAATGTCCAAATCACCCACACCTATCGGGAAGGAAATAGGGTCGCTGACAGTTTGGCTAACTTTAGTGTTAATAATTCCTTTCAAACTTGGCTTAGGGGGGACGTTCTGCCCGTTCAAATCAATAAAGCCATAATCATTGATCTACATGGCAGTGGAAATCATCACTAACGGTTGTAATTTGGACGCTAATGTGCGGATCCTCAAGTACATGATGATGACATCATAAAAGATATGGATGATTGATGCGATCTGTGCGGGATGAACTGTCATCATTTCTTGGCATAGGAGGAAAGCCAAGGAGCGGGGCAATAATAACAAGTTTAGCATAATAATTAAACCTGCTTTCACGGAAAGGAAAGATTCAAATATCAAAATCAAAGCTCTGCCTGTCCCGCATATTGGTAGCTTTTTTACCATTGAGAATAGGAAAAGAAGCAGAGGAAACATGGGGGGTCCACCTTGCAAAACTAAACCAACATACAATCCTACGTGGAAAGAGAATACGGAGCTTTGGAATTACCTACAAATTGG
This sequence comes from Taxus chinensis, assembly GCA_019776745.2. Lineage (NCBI taxonomy): Eukaryota > Viridiplantae > Streptophyta > Pinopsida > Cupressales > Taxaceae > Taxus > Taxus chinensis. The sequence goes on from CM034150.1 coordinate 238,997,724, forward strand.
GGGCCTGTCTAATTTAATTGAAAGGATTCAAGGCTTCAACCAAGATATTTCTATCAGATTCGCCCAGGGTTGGAAGAATAGGATTGTCAAATATAGTAGCATGGAGATGGAAATCACGGAAGAGCTCATCACCCAGATCACAGGCCTCAGCCTAGAAGGCACCAAATTCTTCAATAAGAAGGTGGACAGGGAGGTGGAGACCAAGAAATTTCTGGACAAGGGGGAGAATCTTGAATTCGTGACTGCTGGCATCAAGGTGGCGTCGATTCCTGAACCTTTTGCTGAGCTGGCCAAGATGGTGGTTAGGTATGTAACTCTTGAAGGAAGATTTGTGACTATACCTCAAAAGCATCTGATATTTCTAAATCACTTTCATAGAAATGACATAATCAGCTTTCCTCACTATTTGATAAACTCGCTGGAGAAATCAATAAGGGAAGTTCAGAGCCACTCTAGGGTTGTCCCTTTGCACTAGGGACTTATCCTCCTGATCCACCGCCACTGTTCCAGCTGCCCCCCCGTGAATCTTACCCCACCTCCCTCCTCCATACCTCCACCTGCCTACACTGCTTCCACTCCCCCTTGCTAAAAAGAAAGAATGAAGTTGTTGTTTCTAGCAAGAGCATCAAAGCAAAAATCCCTGCTTCCCAACGGGTCCTAAGGAGCCACAAATACTTGGAACTTGCTGAAAACCTCTTGCATATTAGCAAACCGGTGGAGGAGCCCAAGGAGGAGGAATTGTTGGACAAGGTGGATAGATTAGAAAAGGAGATACAAGAGCTCAAAGGGGCTATAAAAAATATGGAAAGAGCTAAGGGTAAAGGGATTCTTCAAAGTGATGAGGATGAGGGGGTTATTGCTGAAGTCTTCAAGAAGCTACAGTCCTTAGATGGCAGATTGGGGAATGCTAAAAGCCGCAATGACTGACTGCATATTGTCTGCCCTCAAAAGCATTTATAATTTCATTGAACAACATGTTCATAGTGTCTGCAGTTTAAGTGGGGTTAATGAAGACATTTGGGGCCCTAAAGGGAAAAGGGATATTGCAATTGCTCAAGCGGATATGCAAGACTCCTCTCAGGCCACTGCCATTTCCTTCTTCATGTCGTTGCAGGCTATCAAGACCAAGATTGACAGAGCTATCAAGTAGTGGGTTGTTGTGATGTTGTTTTTTGGCTGCGAAGTTGATGTTATCTGGCGGTTCTGGAGCTGTTTTTTGGCGGAGCTCTATATGTTGTTTCTCTTTTGGTTTCTTTTTTATCTTTCCTACTTCTTTTTGGATCATTGTACGTTTAGATCCTTTTTTCACTTATATTGTAATATTAGGCTATTGAGCCCTCTTTGGTTGACAGTTTTGCCCTTCTCTGGGTTGTTTCTCTCACCTTTACTATCTGGCTTTTGAGCCCTTTTGTATAAAGGGTATAGTCCCTTCAAAACTATTTTCCCTTAATAAAAAAAAACAGTAACTCTAAGAAATATTATAATAAATTATGTGTAGGATTACTATTATTATTATTATTATTATAGAAACAATTCATGAATATAATTGTAAAGGAAAGATTAATATAAACATTAAATTTTCTTTATTTCATTAATATCAAGATGGTTGAAATACATATCTAGAGGGTCCCCGATGGATGTTTATGCAACCCTATTAAGTAGAAGAACTCCAACGTAGTCACACTTGTGTAAATGAGGAATTTGTATCATGAACACATGTACACATCTGAGGTGTACTTTGTACCCCTAGTTGGATGCACTTTGTACCCTGTCTCACTTGCACAATACTTTCTCTAGGCTCTCTACTCTTAATGTTTTCCAAATAATACAATTCTTATTTTATTTCTATTTTCCTCCCCTCATTCATTAGGTGATCACTCCTTACGGTTAGTTACAACCAACACACCATTTCATTATTTAATTAACTTATTGTTTTACATGAATCAAGAGATATAGACAAGATTCCTCATACTCGAGAATCTGATCAAGGTGGAAAATTGGATAAAGAACGAGTTAAGAGTGGTAAATCATGAAGTCACGTGGACCAATGACTAATTTGAGTTAGTGTTTATTATGTTTGATTTGTGAAAAAGAATCAAAACCCAAAAGTTAGACACTTTTGGAGTCAAAACAAACTTGAGACATGCAAATAATGATTTTCTTCTCATTTTTCACTAGTTCCAAATTGTCAAAGTTTATGTCATCACTTTAAACTATTTCGCAGGTTCAAAGTGGTGCCGATCAACACCATGATTCACCAAGGAAATGCGGATCATCTCATCAACAATCAATAAAGATTCATAAGTCTCACAAAATTCCTAAGTCTCAAGAGCCCAAATCTTACCATCGAGGCCAGGTCTTCCCGAGACCCCACAAATCCCGAGATACCATCATGTGGTCTCAAAGGTTTCACAAATTAAAGATCAAACAAGGCCTAGACACTCAAAGTCTTGAGATCTCATGATCCTAAGACTTTGAGATCGAATCATGTTCCTACTTGAACCTACGCATTCCTAGGAGTTCCCACGAACAAGGATCAAAGGAAGAATGGGAAGCCCGAGTGTCTTGATACCCTGAGATATAGACAAGTGGACACATGGATTTACATTTTGTTAAAGATGGGTCACCAAAGGATTTTAAGGCTAAAATCTAATCAAACAGAGCCACTTGGTCATAGGAGTTTCAAAAAAGAAAAATCATATAGATTCCCCAAGAAACCCTGAGATTTTGAGAAACCAAGAATCCAAGCCCAAGGTAGGAAAAGTGGTTAAGGAGTGAATTGAGAGTGGCAAGTCATGATGCCATGTGGACATATGACAGTAATTTGTAGGTCTCGAGGATTTAAATTTAATTTAATTTAATTTAATTTTATAGTCCTTGATGTCGGGAGGCCTGTTTTTGGGTCTACAAGTGGCTTATAGCATAGGACTACCTCGTAATCACATGTGGGAGACACCTAAATATGCTAAAAAGGAATCCTACATACCCTACCCCCTACAGGATTAGAACTTGTGACCTCTATTTCAAGAGCATATGTTCTTCACCATTAGGCCAACTCATGTGTCCCAAGAAGCTAAGGAAAATATTGAGACCTAGAGAGCATGAGAGAAGTCCTGACACGTAGATTTAAGCTTTCATTACAAGCTAGGACATGTAAAGGCACATGGTAGACAGCGTTGAATCAGATCCCAATGAGGCACGTGGAGGAGATGTCATGTGTTAAACTAAAGGTTCAATTTGTTTAGACTACCGTAGGTATAAACATGTCAAGCTCGGGCTATGTAACATAGAGAGAAGTGACATGTGGACCTATGTTTTTTATCATATCTTTTGATTATACCATTTCACATGAGACTTGAACCATGGGGTGCATAATTCAAAGGGGTATACAAATAACCTAGTTTTGGAGGAAGAATAGTTGAAGTGGTATGGTGATATTTTAGTGTCAAAATGTCTACTGCCTTCTATTTTGTTTATTTTTTAGTTTGTTGGCACCTCAAAGCATTTATCTCTTGCTTTATAAAAATGTCTTTTCGATTCATGGATATTCCTAAAGTGGAATATTCTTGGTTCAATCCACAAAATAACATGTAAGAGGAGGATTCTAAATCAAGGATTAAGGTGTTATAGAGACACATCTTGGTCGATTTTGGACAAGTGGAAACTCTAGAATTCCATTTTCTCTCGTGATTTCATAAGGATCAAATCATGATTCAAATCGAGTCGTTTTGGATGGCATCTTTCAGTAATTATGAACCTCTAATATGATAGTTGATGATTAACCACTTGTAAATGTAGAATCAAAGTGAAAATTATTCCTTGGGTGCTTTCAGAAATCTCAATTGTAACTTATGGGAGCTTGTTCCTAGGTGGATGTTTAGCAGTCTTTTGTAATTTGTTAGGCTAGTTTTAGATATTCTATAAGGCTTCAAAGTTTGCAAAGGAAATGGCATTGGTCACTGGCCTATAAATTGATGTAATCACATTGTAAAATTCATTTTTGGACCAAATTCAATGCATAGAGGAAAGGCTTTTGGAGTTTTACATCCGTGTTGTGGATTGTTTAATTGCTTCCAATTGAGGATTTGAAGTCTGAGATTCCTAGACATTTGAAGCTCTATTTCTATTTATTAAATAGAGTTTTTCACCTTCTAGTTTTAGTTACGTCTGTAGGGTAAGAGATTGATCTTAGCTAGTCTCATTTTTCTGAATTGATGTTTCTCACAGTTGGCTTCTAGGATGTTCCAATGCAGTCTTAGTGGTAAAGCATTTGGCTCAAAAGCCAGATAGAAAAAAAGAGAGAAGTAGCCCAGAGAGGGGCAAAACAGTCAACCAAGAAGGCTCAACAGCCATATATTACAATATAGGTGAAAAGTGGATCAAAATGTACAGAGATCCAGATCTAAGAAGAAAAGATCAAAAAGAAACCAAAAGAGAAACAGAATAACGAGCTCCGCCAAAAAACAGCTCCAAAACCGCCCGAGGATAGCCAGATTGCAGCCAAAAAATAGCAGCACAACAGCCCGTTACTTGATGGCCCTGTCAATCTTGGTCTTGATGGCTTGTAGTGACATGAAAAAGGCAATGACAGTGGCCTGAGAGGGGTCCTTCAGGTCTGCTTGGGAGATTGCAATTTCCCTATTCTCTTTAGGGCCCCATATGTCTTCATTGATTCCACTTAAACTGCAAACACTGTGGACATGTTGTTCAATGAAGTTATAAATGCTTTTGAGGGCAGATAAAATGCAGTCATTACGGATTTTGGCATTCCCCAATCTTCCATCAAGGGACTGCAATTTCTTGAAGACTTCATCGATGACCCCCTCTTCCTCCTCACTTTGAAGGATCCTTTTACCCTTGGCTCTCTCCATGTTTTTAGAGCCCCTTTGAGCTCTTGAAAAAGTTGATTCATGGATAATTACTCTATTTTTTGTTGAATCTGGTTATTTGAGCTAGTACTAGGTTGACTAACCCTTTTCATGATCTATGTGGATGTACAACAACTATTTTATTAGGTTTATGTATAGTCGGGAATCCTTTTTTTTTCGTTTTCCTCTTACTCGTTAATGTTTTTTGTTCAAATTTACATGCCCAAAGCTATAAAATTGAACACAACATTTAAACCCAATAAAATACTTTGATATTCAAGCATCAGGGACAACATATTATTTGAGAGATATTCAATTATAGGCTTTGGCTTCTCCTAATACAAGGAGATAGATTTACATAGTAATCCCCTAAATCTATCCACATATTTCTCTTATCCCAAGTCTTACTCAACAACCCAAGAAACACTCCTAAAGATTAGAGCTCTAATTTGTAATTATCTACTCAAGTACAACTAATTAATTTATAACTCAATAATATGAGATTGTATTATTATTACACACATACAAGTATATTATTTCTAATATTCACACTAACACTATATTCTTAACATTCCTCCCCCCCCACCTTAGTGTGAACATGGGGAAATGTATCACACGAACTGAAAACATAGTTACATAACAATGTCAATGCATACTTTTAGGTCTACATACTATTACTTTGGATATATGTTACACATGATCACCTACATACGAGAATTGTTCCCACTTTCACTTCAAGTGAATGCTCTTTCACTGACCAACCACCCTTCCAACATATAAGTCTGATAGATAGTAAATCTCTATAGTCATCCTCCCTCCTATATAAATGTTTACAATATTTATGATTTACACTTCTCTTTTTAATATTAGCAGGGGATTGATTGCAATATTTTGTTTTTTCACACCACACAAACAACTGCAAATAAAAATTCCACTACTACAAATGTACAGGCACAGTCTCTAGTGGTTAACAAGAGGTTATTAAATAGCCTCCTTCCTCTAATTCCTCTAACCTCCATTATCTCCACTACTTACTTAGTAGAATGAACTTGAGGCTCAAGTTAACCCCCATAAATTAGACGTCAAATACAACCGATATTACATCCAATTGAAATGAGGGTAATTTTTTTTTATTTTTTTGAAACTTTTGACATTTACACAAGAATAAATGAGACTATTCTAACACACTTCACTTTAAAATTTACCACTTTTCAAAAGATAACTACTTCCCCACTCCAAAGTTTAATAATTCCTACTTCAATTAAAAATGTGAGCAACTATATCAACCTAATGGAATTGATCCCTCTTAAATCACTAATTGGAAATTTAGCCAAAATTTCAACCAATGTTTTAAAAAAACATTCAAAAACATGGCTTATGAAAGTAACTACATCTTTATTTGAAAAACGTGTATAGTAGGTGGATTTGTGCATCGATTAGGATGCCTAAATTTGTTGGCAGAAAAAACCAGTGGGATGACAGTGTGTACAAGTATATATAGCCACCCAAATTGTCCAAAGATCCATTGTTCAAGGTAATATTACATGGAACACACAGTTTCATGATTTGAGTGAGATTGGTGTGAGCGACCGATCCGGATAGTTGAGATTTACATGCTTGTTACTCATAATTCAAATAGATCCGCTCATATCCGCGGGTATGGATAAATGGAAATAAATTTGCCACTCCATAAGGAGTTGCATGAACTGCATTTAATTAAAAAGATGCAATATATCTCCCAAAATGAATTAGTCCTCACAATGCTTTGATGCCCCCTCAATGAAAGGATGAGAATAACGTCATTGTTTCCAACTTGAGTGAGCAAATATGAATGCACTGCGATAAAATTAATTATATTTGATGTAGACTAGAAAAGCACTAAATAGGTCTACAACACACTCCATGACAGTGACCATCGAATATATGCAAGAAACCTTGAGAGACACTTATTTCTTGTCTTTTTTTGATACCAAATAATGTTTTTGGTTCATATTTACATGCCTAAAGCTATAAAATTGAACACAATAATTAAACCAATAAACTATTGTGATATTCAAATATTAAGGACAACATATCATTTGAGAGATATTACAATTATAAGCTTTAGCTTCTCCTACATACATGCAGATAGATATCACCTAGTAATCCTCTAAATCTCTCCACATATTTCTCTTATCCCAAGTCTTACTCTACAACCCAAGAAATACTTTTAAAGACTAGCTTGGTGAGTTGTAATTCTCAATTCACATAAAACTAATTAATAAAACTCGATAATATGAGAGTATTATTATTATACTCATAAAAATATATTAGTTCTAATGTTCACACTAACACTATATTCCTAAAATTCCCCCCTTAGTGTGAATATTGGGAGATGTATCACATGAACTAAAAATAGAACATATATAAACATATACTTTTAGGTTTGCATATTGTCACTCTGGATATTTGATGCACATGGTCACCTACATACGAGAAGTGTTCCCACTTTCACTTACAGTAAATGTTCTTTCACCAACCAACCACCCTTCCATCATAGAAGTCTGGTAGACAACGAATCTTTATAGTCATTTGCCCCCCATACAAATGTTTACAATATTTATGATTTGCACTTCTCTTTTCAATCTTAGCAGAGGATTGATTAGAATGTTTTATTTTTTCACACCACAAAAACAACGGAAAATAAAAATGTCACTATTGCCAATAAGCAGCCCTGTTGCTAGTGGTTGACAAGAGGTCATTGAATAGCTTCATTCCTCTAATTCCTCCAACCTCAATTATCTCCACTACTTGGCAAAATGAACTTTAGACTTAAGTTAACCCCCCACAAATTGGATGTCGAGTACAACCGATATTATGTCCAATTGAAATGCAGGCAATTTTTTTTATTTTTTCTAGTTATTTGAAACTTTCAACATTTACACACAAAATAAATGAGACTATTCTAACACAATTCACTATAAAATTCACCACTTTTCGAAAAATAACAACTTCCCAACTCCAAAGTGTAATAATTTCTACTTTGATAAAAAAAAAATGTGACCAACTTATATCAACCTAATGGAATTGTGTTTTGCCTAACCCTCGCGCACACGAGGGTCAATTTAGTCTCCCGAGGTCAAAAGTGATCCCTTGACTTAAAATCACTAATTATCTGTAGGTAAAATTTCAACTACCAATGTTTTATAAAAACCATTCGAAAACATGGCTTATAAAAGCAACCACACCTTTATTTGAAAAACATGTATAGGAGGTGGATCTTTGAATCAATTAAGATGTTTCAAGTTCATTGGAAGAAAAACCCATTGGGATGGCAGTGTGTATGGGTATATGTAGCCACCAAATTATCCAAAGGTCCGTTGTTCAAGGAAATATTACATGGAACACGCAATTTTATGATTTGAGTGAGCTTGGTGGGAGCATGACTGAGATGGGTATCAAAATTCAAACATGATACCCATCATTTGATGCCTCAAAGAAATTGGTGTGCTCAAGTTACGACAAGGATATGCATGGAATTAATCCTCTCTGAAGATAGTTTTCATGTTGCATGTGGCTAAGGATATGATGAGTGGAGAATCAAACTTCATGTATCTTCATATTAACATAATATTATAATATGTATGTTACTCGCCCCATGTGTGGTTATAATATGTAGTCAAAAAAACATTCATTGATCTGGATGATTATAGAAGGTAGTCTAAATAAAACTCAATCCTCAATGCAAATAATTTTCAAACATAACATGTACTTAAAGTGCTCGGACTTTACAGTTTTGGATAGAATGATTACGGTACGTGTATGACATATGGAAGTAAATTAGATGCCATGAGAATAAAAATTACTACTCACAAGGTATAGTTACAAATAGATTCGCTCATATTTGCACGTATGGAGAAACGGAAATATTGTCACTGCATAAGGAGGAACAAGAAATACATTTGATTAGAAAATGTGCAGCATATCTCCCAAAATGAATCAGTCTCACCATGCTTTGAAGCCTCCTCAATGAAAGGATGAGAATAATGTCAATGTTTCCAACTAGTGAGCAGATATGAAGACACTGCAATGAAACAAATTATATTTGATACAGACCAGAAAGGCACTAAATATGTCTACAACACAAAATCCATGATGGCAACCATCGATATATGTAAGAAACCTTCACGGGAACTTATTTCTTGTTTCGCTCAAATACTAAATAATGTTTTTGGTTCAGATTCACATGCCCAAAGCTATAAAATTGAACACAATAATTAAAATTACTAAAATACTCTAATATTCAAACATCAAGAATAACATATTATTTGAGAGATATTGCATTTATAGGCTTTGGCTTCTCATAAATACAAGGAGATAGATCTGTTGATTGGATATTTTGTCATGAGATTTAACCACACTCGAAAAAGTCCCTCCTTAGATAAAGGGGAGGCGCCCTATTTGTTATTAATCTTTAAAAACACCAAGGAATATTGACAATATTAACACTAGTCTAACCATTTGGGGTATGGATCTCATCCCAGGAGATTTATTTCTTTTTTGAAGAATAGAAGAAAAGAAGACAAGAAGAGAATAGAAGTGAATATTGAGAACAAGAAGTTAGGGAATAAAATGAAAGAATTGTGCTTTTTTCCTTGGAAAATGCAGATCTGAACCTAATAACACGTTAAATAAAATAGTATTCAAGTGTCTAAGATACAATAAATCATATACTTGAACTTAAATAATCATATATGCATTGAACGTAAGAACAATACCTTAAAACCAAGAAATAATACCACAACACAAAGTTTGTAATATATTTCTTGTATTCTTCAATGTAAAGATGGAAAACACAATTTTTTTCTCTCTTTTCAACTCCAAGGTCTATAATACTATTGCAAAAATCACCAACCCTTTGTAATGCCACAGCATTTTACATTTATACAGAAGGTGAGGAGAGAAACGAGGAAGTAGTTTGGATTGCATGCTAAAAATAGTAAATACACATTAGTAGTTCATTTGACTAGTTCTCACAAAATGCCCCAGTCAACTTGCGAATCCAAAATATGTTTCGACATCACAAAAATTAACAGACCTAATGCAAAAAGAAAATAACATGATTCATGCATCAATCGGATTTTTCTTTTTCTCCCTCAGGCTCGGCTTGCTTCTAGAAAAAAAAACTTGGAACTTCTTAATCATCTCTTGAGTTTATTTCTCGTCTGGTCCATAGGAGTATCAATTTAGTACATCGTAAGTTTCAAACACATTACCCATCTTTCCTGGGAGCTTCTAATATTTCTTGATAAATTTGGACAAGTTACTCAGGACATTTCCACATAAAATTAACTTGTCAATAGCCCCCAAATCGAAATCTTCCCCTACTGAGGAATCATTTTCAACCAAATCCTTAAATTCATTGAACATTTTAAGAAGACGCCTCTAAAAAATTACTTTCAAATCATTGGTGAATCTCAAAAATTGACTTTTCGAATTGTTGGCGAATATCTGAAAAAATGTTTTGTGGCAAAGGTGATTTTACAAAGAGCATTTTCCCCTAGTTTTACAAAGTTGGTCAGGTAGGTTGGTCGGGGATTGGGTGGGAAGTTGGTCGAGTAGGTTGGTCGGGGGTTGGGTAGTTGAGGGGTTGGGTGGGTGAGGGTTGGATGGCTAAGGGTTGGGTGGGTGGGTTGGATGGGTGAGGGGTTGGATGACTATTGGGTGGGTGGGGTTGAAATAGTGAGGGGTTGGATGGTTGAGGGTTAGGTGAGTGGGATGGACGGGTGAGGGGTTGGATGACTAAGTGTTGGGAAGGTAGGTTGGAAAAGTGAGGGGTTGGATGACCAAGGGTTGGACGGTGGGTTGGAAGGGTGAGGGGTTGGATGGCTAAGGGTTGGATGGGTGAGGTTGGTTGGATGGTAAGGGTTGGATGGGTTGATAGGGTGAGGTTGGATGGGGGTTGGATGGCTAGGGGTTGGATGGGTGGGTTGGATGGGTGAGGGGTTGGACTAAGGGTTGGGGTGAGGGGTTGGATGGATAAGGGTTGGATGGGTGGGTTGGACGAGGTGGGCTTGAGGGGTTGGATGGCTAAGGGTTGGTGGGTGGGATGGATGGAAAAGCCTTGGAGGGTTTGGTGGGATGGGGTGGGTTGGACGGCTAAGGGTTGGACGGGTGGGTTGGATGGCTAAGGGTTGGTCGGGTGGGTTGGAATGGTTAAGTGGCTAAGGGTTGGGTGGGCTGATACCAATGAATCAATGATTTAGTCATTCATCCAACATGGGTTGAAACTTGATCTGGAGCGGCCGCCATGGCCAGCCAATAGTTTTCAGCCATGTGTCCTTTGAACCATACAGACCCCTATAAATACCCCTTCAAGGTTCATTTATTCACTTTTCTACGAAAATTTCCAGTGCTCTGAGCTCTCCAATCTTCAAACTTCTCCCAAATTTCAGCAATGGCCAGCACCACATCTATTCCTACACCCAAATTTCAATACAAAAACCTCATGTGCCCACAGATTGTAGCTCTACTAAGAGAAAAAGATGCACAAAAGGATTGGCTCGAAAAATTAGAATTTACAGGCTTGTGGACATGCCCCAATTCGATACTGATACTTCAGTCCTTGATTACCTTCTCGCCTCTTACAATGAGAGTGATGGTAAATTTTCCATTCTCCTCGTGCATCTGAGACGTCGTCAAATTTATTTCTCAATTGAACCCGAGGACGTACATCGGTTAACAGGTTTACCATTCGAAAATAAGTCGGTCGTTACTACAAAGGTTGTCCTTACAGACGAAGACAAAAAGTTTTTGGAGTCTCATTACAATGTACAGGTTGATGGTAAGTTTATTATTTTCAAATGATTTTTTTCTTAACATTACTCGACCACCCAAGGCTCTAATGTTTCTTGTCTGTTATTGCAGCTCCTCTTAATCATTCATCAAGAGGCCTTCTTCTACAAGGTATTACAAACAAATTCTTTATTGCAGTTGTGTCACTTTTTCAGGCCAGGATTGTATTACAGGGAAGATCTGCAGACATTCTGTATTGGGCAGTTCAATATTTATTGTGGACACTAGCAGGTCAACAATTCGATTGGTGCAGTTATTTGTCCAACAGAATAAAAATAGATATCTCCCATGCCCACAAAGCCAATCAATCTGATAAATCCAGGACTGTATTCTCTTGTTGCAATTATATTCTTGCTTTCTATTATGAAGCATTCTACGAAATTCCACAAGATAAAATTCCAACTGCAATCAATGATCAAATGATTGGTCTTAGTCTCGAAGAACAACAGGTAACAGTTACTTTTACTGTTTACTTGTTATAACGATTTCAAATTCAATATTTTTGAATAAAATAATAATTGTAAGATTTTATTTTGCAGAGAAAAATTATAGCTGCAACATCTCATAAGGAGGCAATTGCTAGAGGTAAAGCCCCTCCAGAGGTCTCTACTGATTCTGACATGGATTCAGCAGAATCAACACCAGTAAGACCTCCTCGTCAAAAGTGACCTAGGGGGTCGATATGTGCATCACGTTTACCATCACATTTAACTACATGTATGAAGTTATCTTTTTATATAAATAACTAATTCAAACAATTAATATAGATTATGTATGTAGTACTGTATTTTAATATTTCTACTGTTCTTTTCTACATTTATTGTATTCAGAAACTACTGAGTTTGATGATGAAGATCAAACTCATTCCGGGTGTGAAGATTGAAATGTCACGATTGTGTCTCCGTCTATGCAAGGTATATTGTAATGTATAATATTTAGCATGTTTTGTTTCCTTACAATTTTTTAGCATTTACAAAGCCCAACCGTAATATTCTAACAATTTTTTGTTTGCTTCATGCAGGTAATATGGCTTCTGGGCACATTCCGCTTGCAAGGAGGCCACCAATACCTCCAACACATGTCCAGTCCAAACAAAAAGAAGAACTTCAGGAAAGAATATAAGGTTTCCTGCAGAGTCAGCAGGAACAGTTCATCCTGCAACCACAGAATTTCCTGGACTGTCACTAGGTGGTGTTTTAAGTGTAACAGCCACACAACTTTTCAACAACATCACCCTTGACGAGGAGTATTTGGGCTTCGATAGTGGCGATGCAGACAAGGGTAACTATTTTGACACCCATGATATGATTCAATCTACTCTGCCTCAACCACAACAAAATGTGCATGTAATACAGGGCAGTGACTCTCCTCCTCCTCCAAGAAATGCTCCACAAACAGATGATGAAAAGACACATTTTATATTAGAAAATATGATATCAGATAGTATGGGGGAAACAATTCAAGAGGTTGTAATGTCTGATGTGGATTTGGTGCGGTCTTGGGAGAGGAGAGCTAAAATTTTGATAAAAGAAATAAATACACGATACCATAATCACGCTCAAAGGCATTCATTGTTCACTGCCGTAGAGAGCCAACCAGCATGGCAGGATGTTTTGCTAAACAAAGCTCAGTCAGGGAAAATTTCATATAGTAATGATTACAATGATGAAATTATAGACATAATGCTAAACAGGTTGGAGAATCTGAATGCTGAAGCACAAGCTTACTACAACAAATGGGCTAAAGACAAGACAAATGTTTTAATAGAAAATGCAGAAAAAGAAAAAGTTGTTGTGAGTGGGATTTTAGTTTTACATGCAAAATCCTAATATTATAAGCACTGCAATATATTTTTTCATTTTATCTAATAGACTAAAAATTTAATATTTCTGTTTTGCAGGAAAAATATGAAAATTTAAAGAAAGAAGCAGCTGTATTTGAAGCACATTTGAAGAATGCCCACAAAATCCTGAATTCTTTTGTACAGTTGAAGGAAAAACTCATTGTTATAAATAAACAAAATAATACATTGAGAAGGATAATAAAGGAGCATAAGATGGATCCAGAAGTCTTACTGAAGGAAAAGACAGACGCAGATGCAACACTTTTGTCTGCAGGAGATGTAGCGAGGGAGGAGCTGAATATTCTAGAAAATATCAATACCGCAGCACGAGATTTGCAGGCATCAGGAGTTATAGCAGATAGCTTTGTACAGATGCAACAGATTCCTCCACCTCTTACGCAAGAAAAATAACAAGCTTCACCTGCAACATAAAATTAGATATGTTAGTAAAGTTCACCATGTGATAGGTGTGTTGTCACAATTCTGACACTGGCGTAGGAATTAAAAGATAGTGGCCAACCCTTTTTTAGTTTTTATTCTGTGTGGCAGACGTAAGGACAACTATGATTTTGAATCATAGGCAGAAAAGAGGATGACCTCGTAATGTGTCCTTATATGACAGAACTTGTCCGGAAGCTTTGATATGTTATGACAACCCCCTTTTTGGAATTGTATTGGCCGAACAATGCTTTATGAATTTGTACTTTTCTTCATAAAGTAATCCACCACATGAGAGATCGATTTCAAAAGAACTTTGGAAATTAGAATTGTACAATGTTACTATATGTTGTTAATACAAACTATGTTTCTTTTTTATTGTTTACGTAAATGTTGCTTAAATTTACTTGATTTTGTTTCTTTAAAATATTTACATTTCTGATTTGTTGCAGATGTAAAATAAATCAATTAACAGATATAAAAGACAAATGTGTCCTTATTTCAGTCTGAATTTGAAAACCAAATATAAAAAACAAATGGGATAATTGAAACATATAATGACATTGTTCCAATGGCAAAGGATCAAATAAAGACAAATATAATATTGCATTTATTGAAAGTTGTAATCTCTGTATGAAATACATCAATACTTATTACATCACATTATTGTAATGAAATCTATGTGAATTGGAACAGTCCTGGAGCAACGCTTTCATTTGTGTCTTGGAAATCAACTGTAGCATGATCTGTGGATGTGTCTCGATCCCCTGGGTCAGGTAGAATATTACTAACTCCTCTTCTTTCTACTAGTGAATTCCACAATGTCAGTGCTCTATCATAAGGAAAAGACTCCACTGAGTAACGTGATACATACAATCTGAGACAACTTTCTAGATTCCTATCCAATCTGTTTCAAACTTTTGACTTTAAAAAGGATAGTGCACTGAAAACCCTCTCATCTTCCACAGAACCCAGAATCATTGTTTGACAGAGCTCATACAACTTAATATACTCACTCAAATATTCACTTAGAATACTACTGGAACAGATATCCTTCCAAATCCTTTTCATGGCACCGTAATCCTGTGGGTTTTGTAGAAGTTGAACTTGTCGTATCATAGTATTAGCAAAATCCATTGACTGTGAACTAAGTAGTTTTCTTTTCAAAATACCTTCTAAAGAAACTCCATTTATCTCTTCAGTCTTAGAGAAATGATCAGTTAGATCACCCATGTTTTTGATAAATAAAGGACTGATAGATGTATAAGGTTTAATGCCTGAAAAATTCCAAAACTGTGGATTTACAACTCCCATTGCTTCAGGTATTTTACCATTTTTGAAATCTTTCTTGGATCTCTTTAGCTAACGATTCAGAGATCTTTCTCAACTTATTCCTAGTTTCCATTAATATTGCATCATATAAATTTTGTGTCACTCTTACTTCTTCTATTTCTGAGTTAGCCATATCAACTCTTTTTTGGAACGTATGAAGTGGAATCTCTCTTCCATGTGTTGTTATACACAGATGATCATGTATATTGTACTTTAAGAAGCACCTGGAATTTTTCAAATCTGTCAATGCATTCCAGTTTTCAAAAGCAACACCCTGAAAACTCCCATCAGAAATATATAAACTTTCTAGACTCCAGCAAACATGTCTTCTGAGTCTTATAAAGTCTGTAATGTAGAAAGACCGATCTTGTGCATGCTTCATTAAAATATTAAGCTCCCTCAACATGGGAAAAATACCACAGAGTGTCAGTAAAGTTTCTATGTCAGTTAGATGACACAATAGATCTTTAGCTTTATCTACATCCCTGTGGTATTTAAACATAAATCCTGTTAGTGAAGGATATTCATCAAATATTCTACAGGCAGGTTCATACATAGATATCCATCTGGTATCTACATCTTTGAGAAGTTTTTTTCCCTCTGTCAGTCCAATAGAAATTTTTGAAATTCTAAAAATCTCTTCGGACTGCTAGAATAATAGGCATGCAGATCACGTATCAATTCCTCCACTTTAGCTACATTTTCAAATGTGCTCACAATTTTGTAGGTGAGATTCATTCTGTGAGCCATGCAGTGGACAACAACCATATACGGAGCAATAGTTGTCTGAAGTCTAACACACAGACCATTTCTGGCTCCCTGCATTACAGCTACACCATCGGTTCTGACACAAACTAATTTTGTTGCAATGGAAAAGTCATCCATTCCTGTGATATCCTTCAGATTTGACACCACCAATTTATAAATATTTTCAGAATTGCAATTCTCAGTCATTTTATGAATTGCTAAGAGGTGTGGAGTCCTTATTTCATTAGCAAATGTGTAAACATGAATACATATCCATGAAGTATTATCGACTACAGTAACCTCATCTAATGAAAGGGAAATATACTTTTCCTTTTGAACACACAGTTTCAGATCCTCCTTCTCTACCAGAGATAGACATTTTGCAATCTCCCAGCCACTGGTATCTGACCAATGAGATTGAGGAACGTTCTGTAGACCAATAACTTGATACAACATTTTATTTTCTCTGAAATCTGACATCGGTCTTCCCCTTTTCATTATATGAAATACGGTAGCAAACTGAATACCCTTTGCTTGCATTTCTACCTCCATAGCTTTGCTCAATCTTGCTACTATGGTCCCACCTTTTTCATTTACATATTTGATACGTTTTTGTTCCTTTTCATACTCTTCTGTGTATTTGACATGTAGACAATCTTTTGCATCTTTCCATTTATGTGTTCTGACTATGTTGCCATCCTTTAGCTTTTGGGAAATGTATATTTTCCCACAGTGCTTTTCAATTGTGTCCAGTTTGAGTTGCATCGTGTGATCCTTCCCCTGTTTCCAACCACATATTTTGCATCGACATTGTGTTGGAACATCATTACAATTTTTAGTGTACACAGGTTCAATAAAAGGATATTTTGCAGCCCATTCGAACTGGAATTTCCTTCCAATTGTCCAGTTTTCCCTCTTTCTTCTGACATATTTTATTTTTTTCTTGGGATTCAACTTCTGCATCTGGGCTGTCAGCAAGGAATATTTTGATTCTCATGTCTCCTTTTTCTGGAAATAGACCTTGGAGTAGAAGCTTCCTCTGCTGGTGTATCATGAGAATTCGATGAATTTTCTTGTACTTCTATGTCATCAAGGGACGGAATGTTTTCCTCAACATATAATGGATCATCGATATCTTTAAATTGATTATTCTGTGAAGGAATTTCTGAAACATCTGCATATAATTCTATAAAATTGTTACTTATATAGTATTAATTTTATCTATAGTTAAATTTTTACAGAGTACAAAGAGTTCCAAGAACAGTATGATAAACATAATTATTAAATTCTGTAAGATTAAATAACCAATAAATAGCACGTGCCACATACCGATATTTTCAGCTGATGCAAAAATTGACTTCATTTTTTGTGATTTTCCAAAATAGCCAAGCAAAGTATTTGCACCCTTTTTTGAACTGGCTGAATTTGTAATCTTCTTGCCCTGATTTCTAGTATCCATGACTGCTTACTGCTTAGGCCCTTAGGGGTGGATCTTATGTTTGAAGGCTCTGAGAATGGATGGTTTAAGGTTAGACGGTATTGGTTGGATGGTAAAGGGTTGGATGGAAAAGGGTTGGATGACTGAGTCACTGAGTGGTTTGATGGCTCACGACTGAGGGGTTGGACACCTAAGTTATTGGACGGCTTAAGCCTTATGGGTCAAATGGCTCAGGGTTGGATGGCTAAGGGGTTGGATGGCTCAGGGTTGGATGGATAATAGTTAGATGGCTAATGGGTTGGATGGATAGGGGTTGGATGGCCAGGGGTTGGATGGCTAATGGCTAAAGGTTGGATGGCTCAGGGTTGGATGGAATAGAGTTGGACGGATCAGAGTTGGATAGATCAGAGTTGGATGGATCAGAGTTGGATGGATCAGAGTTGGATGGATCAGAGTTAGACAACTCAGGGTTGGATGGATCAGATTTTTATATGGATCAGGGTTGGATGGCTAAGGGTTGGACGGCTCAGAGTTGGATGGCTTATGGTTGGACGACTCAGATTTCAGTGTTGATGGCTGAGGATTTTCTTATGTTTACTTCGGTGAATATGTGCACGATATGATTCGAAATGGTGGTGAATTACATTCATAAGCTCTTATATATGTGTAAAATCTAGGTGAAACAAATAGTATAAGGGACATGTTGGTCAAATTTTTCAGTGAATAAGTCGGTTACGAACCATATAATATTCACCAATTCAAATTTCTATAATCCTCAATTTTCGCAAGTTTACGAAAAAGCACCACTAAAATTTTCCCTAGAGAAATCAAAACTGAGTGGAGGAGGATATGGGATTTGGATCTGTGTGGGTTGAGAGATCTTGAGTAGAACAAATGTCAATTGGTTAACCTTTTCCTTCAGTTCTTCATTTGAAGATTTGGTTTTCTTGAGCTTCTTGAAAATATTGTCCATGGAAACATGTGCATCCTGATGAGTGCCTTCAGAAGTAAATTTTCTTAAGTTCCACTTTTATAATTTGATAATCTAAGGCTATAATTTCCTCCTTGGTTTTATCAAAAGTTGGGAAAATGGTCTCGGAAAACCTTTGAACAGATGCATCGACAGTGATATGGGATATGGTCTTTGGTTTCTTGGCTGATCTTGAAGGTGCAGGTTTTAGAGAACTGAAGTCGAAAGCCTCAGGAGGAACAACTATTTTTATCTTCCTTAGAGTCTGACTAGCTAACCAAGAGGGAATTGAGGAAGAGGGTGCCTCTGAGGGAGGAGCAGTAATCATCAAATTGGAACTTGGGGGAATTTTCAAAGTGGTTACCAGGGATGGATGAGTGGAAAGAATGGTAGTGAAAATGGTAGAAGATGCAGAAGATGGAATTTGGGTTGTGTGAGGATAACCCAAGATCGTACCCATTTATCTCAAAAGGGGAGAAAGAGATGATAAAACTCTTTCCATGAGATATATGAGTGGAGATGAAGGTGGTGGAGGGAAAGAATAGGGAGAAAGAGTGATATATGTAGAGGTTGATGGGATCTGCAAGGTAGAATGCAGAGGGGAAGGAGGAAGTTGAGGAGAGGATGAGATGTAAAGGGTTACCTGAGTTTATTGGGTAACAATTGGGGATGAGTGAGTGATTATAGAGGAAGATGGAATGTGTTGGGTAACCATGGTGCTTACTGGTATCTCTTGTGTAGGAGAAGAAGAAGGGGGATCAATCACAACAACAGATGAAGAGGGGATAACAGATGGAGGAGGAGGAGGCTTGGCTCCACTGATATAAAATTTGAACTTTGGTTTCTTTGTAGAGTCTTCACTCTTTTTTTTTCATGAGAGGGACCCACCTCTGATGTGGATGTGACTAAAAAAGTTAGGAATTAGGGATCCTTGGGTTAAATTCCCCATAAATACAACCGTGCATTGGTCCAAATGAGGATCTGAGAAACTTTCTCCTAGATGGATTTAGATTCCTTGACAGACCATTAACTAGAGGTAACCCCACATTATCACCATCCATTTTCTCATATATATGCTCTACGATGTTTCCATCATCAACTGTTTCTTTGAGAATATCAACAAGATTTAAATTTCTAATTTCATCCAGAGTTAATCTGTTGTTATCCTTTTGCCAAATTTCCACTTCATTTCTATAGTCAACTCAAAGATCTTCGAGGTCTAGAATGTGAAGTTGCATTGTTCCATGAGCCTTTAGAACACCCTAATAATCAAAACCTGGCCTTGGTGACTATTCTTCTTAATCTCCTTTTCAATTTCATTGATTACGTTCTTGTTTTTAATAATAGATGGGAAAGTGTATCTTTCAATAGAGATAGGGAAATGAACCCCCACTTTATTCTTACTATGCTAGAACATGTGAAAGTCTAGAAGTTTCCTAACTAACTCCATGAGAATCTATTTATCACTCAGAAACCTACAAAGACAAACTGGAGATCCTGAGAACACTGCATCCCGTGAATAGGTGAATTTTCAAAATTGTAAAAAGATGCAACCCCATTTTGATATTGTGTTCCATGCGGCATCAAAAACCATTTTCTTGGAAATATTAGACTCTAAAATTTAGATGATGTCATAGAAGAAAGTGTCATCAACCCTCTGAAAGTGTGTCTCACTTCCTTTGGGGGATAATTGAGGGTAGTACTTGTAAATATGATCTGAGGGCCTGAAACCCACGATCTTAAATCCATGATACGATATCATCTTGGTTACGACATACGTTACATATGACATCATGTAGAATTTTCTTGTAGTCAAAACCTCTTTCATCTAGTTGTCAATAGTGTCACTGATGAATGCACCCCAGTTGAATAATTTTTCATTCTTATGTATGATGGTGAGGAATTTGTATATCCATAGCTAAAACTCTCTAGCCTCAAGGAGTTTGAACATTGTACTGAGAAGTATGATGATATCATTGATTTCAAAAATGAATTATCTTCTAGGTATGATATTTGGAAATGTGCACAAACAAGGCTTAGATTTCATCAAGTACTTTTTGTTAACATGCTTGACAGAATCATCCAAACTTGCATCAAAGTCTTGCTGAGTTGTTTTTGGATCTATCTTGACATATGTAGTGAAGTTCGGGATCTTGAGAAGATATTCAAATTACTCAGTGTCTAATCTCACAATAAACTCACCCACTTGATTTTGAATAGACCTTCTGTCTGATTCATAATTATTGTCACATGCGAGAGTGAATTCTAGGAATTTGGCATAAATTGGAAAGGTAGTGGCCAAAGGTAGCCCACTATGACAGATACACTACATCCATGAAGTCTGTAAAGATTTTTTTACCCTACTCCAAAATTATTCCATGCCAATGTGCCCTAACTCCATGTCCCCAATATCAACATTGGAATCAATATTGGAGTGAGGTATGACCCCCTAGTATTTGTACTTCATTTCCTTTGATGGGTCCTTTTTCCCCTTTCCTTTACCTGAATCAGACATTAAGGGCTGAAAAAAAGTTTTGTAAAACCTCTTTTAAACCCCTTGGAGAACTTCACGTTTTACCCCCTGCAATACACCTAGGACAATCTAACAAACTAGTCAGAAAACTAGCCTTGTTGAGCAACTTGAGAAACTTGAAAAATAGGTTGGGACTTGACCCTTACTTGACACCTTGAGGAACCCAATATACTGTCGAGGTTTGATCCTATTTGGCACTAGGAAAATCTTGACACACTGGAAAAAATTTGGTCTTGCTCGACAGTTGTGAAACCTGCAACACTTTCAGAAACCCAACCTTGTTTGGCAATGATGAAAAATCTCTTATGTATTGTCTAGAAAGTAACCTGCCTTAGCATGGAAAAAAACCCGTAATGCAATTTTGGGTTAAAAAGTATTAAGTGTCTTTTTCCAGATTGTTCCATCAGAAACCCTTACCAAAAATAAGCAAGTTAAAAACCTTTTAAAATTACACTTCCCAAGGTAAAACAAAAATAAAAACTATTAAAAAAGACAAGTGAGGAGTAAGAGGCTTTTGAAAAATTGCAAATGACTCCTCAATCTAGTGAAAATCAAGATAAAACCCCAAAATGCAAAACATGATTCAATTAGAAAGAGAACTACTCACCAAAAGATGAACCAGAACTTCAAACCCACAAAAAAAAAATCAAAAATGCCAAGAAAACGCTAATTGGGCTTTTAAAATGTGAAAAGAGGGAAATCTGAATGGCATAGGAAGTACAATGGTACAAATGACATGGAATTCCCACATATTTATAAATTAACTTGTATTAATTACACATAAGCCAACATGTGTGGTCCACTAACTCCAACTTGGCATTTATTGTGTTGACTCGGGAGTGAAAGTTTGACTGCATGAGACACCTCATGTAAGCATGTAATCGGGTCCCGAAAACTCGACACAAAGGAGTCTAGAAGGGAGTTGGGATTTGGGTTTAGGAAATAAGCAACATATAACATGTAATCCACTTACCATGTTCTGATGTCTGAAAACCTGAAAGTTTGACATGTTATAGTGTTTTGGGTTTCGGGTTCCGAAAACACATGACATATTGCATGTGTTTTTAGGGTGAAATGTTCCAATGCTCTCGGGACCCAAAACCCGAAAGGCTACAGTGTATCAGGTTTTTAGGGGCGGAAAGCATATAACACTTAATATGCAAAATGTTAAGGAAACCCTAAAATCTGACACAAAGGGTAAAGAAGGCATGTTCAAAATGATTCATGAATGGAAGATGAGCTTTACATGCTCATTAACATGAAACTTTTGATTGGTTATCTCCATTTTATCAATAAACTCAAAAATGGGATAACAAGATCTCACATGGTAATTCCCTAAATCGCTCAGCATATTTCTCTTATCCCTAGTCTTACTCTATCACCCAATAAACACTCCTAAAGACTAGATATGTGAGGTGTACTTCTCAACTCATATACAACTAATTAATACAACTCAATAATAAGAGATTGTATTATTATTACACACATACATATATGTTATTCCTAATGTTCACACTAACATTATATTCCTAACATTGATTGCTTGGGGTCTATTTAGAAATGTGACAATGCTATTTTTTATTTTCTTTTGTTTCTTTTATATGACTTTGTTGAGATATGAGTGTTCATCATGCTTGAGAAGAGAAAGAGAGAGTCTAGTTACTTTTTGTCTTCATGATAAATGTCTAACATGAAAAATTGAAAGAAAATCCATGACAACTAAGCCCACACTCAAAAATCCCTAAACCGGGTAATGCAAATTTGCCCTCCGACCAATTGTTTACTATGTAAACACCATCATGGTCCAGAGGGATGTGTTAACTAGATTTTTAAAGTGTGTTTAATGTGTAGGTAAGGTGGTAGGAAGCAGTTCATTGGGTCATTGTAATCCACTTTGAAGAAAATGCTCTCGAAGGCCTAAAAAGGCCTATTTTTAGGATTCTTGCACCTAATAAGCACCCCCCGGGAATGTAAAGGGAAAAAATAAAGCATATGGGAAGGATTAGAGGCAGTTTAGGGAAGTTCTACAAAGAAATTCAGGTTTAGGAAAAAACTTTGCAACATATGGCTACTTGTTGGAAATTCTACGGATTGAGAGGGGGGCAAATCAATGCTTATTCAAACTTTGAAAGAAAATTCAATTTGCTTTACCTTGCTATGATGATATCACAACACAATTCACAAGAAATCAACATGAAACCACATATAGATATAGGATTTAATGTGGGAAACCCTTGAAGGAAGGAAAACCCATTGAAACCAAAGAACTAGCTTGGACAAAATTGTCCTATAAATGTTACAATGATTTCAACTGTAGAGCATCCACTCAACATGAAGCTACAACTCCAAGATTTAATCAAGCTACCACTTGACCTTATGCAAGCCACTACTTGCTTAGAAGAAAAAACTCCCAAAAACTTCAATCAAGCTTCTACTTGATTCTTATGTATGCTACAACTTACTAGGAAGCTTTAACCCCATGTATGATAAGCATCCACTTAGAATTCTTCAAAAAAAATTGATAGCTTTCCTTGTGTTGTCTCTGTAGATCAAGAATTTATGTGCTTGTTACCTGTCCAAGTTAATGCACCAAACTAAACATAAAAACCCTAAAAAACTCAAATGAAATTGATACCTGATAGATTGGATAAGATCCAAAGATGTAGATGGAGACAAGACGGGCGCACACGAACAATCCTACAAAGTAGATCCAAGAAACCTGCGATGCACAAATCCTTGGCAAAAAAAGATGGCATTAGACGATATATGGGTGAACTGCCTAGAAAGCGGGTCCGAGAAGCAATGAGCTTCCTCAGCGGATGTCAGTTCACATTTTCAATCAAGAGTAAAGACATACATGATAAAATATGTAAGCAAATATTTAGGTTTTTCTGATTAAAAACAACTAACAGAATGTAAAAAACCATGGCAGAAACTGAAAGAAAGCAGGAAACTGTAAAAACAAAACTGAAATTGTGTTACCTAAATTATGTACCCTTCTACAAACTAGTCGGTGTCGATCAAACAGTGAACGGCATTGATTTTTTGGGTCATCGTCGATTAGGCAGTGATCGGCATCAATCAGGCAGTGATCGGCATCAATCAGGCAGTGATCGGCGTCGATTGGACACACAGGCAGATAAAAGACCAGAGAGTAAAAGAAGAAAGCAAGCTAAGCAAAATGGATTAGACGTAAGACTAGATTACTGAAGATTGATCAGAAAGTAGATATTGAAGATAGAAAAAGGGGATCCGAGGTAGAAATTGATGGATTCTAACCCAGAAACCGAAGAAAGGCCCGATCAATTCCGATTTGGATAAACTAGCGTTGATTAAAGACTAATCAGATTCGACCAGACTGGATCGGTGTTGATCGAAAGGAAATTACAGAAACTAACAAAGAGGAATACCTGAAAAATGCTTGATTGATGATTGATGATGACCAAGGGAGCTATGGAGACCCACAAGATCTGTAGACACGCGGACAGAGTAACAATACACCTCTTAGGGATTAAACTGCACAAAACACACTCTCTTGCTCTGATAATCTCTTTAATCACTCAAACCAAAAGTAATCTCGAGGCAACTAGCTCTTCTGAATCTGACCAGAGAGGATCTCATGTCGTAAATTTATAATTGGTGCCGACCAAGATAAAATCAGCGTCGTTCAGAAAAATCAGCGTCGACCGAAAATCTATCAGCACCGATCAGGGAACAACTTCTCAAAGAGGCAAAGAAATGAGTTGTGGGGATGATAAACGTATCCCTCCCACTCAAATACGAGAAGAATCCCGCTACACAGTTCCAGGAGAGGATAAATAGGTGGGA
The DNA here is from genome assembly GCA_019776745.2 of Taxus chinensis. NCBI lineage: Eukaryota > Viridiplantae > Streptophyta > Pinopsida > Cupressales > Taxaceae > Taxus > Taxus chinensis. The sequence continues at coordinate 239,022,555 of CM034150.1, forward strand.
TAGATGGATAATAATAGCACGGGAGGTTGGGAAGTGATATGGGGTGAATAAGTAGAAGTAAAATAAGTGTAGAAGATAGAATTACATGGTTAATGTTTAATTAACCATGGGTGAAATATAATGAGTGGAGAAAACTTAGGATATGCCCTTAAATTAAATATTTAATTAATATCCTAAGGGAGAAGTGGTGATATAAAGGTGTCTCGAGTTACCTGAGAGGATAAACGAACCCAGGGGACACCAAATTGGGTAGCCAATTTTAGGTTTCTGCATTTGCCCCTTTTTTTCGAGTAACTTGTGATAAGCAATGCCATGAGAAAAAAACAAGGAGTTGGAAGAAGAGGAAGAACATTGATGATGCGCTCCCCCTCAAACTAGGGATGGGGTGGCCCCAAAAGAGCCAACCGATCTCGAGTTTGAAAGGGATAGATGAGCAAGAGTAGAAGGGATGATGGCCCAGCGAGATACCTAGAGTAAATTTGATCATTGATGACACACGTGAAAAACAAAAAATGGTAGTGACCTAAGGAACTCACATTGGTAGGGTAGACTGGATGGTTTTCATATGAGACAACGTAAGTGGCTACAAACTGGTGAGTTAAAGGTAACTACAACATAGCAACAACTAAAGAGTGACACATTGGCAGGGACAACTAGATGGCCTTTGAATGAGATGACGTTAGTGCCTACAGACCCGCTATCTTTAGGTTGCAAAAAAATGTGAGTTACCCATGTACAGGGAAGAACTCAGAAAACACCGAAAATATGCACTGAAAGGCGAAAATAAGGTCATAACAACGATCAAATAAACAAGCCAAGCATCAATGCTTAGACAAGAAGGATGAAGTGACAGCCTCAAGAGGATAGCCACCGTGGAAAGTGACATATGGCCACTACAGTGGACTTTGTAATAGAAATGCTGCTAGACTTGGCAGAACAGGTGTGTTATGGGTGGCACATACAAAAGATAAAATTATAGATGAGGACAAAGCACGTCTTAGTGGGACCAGAGGATGAAATATATCAAAATATAACCCAATCGGCACTAATGGGATCCAATTGACGTCGACTACCCCTAATCGACGTTGACCACAAAAATTGGTGCCGATCAAAATGCATTTGCACTGCGAAAATTGATTTAGAAAAGGTGACCGGTAACAATTCCTTTGCATTGCAACGATTGATTTAGAAAAAAGTCAAAAATTGAATTTGAGCAACACGGAAGCCTCTGGAAGCGGTCAGAAGAGGAAGAGGACATGACCAGGGGTAAGTGGTTCTTCCTTAGCTCCGTAGATTTGATGTTTTTGCATGTTTTTTGTAGGAGGCAAGAGGGATTTTTTAGCGCTCTGCCTCGTAATCGGCATCGATTGAAAAAATCGACGCTGATTAAAAATTTATCGACGCCGATTGTAATACAATTGGTGTCAATTGTAATACAATCGGCATCAACTGTCAAGTAAATGGTGCCGATTGAAATGAGTCAGTGCCGATTGGAAAAAAAAGACATTTAGAAGCTTTTGAGAAAGATTGTGATGAAATTTTAATGATGTTGATTTTGATAAATATGAAACTAATGACGATGTTTGATATGATGCAGGAATGAGAGGTCTTACACATGTGGGATGTTATTCCCGAGCTACTGGAGACCATACTGCCAAATGTGACAGATGCTGAGTGGCGCCATCTGGAGTTAGCTGGACTAGGGGTTTCCGTTATTATAGGTGGGTGCCCCGAGACGTGGAGCTCATGTGAGCATTAGTACAGCGGTGGGATAGCCAGACCTGCACAATTTGGTTTCAGACAAGTGAGATGGCCATCACACATGAGGACATCTATAGGATCCTCAGGTTACCGATTACATGGGACCTGATAGAGATCACCCCAAGAGAGCAGTAGAGGAGGGCCCTGATACGATTATATGGGGACAGGGTGGATGATGCAGAGATAGTTTCTGGGGCTGTGAGGACAGTCTCACAGTACCGGTAGGATGACCCTAGGAGCAGATTGATATCCCTGATCCAGATGGATATCCCATACTATGCATTACTAGATTCTGGAGGTGGACAGTTCCCACTACTCCTGCTTGACTATGTCTGTGATATCCTAGAGTTCATGCAGGTGTTTACATTTGCTGACACACTACTAGCACATATATATCACAAGTTGTGGATGTATACCACAGGCAGGCGGACTGGGATAGACGTGAATTTTGTGCTCCATTACTGGGCATATGAGCATATATCAGTGATCAGGCCATTTTGGATTTCATGGATGCTAGGAGTAGGGGGAGCCCTTGAGTATGGATTTTGATGATGGTGGGCATACATGGCCCCAAGAGATACAGGGAGATCCACAGAGTGGTATTTAGAGAGATTTAGGACTTTGACACCAGTACAGGTGATATGAAGACCATATAGGGTCTATATGATATGGACGGGACAGAACGCCCATCTGGTGGAGCTGAGACACAGCAAGGTGGTCAGGGGATACCAACGAGAGATCTTAGAGTGAGTCTCGTTTATACGGGTGAAGAGGTAGTTTGGTTTGATACAGATCATCCCGACTATATATACACCATACAGATGGGATAGCAGGGAGACAGACCTACCTATACTGATCCCAGCAGATCCACTCAGGGAGGCCCCACCTCCCACAGATGATGATGATGATGTAGGAGTGGATGAGGGCTACGAGGCGTGGTACCATGTGGAGCTGCCATGACATCTCCTGGTATCTACAGAGGCAGGCGAGGAGGATCTAGCAGCAGCGCTAGAGAGACTTGAGGGAGAGCATGCTGCCTTGAAACAGACACACCAAGACTGCCCTCGAGGAGATTAGGACTTTGACAGAGGAGAGGGACACCCTGATACAGGAGAGAGACACACTCTTGTCAGGAGTAGGATATAATGATCTAGCAGAGAGATCGATATCACAGGCACAGGGAGGCCCTCAGGGCCAAATATGGTGATACAGGCACCACCTCAGAGTCAGGGGCATAGGGTGCGGTAGTAGGAGGACCACCACCAGCAGCAGTGCCATTGTGAGCACCTGGTGTGGTGAGTCTGAGTACCTATCAGGCTCTCCTTGCCAAGGTGAGATATTATGAGGATGCCCTGACACAGCATGCCCCAGATGTGCCTCGGTATGGAGCGAGGAGGAGGACAGCGATAGCTACTGCCGGTGGTGCTTCGGAGGGTGCGAGCACCAGGGGAGATCGAGGAGGTGGCAGGGCCACGGTAGTGGGAATCTCTAGCTCTGTAGGAGATGGTCAGGAGAGACATCCTGGACCGGAGGAGGGAGGAGGAGATAGTGTTTTCCACCTATCCGATTTTACTATATAGATGTGATAATATCTAGAGATATATTGAAGTAGAGATATGATGATGTAGCCTCGATTTGAAGGCATTTTTTGGATACGATGTATACGGCTTGATTGGAAGCCATACATTCTTTTGTACAGACAGATATATGTATATATATTCATCATTTTGTGTTATGTGATTGGATTCATGCATTTAATTTTGATAGATAGGGATGGATGTTATGGATAGATGTTATGTAATTTTGATGGATATAGATGAATGTTATAGATGATAGATGAATAGATGTGATTTGATTGATTATTCATGGATAAATGGTTGATTAAATAAACATGTTTAAGATGTCAATTCAATTAAATGATATAGATAGATGGATTCACTATGTGTTTTTAATACATGCTTTGATGTTTTTTAGATGAAGTAGATAAGATGAGCATAGATAGATGATAGACTTGATTGAGTAAATTAACATGTTAAATGTCAATTTAACTGGATGAACAACAAATAAACATGGGAAATGTCTTCTTGTGAAAGAAAGTGATGTAATGATATTATCCCTTAGAAATAAAAAGCACTACACCTAGATAGGAAAAAGAATGATAAGTTAGGCCCCTAACCGACCATAAATAGAGACCTTGATGGTAAATCGAAAGACAATGCACACAAGGCCATAGACACGGATAAAATAAAGCTGACACTAGTTAGTCGCAAACCAGATCTAGGAGGTAGATAAGGATGGGAGATAAGTATACATCTCATCAAACACATGAAGGATTAAATATGTGCCCATATGGGGAAAACAGGATGTCCATATGATCGAAAAGGTCTCATATCACAGCTTCATGATTTTTTTTTCTTTTTGATAGAAAAGCAAACTGATCGATGTGGGAAGTTTGCTAGATATAGAAAGACTGATCGATACGGGAAGTCTTTCAGAGATGCTAAAAAGTGAACAAATTGGCCAATAGAGGAAGTTTGTTACTGTGCAAAGGCTGAAAATGCCATAAAACAAACAACTGTCCTTCAAGGGAGCGGTCTGTATTTTGATTTTGATGGTAGCCATCCTTCGAGGAATGGTCTATATTTTTTATTTTATTTGATAAGGCATGGATAGCTGTCCTTCGAGGGATCAGTCTATCTTTTGGGACTAGGATAACATCTCTTTTCCTCTTTTTTTTGGAAGAATCTGAGTTTAGAACAGATAGATCATATAGAGGGGAAGAAAATGTGTATAAGCACGTACTCATGCCCCCAAGTAGATTTGATCAAGATGAATACCTAGGGTAGATGAAGTAGTGATTAAGGTATTCCTACCATGAGAAGGAACAAATCCGTAAGGAAAATTCCATGAGTAGAGCCGCGGTACTCATATTTAAGGTATAAAAGAAATAACGCGGAGAACCACATAGTTCTGAATCACTACAAAATGCATGACTGGTTGTAGATGGATGAAAGATCTATTTTGCGACTAAGATCATGTAAGATAGATTTTAACAGTAGAAGGGCCTTAGATGCAAAGCATTAAGAGGCTCCATTTCAGGTATACCATCCATGGAAGATAGGCGATAAGCCCCAGACCCATACTTATGAGTGATAATGTATGGTCCCATCCAGTTAGGAGAAAACTTACCACGTTGACTCCATTCCAGAGTAGTGACATTTTGGTTTTCTTTAAGAACAAGATCACCAACTTGGAAGTCACGCTGCTACAAATGCTTGTTATAAGCACGCTTGACATGCTCAAGATAGGCTTGATGATGTTCAAGAGCGTTAAGGTGACGTTCATCTAACAACTCAAGCTGTGCTAGATGGTTTTGACGATAGTCCTCATCAGAGACAAACTCTCTGAGAGAGACGTGAAGAGAGGGAATCTGGACTTCCAAAGGAAGGACAGCCTCAGACCCATAGATGAGAGAGAAAGGAGTAGCACCAGTAGGGGTATGAATGCTAGTCTGATAAGCCTAGAGAGCAAAAGGGATGTGTAAGTGCCAATCCCTACCAGCTCGACTAGTTACCTTTGCGAGGATATTACGCAAAGTTTTATTAGAAGCCTCAGCTTGGCCGTTAGATTGTGGATAGTATGGAGAAGAAAAGATGAGTTTAATATTGAAGGTGTCGCAAAGTTTCTGCAAATATTTTTTTTTGAAAGACTTTCCATTGTCTGTAACGAGTTTGTGAGGAACACCAAAGCGACAAATGATGTGTTGATAGACAAAATCAACAATAGGTTTAGCTTTGGTCGATGAAAGAGGAATAGCCTCCACCCATTTAGTGAAGTATTCTGTGGCAGTAATGATAGAGTGATGTCACTATGAAGAGTGTGGATTGATGAGGCCAATGAGATCAAGACCCCATTGTGAAAAAGGCCACAAATCCGTTGCAGGTTGCAAGGCCTGGCTAGGGATATGTGTGAGATTAGCGTGTTGTTGACACTTGACACATTTCTTGACATAGTCGCAGCAGTCTTGATTAAGAGAAGGCCAATAATAGCCTAAACGTAGGATGTGCTTAGCCACTGCCAAACCACCAAAGTGTCCACCACAGATACCATCGTGGACCTCCTAAATGGCTTTAGATGATTCAGGGGTTTTGAGGCACCGAAGTAAAATACCATCAAAGCCACATTTGTAAAGGACCCCTGCCCAGAATAGTATAGCGGTTTGTGCGTTGGATAAAATATCTTCTGCCATTGGAAGTCAGATCTGGAGGAAGCACTGAACATGATAGATAATCAAAAATGTGTTGATACCACTCATCTTGAGTGTCGGTTGTGACAGCATTGATTGAAGTCAACTGCTTGAGATGAGATGGTTGGTCTAAACGCTAAACAACCACATAAATTTACGAGTCTTCAGTGAATGGAGGAATAAGTGAGGCTAAAGAAGCCATCGTATCTGCAAATCAATTTGCAGTGTGAGGAATAGCTTGGATAGTAAATTTATTGAAAGACTGAAGCTGAAAGAGAACGATATCGCGATATTTTTGAAGGATATCATTTTTACACTGATAGACACCAGTGACTTGATTAACGATGATCTCAGAGTCACTGAAGATGTTGATATGGCGAGTGCCAAGATTAATGGCATTTTGAAGACCTAAAATGAGAGCTTCATATTCGGCCATATTATTGGTACATTCAAAGTTAAGCTTGTGTGCGACAGGGATAGGTGCACCCCAAGGAGGAATCATGACAAAACCTGTGCCTCCCCCTTGCTGACACTTGGACCCATCAAAGAAGAGTTTTACTTTAAATGGAGACAGACCGAAATCAATTTGTTGGATGTACTCATCTGGGAATTGAGTGAGGGGGACTTGAGTGTCCGGAAGAGGAGTATCAGCTAATTGATCCACAATGACCTGACCCTTGATAGATTTCTGTGAGATGAACTCGAGGTCAAACTCTATCATGAGCATGAGCCAACGAGTGATACGATCATTGTGATAAGGTTTCGCATGCATTGTCTTGAGTGGATTGACACTTGTAACAATGTAGGTTTTATGATTAAGGAGGTAATGACGAAGTTTAGAAGTTGTGAAGAAGAGAGCACAACATAGTTTTTCAGCTTCGGAATAGCGTGTTTCATACTCATGAAGAGTGCGACTGATATAATAGATGGCATGTTCCTTACCATTAGCATCTTGATGCAAGATCATGGCTCCCAGAGCATGGTCAGTCACAGAAATATAAAGATAGAATGGCTCCCCCTCGCGTGGAGGTGTAAGCATGGGTGGAGAAAGAAGATAAGCTTTGAGATCATCAAAGGATTTTTGGCAACGCTCATCTCATTCAAAATGAACGTTTTTATGGAGAAGATGATGAAAAGGTTAACAATGGTCTGAAACCTGCGAGATAAAATGACGCACTGATTGAAGGCATCCTTGAAGACCACGGAGCTGCTTTAAGTTGGAAGGGGGAGGCATCTCGAGGATAGCCTTTATTTTTGCAGGATCGACTTCAATGCCCCTAATAGAAATGATAAAGCCTAAGAGTTTACCAGTGAGAACGCCAAACACGCATTTAGATGGATTTAGGCGAAGACAAAAATGAATGAGTCTCTCAAAGAGAGGTGCAAGAATGAGAAGATGATCCTGATGGCATTTGGACTTACCGAGGAGGTCGTCGACGTAATCTTCTACAGTTTTGTGTAAGAGGTCATGGAAGATGTAGGTCATTGCACGTTGATAAGTCACTCCTGCGTTCTTAAGACCGAAGGGCATGATACGATAACAAAAATTCAACCAAGGAGTTATGAAGGAAGTCTTATGCTGGTCCTCTAGTCTGATGAGAATTTGATTATACCCAGAGAAACCATCCATTAGAGAAAGCATCTCATGACCTGCAGTTAAATCCACGAGTTGGTCGATATTAGGTAGAGGGAAATCATCTTTCGGGCAAGCGAGATTAAGATCCCTAAAATTTATGCAAATTTGAATTTTCCCAATAGCTTTGGTTACTGGTACTACATTTGAAACCCATTGTGGATAGTCAATGGGTTGGATGAAGTTGGCGGAAAGCAAGCGCTGCAACTCTTCTTTGATAAGTAGAGCTATACGAGGATGCATCTTACGCAGTTTTTGTTTAACTGGTTTGATGTCTAGAAGAGTAACGATATTATGGACCACGATATTAGGATCGAGGCCTGGCATATCTTCATATGACCAAGAAAATTCTTGGCGATGGTGGGAAAGAAAGGCGGTGAAGTCTCCTAACTCCTGTGGGTTAAGAGATTGGCCGACCTTAATGATGCGAGGGTCTTCAGAAGTCCCTATATTGAGGTCGATAGTGGCTTCGTTGAGAAGCATAGACGTGTCAGAAGGAATGGTTTTAGGAAGATAAGAATCCTCTACCCCCAGATAGGTAAGGACAGAATCATCATCCGCACAGTGGATAGTATTGATAGTGGGAGAGTCGTCTCCAACTATTTTGGGGAAGACTAATGGTATGGAAGTGGATTTTCCATTAGTCTTATAGGTCAGTGGACCTAAGGAAATGGTATTGACTAAAAAAAAAGTTAGGCGGGATGGAAATGGTGTCATCCACATCAAGTGATGCTTCCGACCTGACGGGAGAAGATGGTTCCTCAATGGAAAGAGGCTCATCGAGAATGGTGACGGTGGCTTTCGAGAGAGGTTTGAACCCTAAACCAAATTTTTGATGTGGTTTAAGAGTTGGAATGGACATGCAAGGTCATGCACACCCTGTTCATACTTTCCCAGGACAAAGCCTTTCCATGTGCATCGATATAGATAAGTTTTTGTGAATGTGGGATTTTGTAGACAATCAAACCCTGCCGAATAGGGTTTGGCTCTAGGAGGAGAATCCAGACGATAGTGAGGTGTATCAAGACCACCGTAGATGAAGTTAGTCTATTGATTGGGTAGACCAATGGTGACAATGCGGCCAAGATCTGGTTGATATTCAGGTTGTTTATCTGGCCTACCATACTCATTAGGTTTGAGATGGGCATCAAAAGAGAGAAGAGGAAGCTCTCCTAGTGAAAAATGCTACAATGTTTCTTCTAGATTTTTTAGATCTGGTAGTTTTGTTATAGGTATGGAAGAGGATGAAGCCTCGTCAGGAGAACAAGTGTTCTCCTTTGGAGGGGCAGACCCTATGGTCATGTCACATTGTGCGGACGGGAAAGGATCTCCTGGATGAGTATAGATTTTTCCCTCATACTGATATTTTATGCATCGATGGAGGGTTGATGGAATGCAGTGCATTGTATGGATCCAAGAGCATCTGAGGATCATATTGTAGTGGAATTTTCCTTCAACAATGTAAAAAATCTCGTGAAGCAGTTTCTTGCCTACCCGAATGGGCAGGACCACAGTTCCTAAAGTAACCACCAGCTGATCGTTAAATGATCGAAGGGTGAAAGGTGGTGGTGACACTACGTTCTTTGGTAACTTAAGTTTCTCAAATGTGTGGGAGGAAATGATGTTGAGTGTAGCACCACTGTCGATCATAGTGTGTTTTAACGTAGTGTTATTGATTTGAACTGTGATAAAGAGAGGAGCCTCTAAATCCTCAGAAGAAAGGGGAGGAATTTCAGAATCCTTGAAGGAGATGGTGGTTGACGGTCTATTCAATCCAACAACCATCTAAAAAAGCTGGGGCTCATCTGAATTCACCACGATACGGGCACAAATTATCAATCAGAGCCTGGCGATGCTGGGGAGATGATTGAATGAGGTCAAAAAGAGACATTTTGACCGGAGCATGGGTGAGTTGTTTCATAACACTCTCCTCAACTGACACGGGAATCTGAGCCCGAGGTGAAGCATGAATAGAGACCCAAGGTCTCGGGGCTGATGAGGAAGGAGGAACTCCTTCAGGGCAGCAGAAATGATGACTCATGGTCGAGAGGTTGTAGAAGATGATGGATTATCATACTATTGTGCTCTAGTGGCGATACGAATTGTGTCGATTTGAGAAGGTGGAAGATCATCCGGAGTGATATCAATAGAATTAGAGGCCTGAGTAGACCATTCAGGCTCAGATGTAGTTGGGATGATAGGAGACACTTGTTCCTCCTCTTCTTCCAATAGAAGATCACTTTCTTCCAAGAGGCTGTTAACGACAGATTGAAGGGCTTTACATCCCTCGGTGTCATGACCTGGAGTGTGATGGTAAGCACAAATCAAATCAGAGTTGAACCATGAAGGTTTTACTCCTTTGGGATTATAGGGTTTGATTGGAGGAAGAGATATAGATGAAGATTAGATAAGTTGGTGAAGGATTTCAGTATAGAATCCGGTAGACGAAGATGAGGACAGAGGTGATGAAGGCACCTCTTTAGCCTTAGCAAACTACCGAGGTAAAGGAACCTACATATCTAGTTTGAAAGTCTTTTTAGGGACTTGTTTTGCTTTTCTGACATTGGGAGAAGCAGCCTTAGGTGCTTGAGATGGAAGCAAGTGAGGCAAGATTGATTTTAGTGGAGGAGGAGCTCCTAAGATAGATTTTGAAGATGACGAAGACGTGACAAGTGTTTTAGTCTTCGGAGATGAAGAAGGTTGCTTGGCTGCAACAGACGATGATTTAGATAAGACTGATTTAGATGGGGGAGGAGCTCCCAAAATAGATTTGATAGGAGGCACAAAGGGTGCCTTGGCTTTTGGTGATGAAGATGATGGTTCTGATAAAAGAGGTGACGCCTTTCCAGTAGGTAAATCCACTTTATGAGGCACCAGGTGAAGATGGTGTTGTAGAAGAAGACACCTTTTCAGTGGATAAATCCAATCTTTTATGAGGCGCAGAGAGGGATTTTTGAGGGAAAGCACCAAGAGTTTTGATGGTCGAAATATTGGTTTTCCCTTTTCAGGGATGGTGACAACTTCGACCGCATAAGGTGATTGTAACCATTTCAGAGGAAGTAAAGGAGATGATACCGATGATGTAACCCTAGGCTTAAACTCCAATTGTTTATGTCTGAGTCCAGGAGTCAGAAGTATAGGTGTCGATGCTATCTCTTTAGATGTTTCCTTAATAGGCAAGGAAGCACTGATGGTGGAAGAGGTAGGTAATGAAGAAGTTGTCTCTTGTGAGGAGGGTACTTCAGATGCAGTAATTGTGGGTGTAATTATTGTAGGAAAAGTGACAGGAAGGGTTAAGATCAAGGATGCTTCCGAAGGCATAGAAGTTGGTACAACTATGGGTATGTTAACCAAAGGCATGGTCGTGGTGAAAATGGGAGCGACAGAAGTAGAAGTATCTGTAGTGGGAATTTGAAGGGATGTAAATGACTCAAGCACCGAAAGAATATCTGATGATGAGACAGATGAAGATGACACTGTCTCAGGTATAGGTGGAAGATCAGATGGCGAGGCAGAGGGAGACAACTCTATTTCTAATAAAGGAAGACTCGAAGATGGACCATCTGAGGATGGTGGAATCTCAGAATTTGAAGGAGCAGAAGGAAGTTCTGATTCAGTCGACATGTTTGTGGATGATTCTGAGTTAGAAGAAGAATCATTAGTAGAAATGAAGCTGATAGTATGAGTGTTTGGTTTTTGAGACCCTGAAGCGTCATTGTTTGGGGAATGATTTGGAAAAGGCTATTTAAAAACATCAAGCACTTGATTTGGGGGAGCATTTGGGTTATCCAGAATGAGCTCACCTTTATCAATGAATTTTTGGACGAGGTTTTTGAAGGTCTGACATCATTCAATGTCATGGCCTTTGCTTCTATGATAACGACAAAAGTCATTTTCACGATACCAGAATGGCCATTCTTGGCTCTCATCAAAATTCCTAATAGGGGGAAGTTCGATCATGTGAACTTCCAACATTTTTTCTAAGATAGAAGCATATGATTCCCCCAATGAAGTAAAAGACCGAGATGACGGAGGTCCTTTTCGAGAAGATGAAGAGTCTCTCCGAGGTGTTTGATTAGAAGTGTTATCAGCTCGTGATGTTTTTAATACGATAGCATTGGTGGACCCCTGATTCTTGTCTTTGTTAGAAGTGGAAGGGTTTGATTTTGTAAACTGAGAAAAATCTGGTTTAGACTTAGAATGAAGTTTTAGCTTCCCTTGTTCAACAACACGAGACTCAAGTTTGCGTGCCATCGTAAAGGCTTCTTCAAATGTATGAAAGGTTTGAATCCTTAAAGTGGAAGAAATATGATTGGCGCAAGATCGAGTAAACAACTCGATTTGCTGAGATTGAGGGAGGGAAAAAGACAATTGATTTATTATTCCTCTCCAATGAGTGACAAAGTCTGCAATAGACTCGTCATCGAATTGACGAATGTTATAAAGATCTGTAATCGAGATCTTATGTGTGATGTTTATTGAGAAGTTTTCAACAAACATCTGAGCTAATTGAGAGAAAGAAAACAGAGAGTGTTGGGGTATGTTATTGTACCAGTCTAAAGCGGGCCCTGCTAAAGACATAGGAAAGGTACGGAGCATAAGCTCCTGATCCTGGACTATAAGGTAGCAAGCATGCTTGAATGCTCATAGGTGTTGTTGAGGATCCTCCCGACTATGAAATTTTGAGAACTTAGGAAGTTCCCATTGGGGAGGATAAGGCTTAAAAGCCACTGATGGATGAATCGGTTCATTACATACTTCTTCAAAAGAGTATGAAGGGTGAGCCCCTTTGGTGGAGGCTTCTAGGTCTGTGATTTTCTTGAAAAGAAGTTGGACGACGTCAGATTGAGGAGGGGGCATGTTGGTATGTCCCGTATAAGAAGAAAATGGTATGTTCTGCTGAGGTGTTAATGGGGGATTCATCTGCTGATTAACAGGATGATAAGAGGAATAACCAGGCATTCTGGGTGATGCCTGGCGAGGTATTTGTTGTGAAGGAGCCTGAGTATAAGCAGGTTGTGAGATGACAAGTGGTTGAGAGAAAGGTGGTTGAATGAAAGACAGAGCCTGTGATTGGTGGGTTCCTACACTTTCCGACTGAATCGGAATGGATTGAGGAATGTGGGTGTTGATTTGATTTGATATGGTGGGGAACAAACTCTGAATGAGGCTTTTGACTGCCGGATTGGTTATTAGGGGTGCTGACGCCAAAGGATGGGTAAAGGTCACTGTCACTGGAGCATTATAACAAAGACCAGTTGGAGGATGAGAAGGAGGAACTGACTGACTCAAAGGAGGGGGTTGGTTCATAGAGATATACTGACCCTGAGACATAATAGATGGCATAGAAGAATTAACAGCAATTTGTGGGAGTGTGGACACACTCATCATAGCTGAAGAAGAGGGCCTCTCGAAAGTAGGATATGGGGTAGCTGAGGTAGCCATGGCACTAGGGATAGGCAGGGTCATTTGAGAACTAGTCGACATGGTCGGTGGAAGAGAAAAAGGAGGCATAGATGTGCCACCTTCTTTCATGGTTTGAGGCAAGAAAAAGCATGCTAACTGCTCTATAAAATCCTGGGATGGCTCATGAGAATAATCATAAACTTGCTGGATCGGTGGTCCCTGATCAGATATGCGAGTAGATTTATGCACTAAGTAGTCCATAAGGGCTACTGGGTTGTGGTCAAGGAGTGCCTGAAATTCAGGATCTCCATGAGGAACATACTCTATATCAGAAGCAGATGACACCTCTGAAGGACTGGGGGAAGCTGGTCATGATGGGATCACTTTAGGATGATAGAAAGGATTATATGACCAAGATGGGGAACCAACTAACAGCGGTCCTGAAGAAGACCTGAGGGGTGCCGAAACATCCACATTAGTGGTGGTCTCGGATGAAGAAGAGGCCAGTTGAGCCATTTTTCTAGATTGTGACTAGGTGATGACTATCATAAACAAGAAAACACATAGAAAGAGATTAACCTAACTAATGCACAGACAATTCAAGCAGCGTAGGTGATTATCTCTTTTAAATTTTCATGCCTTTTAAGAAAGAAAATGTTTGGGAAGGCTTTTTAGAACGGGGACTACTCAATTGGCCAAACTAAGGATGGTTTGGGGAATGTTTTGGTGAGGAGTCCCGAAGGCACTTTAGTAAAATATTGGTACATGGCTTGATATAGGGGCCTACCCCTTCACTTTACACACCGATGTGATAAGGGAGTCAGGTGCTTTGCCAATATATACTAAAACTTCCGTGAATTTATAGCGCAGCCCGAGTACCGCGTAGGCTCTTCCTCTTGGATGTCACTTCTAAGTAGGCGAGGCCAGGGAAGGAGTTTTTGTTTAAATGCTTTATACCTAGTGATTTTGGCTTTGTGTGCAAGGGTGAAAAATAAAAATCAAATAGTGTCACTACCGATTTTGATCAATTTTCCAACCTATTTAGAAAACTAGATGAAGAACATACAACAGAAATGAAAAAGAAAATGTTCTTTTTAAGCACTAAAACCAAAGTGTTTGATTTCAATGAAGACAAGTCAAACAAGTTCTTTCCCAATGCGATTAATTATTTTTAAGCACCGAAACCGAAGTGTTTGAGTGTGATAAAAACAAACAAACAAGTTCTTTTTAAGTTCTTAAAAAGAAGAAAACACCGCAAAAGAGAAATACCTGTAGATTTAGCTCTCCAAGGTGTGTGGACTTCAAAAAGTGCGTTGTTGAGCTCTTCCCCTTGAACAATCCTGCGAACAAGAAAACCACTCCGCAGAACAGGGTTAAGCAGAACACACAAACAAATCCAACAAGATACTAGTGGAAAGGAAATTTCTATTTTAAGAAACTAGAAATGAAAGAAGCAAAAAAAACCTTTACAAATCTAGAAATGAAAGATTTAGCTAATGAAATGGAATGCTTAAGAACAACTAATGAAAATCAGTGAAGAAAAAGAACAAAAGCTCAAAACTGGAAAAGAAATGAGCTTACCAATAAGGGACTTTGGTGGGGTCCCACCGAGCGTGCCAGAATGTAGATCAAGAATTTTCGTGCTTGTTACCTGTCCAAGTTAATGCACCAAACTAAACACAAAAACCCTGAAAAACTCAAATGAAATCGATACCTGATAGATTGGATAAGATCCGAAGACGTAGATGGAGAGAATGCCGATGGAGACAAGACGGGGCACATGAACAATCCTGCAAAGTAGATCCAAGAAACCTGCGATGCACAAATCCTTGGCAGAAAAAGATGACGTTAGAAGATATATGGGTGAACTACCCAGAAAGCGGATCTGAGAAGCAATGAGCTTCCTTGGCGGATGTCAGTTCACATTTTTAATCACGAATAAAGACATACATGATAAAAGATGTAAGAAAATATTTAGGTTTTCTGATTAAAAACAACAAACAGAATGTAAAAACCATAGAAGAAACTGAAAGAAAGTAGGAAACTATAAAAACAAAGCTGAACTTGGGTTACCTAAATTCTATACCTTTCTACAGATTGGTTGGCGTTGATCAGATAATGATCAGTGTCAATTTTTTGGGTCGGCGTCGATCAGGAGTGATGTGATTGTTTGGGTCGGCGTCGATTAGGTAGTGATTGGCGTTAATTGGACACACAGGCAGACAGAAGGCCAGAGAGTAAAAGAAGAAAGCAAACTAAGCTAAAACGGATCAAATGTAAGCCCAAATTACTAAAGATTGATCAAAAAGTAAAGATTAAAGACAGAAAAAGGGGATCCGAGGTAGAAATTGATGGATTCTAACCCAGAAACTAAAGAAAGGCCTGATCAGTGCCGATTTGGATAAACCGGCGTTGATTAAAGACTAATCAGATTTGACCAGACTGGATCGGTGTTGATCGAAAGGAAATTACAGAAACTAACAAAGAGGAATACCTAAAAAATGCTTGATTGATGATTGATGATGACCAAGGGAGCTGTGGAGACCCGCAAGAGCTGTAGACACGCGGACAGAGTAACAGTGCACCTCTCAAGGATTAAACTGCACAAAACTCACTTTCTTTCTCTGATAATCTCTTTAATCACTTAGAAAAAGTAATCTCTAGGAAACCAGCTCTTCTGAATCTAACCAGAGAGGATCTCAGGTCATAAATTTATAATCGGCGCTGACCGAGATAAAATCGGTGCCGTTCTGAAAAATCAAACTCAGAAAAATCAGTGCCGATCAGGGAACAGACTCCCAAAGTGGAAAAAAGGAAATAAATTGTGGGGATAATAAACATATCCCTCCCACTCAAATATGGGAAGAATCCCGCTGCACAGTTCCAGGAGAGGAGAAATAGGTGGGATAGATGGATAATAATAGCACGGGAGGTTGGGAAGTGATATGGGGTGAATAAGTAAAAGTAAAATAAGTGTAGAAGATAGAATTACATGGTTAATATTTAATTAACCATCGGTGAAATATAATGAGTGCATAAAACTTATGATAGGTGCTTTAAATTAAATATTTAATTAATACCCTAAGGGAGAAGTGGTGATATAAAGGTGTCCCCAGGGTTACCCGAAGAGGATAAATGAACCCAGGGGACACTAAATTGGGTAACCAATTCTTAAGTCTTCATATGCAAGAGGATATCTCTCTAATGTGTCTCACGCACTTCCTCTACCTTCACAACACTTCATATTCCATTCCGAGTACTTACAAGAGGAACGAAAGAGACTTCATCAAAAATTGCTACATTGTAATCATTACACCTGCAAATGTATAAGTTTCAATTCTATTATTTTCTTAAGCTGTCAAGATGCTTTCTAATGACTTTGAAACGTAGTGGCACATTCCTATAACCCCTGATATTTAGGTATGCATCCATATATTCCATTCTGACCCCTGCACTTCTGATTTGTAATTGTCTTGTCAGTTTTTGTCCTTTAGCTAACCAAGTCCTAATTTTGTCTTCTATCCTTCCAAACTTGTTCACAAGAGTCCAACCTTTGCATGCACATTGAAAATGGTCTTACCAATCCATATGAAACATTTATATGCTTATAAAATCGAGACTTCATCATCATACCTCCATTAAAGCTTCAATGCATTGTTGGTTTTAGTCCTTCAAAAACCAATCTTCATTTTAGGAGCAACCACTACACTTTCAGCTCTTATCAAGCCTTACAAGATTCATGAAGGACACTACAAGATGTCTAATTCATCAAATCATGGCAGAAGACCTTCATTTCATTCTACTTCTTTGTTGGATGTTCACATTAATGGAAGCTTGTTGGTCTGAAAATCTGTCGCTTGGGCAGATCTATGGATAAACGAGCCAACAGTGTGCAGGGCATAGCCCCTCTTTGAGTCAGCAAAGCAAAACTGGTTTATTGCTATTCTACCAGCAGGAATCTGTGCAAGTCTCACAATATTCCGCCTTCGAGGGTTTGGGATATCATCCCAGTAGGGTGTTTCCAACTGCGAAAAGAAAGGAATGAAAGAGATGATGAAGGAAGATCAGGTCCGAAGGGAGAAAAGAAATGAATTCCAAAGCAGAAAGGTCAGAGGGTTTATGTTTTGGGATTGGTAGTAAACAGAGCCAAACCTACTTACATAAATGAACAAAGCAATACTGATGAATAAATGACAATAAAACAGAAGTAAATTCAACAGAACAAACACACAGATCTAACGTAAGAAAGATCTAATGCAAATAACACATGTATTCAGCACAAAGTCTAAATATTGTATTAATAATTCTTTCTGTTACAAAAAGCTCAAAGCCTTTTCTCCTTACTTCTATTTTTCATCTGAAAGATATTCACTCATGCCCAATACAACAAGTATATGGGGTATTTATAGAAGGAGAAGAGAAAAGAAGGCAAAAAGGAGCCAACCACCTATTTACAAAGATATTTACAAAATATCTCAAAGTCATGTTGACTTTTGATGACTTGATGGATGACATCATCCCATGGTGCAACATGGATGATGTCATCATTTGTGCCAACATACTCCAGATATTTAAAAGAAAGTCAAAGAAGAGAGAGAAGAAGAAGAAGCCGCTATTCATCATCGTCATCCTGTGGCCGAAAGGGAGTAGCCTGCTTTTGCTGCTGCTCAGGTGACGAGATGTGGAATTGAGAGCGGTATTCCATAAACTTGCTGATCATGGGCCCTAGTTGATCTTGGGAAGGATCCTTGTGTCACTCACTGATCACCTCACAAGTCTCCCGGTCGTCTATGAGCTTCTCTGGGAGTTTGGAATACTCTTTCTCTGCTTCTATGAGGAACCCGATGAAGTCCCGACAGGCCAGCAGGTTATTGATGGACTCTGCATCAAAAGAGACCTCTGGCCCCAGCCCTTGCGAAACGATCTCCTTGAAGATCTGGATGGTTTCATCAGCTTTTCTTAAGGCGAAGGAAGGAGTAAGTAACCCTGGAGACATGTTGAGAACGATTTGTTCCATTTGGTGCATCGTGTCCAGGGCTTCTTCCTTTACCTTATCGATTTTTTCAAGGACAAATTCCAGTTGATCCATCCGGTAGTCCAGAGTGGAAATGACTTTATTGAGGGCCCTGGGATGGCTGAAGACGCCGAACTTGACCAGATCTTCAACTAAATAGTCAAACATTTGTTGAAAGGTCTCATACTGCAGCCTAGCATGGTCCAGCTCTTCTGATATGGGTCTTGCTAACACTTGGAGCTCTTTATTCGCCTTGCTGATGTTCAGATACAAATCAGAGAACTTGGCGATTACTTTTTCACTGTCTTTGAGGATCTGGGTCCTCCAAGTGGAAACTGCCACACCCTGCTCGCCAATCTTTGCATATTCATTAATTTTATCCTGGCTCAAAGGCTCAGGAGTCTCGGCGGCAGTTGAGGGAGGTGCACTACCCATCTTCTGTAAGGCTTGGAGCAGATGTTTGTTTTGCTCTTTCAATAGCCTTTTCTCCTCTTTTGTTTCTTGAAGCTTCTTGCAGAGGGTGTCAACTGCAAATAAGGCTTCTCCTTGAAGGCTCTCAGAAGACGTACCCATTGTGACTTGGGTCACTGTATAATCTGTCAGAGACAGATCCTTTTTATCCTTGAGGGGATTAGGGTATGCAATCTCCATCACCCTTTCTCCCGAAGCACTCTGAGAGAAGCGTGTGACAGGCTTCTGTCTCTTTGCCCCTTTGGACAGGATTACGGAAAAGTCCATCGGAGCGATGGGAACTTTCCTTTTCTGCTGACTTAAGTGCTGGGAGATCCAAGCTGGACTTATGGGAGAAGGGCCAAAAACAGAGAAGGGGACAGCTGCAGTAGTAGTAGGGAAAAAAGTGGAGACACTTGGAGGCGGCATCGAGAGGGAGGCCGAAGAAGTGCTCACGGGAGGAAGAGATACTGCAGGAGAGGAAGACATAGGAAGGGAAGGGAGCTCAGAGATGAGGGAAGAAATGGAGGGGGAGAGATCCGCGAGAGAGGAGAAGATGGGTGAAGAAGCGGGAGGAACAATAGAAGAAGGGGGAGAGGACACGACCAAAGGGATGGTCACTTGAGTCACTTGAGGAGGGGAAGGAGGAGAAGAAGAAGGGATAGAAGGGACCTCAAGTGCTGTAGCAGTGCCGACATCCTGAGTGGATGGGCCTATTGGAACATCCTCTTCTGCTTCTTTCTTTGGAGAAGCCAGAGTTACAACTTGTTCTGGCGCAGCGGAAGGAGGACTTTCAGGAGCTTCCTCTTGAGTGGTGTTGGATTCACCTTCTTTGCCTTTTCCTTTGCCTTTAGGCTGCTGTTTTGATCTAGGAGGTGCGTTACCCAACGGAGAGGTCGTGAAATCGACCTCGAGGTAGATGAGTCCATTCATTCGGCACCAATGCTCTGTTCTGCGCAGAGTTTCCTTGACCCTTTCCTCAACTGTCTGAGGAGCTTTGTTTCTATCAATCGCCGCAAAAGGCCAATCGTCCCCACCTGTATCAAGATATACTTGATCCACTTCCTCTTCAGTAGTTTGGTAGCCTTTGGGGACGATGGCTACCCCGTATTGGATGATTTCTGTCAACGCCAATCGAGAATGGTCCTTCCTTTTAAGCTCCACCTCATGATATAGGTCGATGTAGATATCCTCGATCTGAGGGATGTGGATTGGATCGAGCTTAGCCCTCGGCAGACAATTCCTCGGGTCGAAGGTAGGCCTTGCTAGGAAGTCGTGCTCCAAATTGAGCAGCTTCAGCTCTACAAACATGTCTTTTGCCTTGTGATGAGAAAGACATGTATATCTACCCACTGTGAGGGGGAAAGGAGTTCCACCCTTTTTCCTTTAAGGCACTTCTCATGGTAGGTGATTAGTTGTCTTGACAGCTCTAGCAGAATCAACTTTGGTCCAGCATACCTTGGCAATCTAGTTGGCTCTCCCAAGAAGTTAGCCACCCTTAGATAAGTGAACGTGGGGAATTGGGTGAACAGGGCCCCCCATTTCTCAGTGGCTGTCACTATGCTCTTGGTCGTGTAACCGTAAGTCATATTTGGCCTCAACAGGCAGATGATGAAGTAGAAGAATGCATCATTGATCTTTGTAAATTGAGGGATGCTATTTTCCAGCCTCAATTCTAGATAGTATTCATATATTTTTACCTGGGGCCAAACCCCACTCCGCATCAGAGCTGGATAGTCCCTTTCAGAAGCTACAGCGTAAACAACATAGGAATTCATGTAGAATCTTCCCGTTGTGGGGAATTGTTACATTTGTTCTGATATCATGCTACTTATAATTTCTACCCATTCGAAGCGTTGATCAGGCACATTTTTGTTCATGGTTTCTAAATATTGCAGCATCCATTTGTGGAAATAGTGGGCGTCAAGAAGCCCAAAGACCCTGCTCAGGAACGTGATGGTGTCACTGAGCTCCTCCAAAAAATCACTGCGGTGAATGATTTGTGGCCAACGGGTCACTACCTTTTTGTTTGTCAAATAGACTTCATTCATCAGCTGCATGCACTGATCTTCGTTGTCATCCCAGGCTTTAATGTAGTCTTCTCAGCTGACGGCCACAAAGTGCCAGTGATGAGGAATGCCAAGTATTATCTCAAAGTGGCAGGCGGTGAGGTTGATTACGACCTCGCCCTTCCCATTCACGACACATCTTGTGTCTTTATTGTAACACCGGGCAACCACCATCATGAATTCATTATTAACGGCACTGACTGGGATTCCTCCAGCGAAGTGCAGGGCACTGCCTATCAGTTTGTCCATCCACGGACTTCTTGTGACCTTCTAAGTCCTGACCTAGAATTCCTCCAAATCAATATGACCCAACTCCGAGCCTCTGATGTCCAGGTCACACTCGGCCTAAGAGTCGGGCATTCTGACCCTCTGATATTTATACTTCATTTCTTCCTCTGTGAGCTTGGCCTTGCCTTTGGATTTGGTAGGCCTCTTGCTTGATGTTGACATATGTTCTTCTGAGTTTAATTACTGATCTGCAAGAATAAGACGTGAAACCCAATCGAAGAAAGTCGTGTCAGCTGCTTGATTTTCCATTGAAATGCTGACAGAAGAAAGGGTTAGCAATTTTGAGGCCTCGGGGTGCATGGCGCACAGATATTGTAATTTGCAGAGCTAAATAGGTGAGGCGCACAGGAAAGGACTGTTGCAAGGGTTAAATCAGCGCCAAAGGGCGCATGACACGTAGACACTGCAGGATGCATTCTGTGTTGCTGCAAGGATAAGTGCGCCTGCGCCATATGGATGTATTATGTAAAAGGCGCATGGATCTTTCATGTTGCATGGAACATTGGTGCGCCAAAGGGCACATATAGGGTTTATGTAACATGTGCATTTTGCGCGCTTAAGGGAACTGGCACGGCGCATGAAGGGTCCGCATGACACTATGTTGCTGCGATGAGGGACGCGCCTGCGCCTTGTATAGCTTTGCATTTGGTGCATAGAAAGGACTGTCACATGGATGCTGGGTGCGCCAAAGGAGAAGGAAAATGTAGTTTCCTTTTTAAGGCTTGATTCTTCAGATGGTTTCCATATGGCTAAGCTCTTCTGCAAGCTTCATTGTGGGATATGAAGAGGTGCTATACCGAAAGGGGTTTCAAGCTATTATTATTTTTTTTAGGACAGAGCTTCCTCTATAGCAGATCTGGAAAGAGGAGGAGGAAATGTGGAAAGACAGCAGGGGGAAGGAAGAAAATTCATGAATTTACCTTTCTTTTCAATCCAAAACACACCCACAAACAACCAAAAACCACAAAAACAAAACAAACGAAGGACAAAAGGTCACTTACCCAGATATAAACGATGAAAAAGCGTGAGAACGGGTCCACAAATCAATTCGAAAGCGACGACGCTGGTGTGCTGACAAGCTCAGAGAAAAATCACGTGTTTTGCAACGGCGATAATGACAGCACAGACGCGCCTATATAGAGGCGAGGCAGCAATAAATGCACCACCAACTTTTTAAAGGGGTGCACCAAATGAGATGTCGATATGAGAAAACATGCGCCCTTTGGCGCACCGAAAGACTTGTCAGCACGAAGATATGTGCGCCTATGGTGCACCAGAAGTGGTGTTGACAGAGGAAAATGTGTGCCAAAGGGTGCACCGAGAAGAGGCGCAACAAATGTTCTGTCGACAGGAAGGCACATGCACCTTGGCACATGTAGGGAAGAATCAACATGGAGAGGCGCATCGAAGTGCCTATTGACATATGAAAGCATGCACCAAAGGCTTAAAGGGGGCGCATCAAAAGTTGATGTTGCATAGTCATTCTATGCGCCTGGCCAAAAAGACCAAAAATGACTAAGTTCGGAAACCAGATTTCCCAGGAAGGGATTTTGCAATGTTCCGAACGCAAGGGATCCCTGATGAGGGATCAGAACAAAATTTTCGGTATGGTTATCAGTAAAATTTCCCTTGTCAATTTTACGGGATAACACAGCTCAAAAACACATTCTGAAGATTTAGTTGTCAGCATGAATGCATGTACTTTCATATCTTTTTTATTCTTTTGGGAGGTCATATATGACCTCTAGATCATCTTCAGAAACTTAGATCACCTCTCTAACCTTCAGTCTCTTCATACATCATTTATTAGGACAAGGTCCTGATGGACTTCTATACACAAAAAACCAACCTCTGAAGAGTGAGGAATTTCATGCATGAAAACATCTTTTCATGGCTTCTAGAGCACATTTCTAAAAAGATATGAACCTTGGGAAACTCATTAAGTCTATAAATTACTTCATTTCAAGGCATATAGGTAAGATATGCTTGCATCTCTAAGACTGTCCATTCTAGTTCTTAGAGCATTAAAAACTAGTTTTGTGCTTGAGACATATATCACTCAAAATCATGTTTTCAAACCAAATCATCTCATGGAATACTTCACAAGGGACCTCCACTTCACTCTCTACCCTTCACTTGCATGATTTATTTGGTGAACTTCACTCTTCCACTTCTATTTCTCAAACTTATCATTGAGCTCTAGTGTTCTCAAGAACCAGTCTTGGCTCCTCATGTTCAAACATCTTCAAATTTCTCTCCAATCTCAACTAACACTTTGAAAATTTAAAGGAAATCACAAAAAACTTGTAAAAACATTCAAAGGCATACCTTGTTTGAACAAAACTTCATCTACTCACTTGTAGAAACAAGCTTCTTCTCCAGCCAATTTGAGCCAATTTCACACCTTGAATTTTCATCATGAAAACACTTAACCAAACCAACTCAAGGGCATAAACACTTCATTTTGGACCTAAACAAACTTCTCATGGTCATAGAATGTTGTTGCAATAAGTAACTCACCTTTTTTCTATTCATGCCTTCATGACTAGTCTTGCATTCTAGGCTTAGCGGTAGGACAAAAAATGCACATGTATCATCAAATTTATCCAAATAACTAACCTAAATGACTTCATAAACATAAATAGCACATCCCCAACATCTTTCACCAAAAATTTGAGGATGGGTTCCTTTGCAAATTTTTGTTGTATACTGAATTATTGACAAAATAGTTATTTTCTTGTGGGGTCCACCATGTTTCATAAGCTCAAACCACCATGAAGATGACATATAATGAGTTATATACACACTTAAATAATTTTCTAGGAAAAAAAATTCATTTGGAGGCATAACCAATCAATTTTCTCCATACCGCTCCCAACTAGGGTTTAGGAGGGTTTTAAATAGTGCCAAAAAAATGGATAGAAATTTCTTGTCCTTCATCCTTTTCACTTTAGAATTTTTGCACAATATTTATCTCTCTATGCTATTAAAAAATGTATCTTATGATTTATCTTAATAATGCTTTTCAATTCAGATCGAATGCTAAGAAGTCGGGGCACTATTTTGGCATACCTTACTTAGCCCAGTTTTGACAAAACTTCAATATCTTACACAAAACTCATCCTCTCGTCCTAAAATTATCTTCACACCTTCATGACAACCTCCTCCATGATCTCTAATGAATACTTTATCATGTTTTTCCCTGTAACTTATAACCTCATCTCATTTGGGCATGTTAAACGTGTTTGTCTTGAATGGAAGTCATACAAGTGACCTTAAACATTCCTATAAGTGTTGATTTATGAATTTTAGATTCATATGAGGACTCTTAGAAATGTTCCTATACACCTCCCATGCTTGAATTTTCTTGATATGGCCTGATTTGCTTCAGACACCCATTCTATGTGCCTAAAATAGGCCTAAATGAGCTAGTTTGCACCATAACTCATCATGTTTGTCATGTTATTCACCATGTAGCTCCTTAAACATGTCCTATCATGTGTTTCATACCTTTACCATTCTTTTTCAGCTGTCTTATTCCTTCACTCCACCTTTCTAGGTCACTTGTCTAACTATGCCTAAGGATTAGACCTGCTAAACTGAGCTAGTCTCACCAATTCCACTCATGTACCTGTGTATCCATCATTATGACCTTTTTTCCACATAAAATACATGCAAGACCATCTATGACATCCTCTTGGTATGCTATCACATCATCACCCTACTTGTAGCAGTCACTAGCAGCTTAAGAAGTTGGTGTTTAATCATGTGTTCTCAAGCCTTTGTCACGTCCTGCCTTTTCAACCTCATTCCAACCTCCCTTTATCTCCTTCTTTTTCATTAATTTTCCTTTCACATCAATGAAAACTCACAATCACATGCCAAAAAACCCCCATTTGTCAGTGATGAAAAACCTCTTGATTCTTCTCCCCTTTTTGCATTAATGACAAAGTGCTTGTTCTTAGTTCATGGTTTCCTCCTAAATTAGCTTGTTTGACCTCTATTTTAGATGGAAAAATCAACCAAACTCATCATTTAATCTCTCCCTCTTATCTCTTCTTCCTTAACCCTATTTTTGGTATTTACCATGCATTGAACTTACTATTGCTCCCCCTGAGAAGATGCATTCATGGCACATAAACATGTTGGCAACCTGATATTTGAGTGATGTCATCCTCATTACTCATGAGTAGACATTTCTCAGCTAATAAAACTCAATTCTTGGCTTAAGTATTTCATATGCTCATTGTAGGCATATTTAGGAATTGGCTCCTAAAGAAACTTTTCAGTACATTCTTGACAATCTTTGTCATGTTCTAGAGCATCATATACTGCATGAGAAATTTCTTTCTTACTCCCCCTGGGGTTGTACTATCCATCTTTGATTGATCATATAATACTTTGGTTCCCGACTTTGATCTCATGTGCTAATTTTGAATCAACATCTCTTCCTCTTCCTTAAAGCATACTTTCATTGTTTATGGTTTTATTTGTGTTGTTTACTAGCTTGTTTAGTCTTGACACCTTCTCCCCCTTGGAATAATCATGCATTCATAAACTAGTCCTTCCTCTCTATACTTCTCAATATCAAAAACATCTAATATAAATCCATGCAACTCCCCTTGCTCCAACTAGACCAATCTGACATGTAGGTTAGTTTTTCAAGATTTTAACAATCAGCAATACCTTGATATCATGCCATTTTAACATCACCATGATTCACATGTCATGACATCAAGCTTACTTGCCTACTAGGCATGCCTTACCTGAAAAGATTTAAAATGACAATCTTCATGCCCTATAAGCTTGATCCTTGACCTAATACGCCTCATATGCATGTTATTCCAGCTCTAGTACTCTAACCATGCTTTTTCTTGATCCAACTCTCATGTTTTCATGTCAAACCACTTGGTCTGGGACTAGGATTAAGCCTAATTTATTACAAATGCTTGAATGCATAATATTAGTAGAGGCTCTAAAATATACCAGGAATTTGTATAGGTTATTTCCAAAGATCCTAATAGTGAGTAAGAAGGGTGGTAACTCAACCTTTCTCTTTTACAAGGCTACATTGGCATGGGAATATTTCTAAGGATCCTGTATATCCTTGCTAGTCAGAGATTTCAATAAAAAAATTATGTTCTACAATATGGACCACTTCATACAAGGTAATGCTTTCCTTAATCTTCTTCCTATTTGCTACATTATTGTATCCAATTTTAAAAGTTCCTAAAGAATTTTCTTTACAGGGAGGATCATTTCCTTTAGGATGAGGAGGATCATTATTGACCTTTAGATAAGGTGGCATTGTACTGCTATTTGGAAGCATTGAAGTAGCATTGTATGTCCTATTCCTTAGTCCATAATTACCTTTATGGTACTAATGAAATGCATGACCTCATCTATATTTTCCTCTTGTTCATTTTCCTCCTAAAAAGGGAAACCATATGTCTCCACCATCTTAGAAGTGATAGATGGGTTTAAATTTTTAGATGAATTATATGAACTAACAATATCATTAGTATTATGAACTATTTAATTTGGAAACTTAAATATTAATAGTGTGAAAATTACTATTATTGTCACGTAGAAAGTAGGTTATAACAAATCATATGTGAAATAGATTATTTTTACAACAAACTCCTTATTTACAGGAGTGTATCCACATATATATTTATATGGATATGGGATGAATTCAATTAACGAAGTTTTAATGTGTGTTCATCTGTTGTTGTACCATCATTTGGTATTAGAGTGAAGTTTGGTATTGATACTATGATGGATTAGAAGGAAAGTAGGGGCAATATTTTACTTTTATTCTAGCCCCAAATATGAGTTAGAAATATTTAATAAGGAATTTTCATTTTTTAGTCTTATAGAATAAAAACAACTTTTGGTGGAGTGTGAGCCACTAGTTTTTACAATAAAGGAGGTGTAAACAAAGGAGATAAGTAATTATAAGTTTACAGGTGTCAATTTCATGACAAAAATGTCATCTATAGCTTCCAATTTTATTGAATCCCTAGTTATTTTTCTAGTCTACTCATTTTGTTAAGCATATGCAAAAGTTCATGGATAATCAATTGTTTGTTTTGTGGGATTTCGAGAATGGATTTTTGATTTACTATTTATACCTAATATGGACTTGATTTGTGCATATTAATTTTAATAGTGATTTATTGATCTTTCTAATTCCATTAAAGTTTCATGGCTATTTATATTGGATTCCATTACCATAAAACTCAACATCTCAACGTATCAATGACATGTTGATAGGCACTTCACATAAGTGTATTTTGGCATCTTCCTCAAGCATGAAATCTCGTGAAAAATTTTGTGAGGTGAATCGGTGAACATCCAACTTGGCCCATCAGTTAGCAATCATTATCCTAATATCAATGTTGACCCACATTCCATAAAACTTCACTTTGCATTTGATTCCATCTAAGCCACAAATCAATGCCTCCCACCAGTTTGATATCAGGTCATATGCAATTTTAGGTCTTGAGATGAGTCCTTTAGATTAATAATTTAATTTTATTTAGTTTTAGATTGATTAATTTTTAATCAATATAAGTATTTTTTTCATTTTATCATAGGCAGTTTTTAGTGTTTTAAGTCTTGGGAATTTTATAGTTTTTGTTTGTAAGTTATATTTAATCTGTCAAGATTGGATTATGTGTTTATAAATTAGTATTTTTATGTTATAAAATTCTCGTACTACACTTAAAGACTTAGATTTATTGTTTTAGTTTGTGGATACAAATCTTCATTAAGTTTTAATGTCATTCATGCCAAAAGTATCAAAATTTTAAAGAGACTATTTTGTTATAATAATGGGTTATTAGCTTTTTGATGTATTATAAAAGAGTATGTTTAAAGGTATATGAGTCCTTCGTAGTATTTGTTATAATAGTCATTATATTTTACTTCTAATCGACTAATCTTATGAATGTCAAAAATAAAAAGAGTCAGAGTCATCGTCATTTTTCAAGATTATTATTGTACATTGTCAAACATCAAAAAATTTCTATGTAAAATTCATGTTGTCAAAATTTGATTTTTTTCCCTTACAAAGACAATTTTTGTGTAATTCGACATCTGAGTCAAAATTGAGGGAGGGAATTAGACAAGTGAGTTTCATGATCAAATCTAGATGAGCTATCATCATGATATTGGAGGAAGGAGGTGTCGTAGGATGGAGGTCGATGAGAGACATCTCATCAATTGCTAATGACATGGCCACATATTATTTATGGTCGAAAATTTTTATGGTTTAAGTATTTGCGTTTTTAGTTTTTCAGTGTGCTTCAGATTTCTGTTTTCTAATTTATGTGGTGTGTATTATGGAAACTAGAATTTTTTTTGTATAGGATAGTAGATGAGTGTAGAGATCCTCTAACTATAGCAATCCTCTAACTTCCATAATGCATTGAAATATTTTTGGATGGTGAATACGTTCATTAGAAATATTGATCTTGTGTAGTATGATCTAGACAATAGTATGCAGTATGATATGATTCACATTTTAGTTTTCCTATTGGATGAATAATTGGAAATTTCACATATTAGGGGGAACATGACACCAATGTTCCATTTCCATTCTATGTGAAACTAGATAAATTCAAGGGAAACTTCCAGTGGAAGTGGTAGTTTCTCATGTTTTTTGAGATCAAGTGACAATGATCAACAAAAGTAGATGGAATTAATAAAATTGTGATTCTTATAGGATGTAATGTGAAATATTTCTAGTATGTGTCCTATAGTTTAGTTTTATAATAAGTGAGATGTGATTTGTATATACTTCCTTGATGTACAAAAATAGTAGTGAACAAAAGAACCTGAGTAATTCAGTTCATGGATATTGAAAAGGTTTGTGGAAGATCTAGAAAACCACGAGGTGGACATTTGATGGGGCCTATTAATTTGAAGGTGTAGACACCAAAATTGGGTCACACTCCCCTTGGTCCCCTTTCGAACAGCTAACTTAAACACTTTTACTTAACCATGACCCTTACATCACACATTAATATTAATTTAATCACTTTAATTAAATTAATACGCATCCTCACTTTATTTATTATTTAATTATCTTAATTGAACCAATTTCCACCTCACCCCACCACCTCATTATAAACCTATTTTTAGTATCTATCTACTCACCATAACTAACTAAGACTTAGTTCAACCCTAAAAATCAATGCCTATTATTCCTCTAACCACATTACCTCTCATTAAAAGATAACGTACATTTTGATCCGCGATAAATGGACAGACATAGCCCAAATGATTGCAAGATATTTCATTTTTAGTAAACCTAAGGAATCCCACCTTAACCAGCGCTAGTCATCCTAAAACCGATGTCGGTAAACCAAAAACTGTCGTCGCTTACCATATAACCATTTTGGTAACCTTACTTAAGAGGTTGGCCAAATTCTCAAATTTTGGGAGTAAAAGGAGATCTACATGCAAGTAAGAACTAGATCTATTTCGTACATCCAAGCAGCCATAGCCAACATTGAGACAGATCCAGAGGTATTGCTCTCATGGTAGCATTCCATGAAGCACCATCATGGCACCAAGCTCCATCCCACCGATCAATCATCACCACCATCTGGCCATTGGACCTGTAACATCAGTAAGTGCATTTATCACCTGTGTTATTCCATTCTTATGTTGTTTTAAAGGTTTTTGTCATCTCTATTATAATTTTCTACTTCGATCTCCATTCCTCCATCATTCACTTTTGTGAAAACTCAACCCTTCACCACCATACCATTAGATTATCTATAATTTTTTTTTATACATCTCCAAGCGTTCCTAATATCCCCACAGACCTCACCATTCCCCTTGCCAGCTCTATCTAATTTCAAACCAATTCCCACAATCAGACCTTATTAAGGTATTACCAGGCCGCAGTAACCATCGTCGGTCCTTCCTACACCATCATCAATCATATCATACCAACATTGCTCTATGTATTTGGTAGTCCTACTAATACCAGATCTGAATAACCCCTTTTAAGTGATTCAGGTGACCCATAATCTGACCCTGAATTGTTTCAGTACCTTAGTTTTTTACCTTAATTCTAGATCTGATTACAAACTAGCCCCTTATGTTAGATTTACTTATTATATTTGGGTGAGATACCTAAATCATAGGAATTATAGTAGGATTCTATTTACTTATGTTGTTTCTTACATTAAATTATATTTAAAAGTGGGTTGACTACCACCAAGGAAGTATCACGCTTCCTAGATCTAGCACATGCTAGGCATCCCACTGACATATATTATTTAATCCTCTTTTTGTGGTCTTATTTTGTATTTCAGGTAGTTCCTCCTAGCCAAAAGGAATCTCTCATAGTCAACATTGGATTGAGAAGTCAGAACGTGCACACAACCTGCACACCGACTGTCACAACAAGTATTCATCCTTGGCCCACACCCTTATCTGTTTCATTTAAAAACTTAAAGAAAATGGTGAAACATTTTTAAAATGTTTCACCATTTTATTTAAGTTTTTAGATGAAACAAATAAGGGTGAAACATTTTGGCATGCCCAGTGGGACCCTCTCTTAGGTTCATTACATTTTATTCATATAGGGAAAATATTTTTGTGTGTATCTTTCATTTCAAAAATCACACATTTAATCTTCTCCCTGGTAATATTCCTTTCTTCTAATTTTCTAAATGACATTTTTCATTTGGGGCTTAAAATGAACCACTTCTTCTTTATTGCATTGCATTAGTGAAAAAACATCCCTCTTCCTATTCATCATTTGCTACATCGAATATAATATTTTGATTTGGGTATTAAAACACTTGCATTGCATTCTGATTTTGTGCATTATAGCTCACATTAAAAATTTGGGCAACCTATACGTTGGAAGTAATGCCCAATTTATGGTTGACACAATTAAACCATAAAAAGCACTTTCTTCTCTCTCTTTCTCTTGCCAAACTACACAAAAGTTTGAATAAACACACCTTCTTAAACAACATCTTACCTGGGAACACCTGTCAATGATCACACGATCAGAGGATTGAAAAGTAATCCCTAGCTAGTTATCTTTGTCTAGTACCCCATCAGAGGAAGGACTGCCCCTGCCCTAACATAACCTGAAACCTCACCCTCTATATTTCCTTTTTCGTAGGATGCCTTCCTAACCAAAAACTTTGTTCTGAACTCACGTGTTAGTCATAAATAGCATAAGCTACAACAAATATAAAATTCACTTTTAGGAATATGTGTTTTCATAGCTTTGTGCTTGAATTGCATTTTTAGGTGAGAGGATACATTTTCTTCATCTTTATTTTTCCTTTCACGCCCTTCCATCATAGTTGGAGTATTCTAACTTTCTTTGAGTGTGTCAGGGCATCATCCTATAGTACCCAGGCTTAGGTTGATTCTTCATACAATCTAAATTCACAACACCTCATTTTTCTTCATTCTTCAGATTTCACAGTAGCTGACATTGGTCCTAAGACCATCGTCAGTTTACATCTGACCGGTATCGGTTTACCAAACCAGTGTCGGTTCCTTGTTCTGTTGGATAATTTTATCTAGAGAATACTCATCTCACCTTATTTTTTTTCTAAAAGTTTCTGTGTGTCACCATACTCTCTGTATTCTTATCATAGTCCTCTAATATAGTCTCCCTGTCTAACAATCACCAGTTTTTGCTTTATTTTCTGAAACTGCTATTCTTCACA
The DNA here is from genome assembly GCA_019776745.2 of Taxus chinensis. Taxonomy (NCBI): domain Eukaryota; kingdom Viridiplantae; phylum Streptophyta; class Pinopsida; order Cupressales; family Taxaceae; genus Taxus; species Taxus chinensis. The sequence continues at coordinate 239,054,137 of CM034150.1, forward strand.
GTAACTAGCATTGGTCATGCCTTAATCGAAATTAGTCACCCTGTTATGATTTTTATCAAAATATTTACCCAATTTTCCCCTCGAAATATATTTGGTCCCATATTTTTTGTCCCCTGTGTCATTTGTAGAGTACAGTTCACTTGATTTATGTTGATTCACATGGTGTTGACTCGCAGCCAAACTAACGCCCTTGTGTTTCACACTAGTCATCAACCACTCCCACCTAGTCCATCACCATTGTCTATTTTGTCGCCTATGGATCCAACTCAGCTTATCCCCATTTGTACCAGAGATGAGGATTTTTCAAGAATCCTCAACCAGAATCCCACTGCCCTTTGGTACTACCTTTCTCATTCTTCCACATAGAATTCCTCAGGATAGTTAATATATGACATGCCTATATCTATCCCTCCTACTCTAGCCCCCACTTTTTTGTCAGCTAGCACTAGTTTGGTGCTACCGTTACCCAATTTATCACTTGTGGTGTCTCAGTTAAATCCCAAATCCACTATAACAACAACATCTACATCATCGATCACATCTGTGACATCGATTGTCCCTTCGACAGTCGCTATGAGTATAACTTCATCTACACCCGCCATTGCATATATACCATCACATTGCAACCACCTCCGGTGTCAAAAACTTACACCCCTTTCCAAAACCTCATCCTCTATATCCCATAATCCTTACCCCTGATCGTCACTAGATTTGTTACAAATACCCCACCCGCTTACATATATTACCAACAATCCCTGACCTCATCTATCGCTTATGATGGCTATGTGCCACCCACATCTATTCCTCCTGTGAATTTCTCATATTTAGTGCCACCATATACCATCATATCACCTTCTTCATACATTTAACATAAACCCCCTTTTTCTTCAGGGGGCACTCATTCATCCCAACCTACTAACGAACTCATTAAAATGATGATGGAGAAAATGTAGACCTTAGAAGCATTGGTTTTTGGCTCTCGTAATTCTTTAACATATGATGAAATATGTAATGATCCTATCCATACATCTATTCCCATTCATCCTTACCCAGTGCATTGGTAAATTCCTAAATTCAATCGCTTCAATAGTAAAGAAGACTGATAGCAACAATTGTGGTCATTCAAACATGGGTGCTACCTAATCACCCATGATGACGCTTTACTCCTACGAAATTTCCCAATGTACCTAAAAGGATGATCATTAGATTGGTACAGTGGAATGCCTCAATATTCCATTTATTCCTTTAATTAAGTAGCCCAAGATTTCCTAGATCATTTTTCAATCAATGTTAAAGAGATTCACCATGATGGATCTCTATTCAACCCGACAGTATGAAGATGAATCTATCACAGATTTTTTTGCCCGCTGGTGGAGTCTTATTAACCAATTAACATTCCAACTACCTCAGAATGAACTTATTGATTTGTTCACTAGAACTTGTGCCAGAAACATCTCACAAAATTTGTAAGTCCAAACCTTCTGAACCTTTGATGAAGCATTCACCATGGCCCGAAAACTGGAAATTCATGCCACTGAAGAAAAGAAAATCCAATTACGAAACAAGAATGCCCCGTTCAAATCAAACAATTCCTCTTCATTTTCAAAATCTGAAAATAACTATTCAGAGCTCGAAGAATCTGCCAACGCGGTAGTGTCGACACTAAAATTTTCCTCCGTAATTTCTATTTCATTAATGTATATATTAGGAATATGATGTTGTTAAGTATAATTAGTAGTAGCGTCTGATAGAAGATAACGGTGCCGTTAGTACGGTGCCGCCAATAATGTGGAGTACGGTAACAGTCAAAGTACAATAGGAATGTTGTAAAAAGTAAATATTTGTCGTAAGTGGTCCGATAATGTTAAAATGTCAAAGTTTGGGTAATTAGAGAAGTAGGGTCTACATGATTAGGAATTAGAAATATTATATTGGTAATAAAGACAAGGAGTGAGGTCATAAATATTTTTTTATTTTATTTGTAAAAAGTCTAAAAATGTGGAACCCATGTAAAATGATAAGGTTTATCTTATCTTAACAGATAAGCTTACATGTACAGATAAGAGTTAAGGTATGGAATATGATTCGTCAGAGTGGATTTCTTATCCTATCTTAGAGATAAGATGGATAAGCCTGGAAGTTCTATAAATAGAGAGGCCACCCCCCTCATTTAGCATAGAAGGAAGTAGTGAGAAATATTGTAGGAAGTGTGCGAAGGAAGCCATCAGTTTAAAGGTGTGTTGAAGAAGCCATTAAGAGGTGTAATTGTAAAGTTTCTCCCATAGTCTTGGTGAAAGGCAAGTGAAGTCAATAACACTTGAAATACCTCATGGGTGAGATTGTAACAGTTTCATGTTAATATTATAATTTATTTTGATATTTCAGATTTGTCATCATTCTGTCTTATCATAGTCGATGGTATTCTTGTGTTATGTTATTGTTTTGTTTCCAGATTACATCCACCAAACTAAAGGCTGTGCATTAGTAAATAATCATAGCACGAGGAGTTCCTGGTGAAGAATTATCATAGTGCCGGATTGGTGATGACATTTTGGTTCCGTTGCCGAGACCATTCCTTGTTGGTGGATTTTCTGGAGAGATATTCCCACTTAGTCAAAAATCAATTGGAGGGTAACCTTGTTTTTACTGTGCATAGTAGTTACCATGGTAAAGTCATTTTTACCGTGAATAGTAGTTACCATGATAAAGTCATTTTTGCTGTGAATAATATTTATCACAGTAAAGTCACTTTTTACTGTGAATAGTATTTACCACAGTAACTTCACTTTTTACCGTGAATAGTATTTACCGTAGTAACTTCACTTTTTACCGTGAATAGTGTTTACCACAGTAAAGTCAGTTTTTACCGCAGTAAGTCAAGTTTTACCATAGTTTACCGTGGTCATTTCTATTTTACTGTAGAAAGGTGTAAAGTCACTTTCTAGTATAGTGATTCCAATTATTTGTACACATAAGTCTTGTTGATTGTACTTGTGAGTTGGTATTTCACGGTGGTTACTTTTGAAAATGGAAAAGATTCCTGTTTTTCAGCTCAATCTAATGAAGATGCTTCTTCTTTCATTCAAGAGTTTAAACGATCTTGTATTTGTAATGGCCTCATAAGAAGGGAACAATGGACTGAATTTTTTCCTACCTTTTTGGATGGTTCAACACTTAGGTGGTTTGAAACACTAGGTGATAATGTGAAAAATTCATGGGATTTATTAACTGAAAGTTTTCTTGAAGAATTTGGTGAACAACAAAAATATGCAGATCTCATGATCGAGATCACAAAGCTATCCCAAGGAGAGAAGGAGAAGATAAGGGATTATCATGCTCGTGTTCTAGAACTAAGGAGGAAGCTCGATGCCTAGATCCGGAAGGAAGGATTAGCGGATGGGTTGATGAATGGCATGGATAATCTCCTCTGTAAGCACTTCATTCTTGGGATGAAGCTAGAGATCAGACAACGAGTGAAGTATGACCGCCCAGCTACCATTGAACAAGTAAAGGAGATTGCAAGAAGGCAAGAAGAAAGCATGGAAGAGGAGCCCAAAGAAATTGTTGCTAAAGTAGAGCCTACACCAGCACCTTTGGTCCTGAATCCACAACCACTCCCGGTGAGCACAAATATTTCTCCTAGTACATCTACTGAGTATGAAGATTTGCTCAAAAAGATGGGTCAGTTAACTATTAATATTCTTCAAGGAAAGGAATTTAGTTCTCAGGGAGGAGATAGAGGTCCAAAAAGAAAAATTTCTGAAGTTATATGTTATGGTTGTTATAAAAAGGGTCATTATAAGTATAATTGTCCAGATAGAGCTTCTACATCTGGTAAAGGAGATAATGATAAAGGAAAAGCACCTGTGAATTCTTTTGATGTAGTAGATAAGAGCAGAAATAATGAAGTAGATGTGTTTGTAACAAAAAGAAAGAAAGAAAAAGATAATCAAGATGGAAATGATCCTAAGAAGATGAAAGAAGAAACTAGTAAGAAACATAGGAGAAGAAAGTTGGGTGTGCAGGATTTTCTGATTTCACAGGGCAAGGACCATACTCCATCTTGGAAGATCTGTCCAAAAGGCCTACAAATATTACATATGGTCAACTCTTGGCTATGTCTTCTGAGAAGAGGCGGGAGTTGCGAAGTGGACTCAATGCTCGACGAAGGAAGGAGGTTGAGGTTCCTGTTTTGGAGGCAGAGGCGGATCCCTATGCTCCACAAGCTGAAGTATTATGTAATGGTATTTCAATTCATGATGTCTTAGTTGATGGAGGTGCTGCAGTTAATGTAATGACCGAGTCTGTAATGAATATGTTGGGGTTAAAAATTGATCGCCCTTCAACACTTATGTTAAGGTCATTAAATAAGGGAAAAACTAAACCAGAAGGTGTAGTTTCAAATGTGGCAATATCTGTTATGGGTGTTGTATGTGTGGTAGACTTTCAGGTGATGAAAAATGGTACTGTTGCGTACCCAATGCTGCTGGGAAGACCATGGCTAAGGAGAGTTCATGTAAGAAACTACTGGAATGAAGGTTTCATGACACTTGGACGTGGTAGAGAGAGGGTGAAGATAAACGTGATCCCTCGACATCATAAAGCAGAACCTGTGGATTCAAATGATGAAACTGATGATTTGACATCCTCTGATTACTCTAGTACCAGTGAAGTGGACACTAAAGATGAAGAAAGCGAGGTGGATGTTTCAGTCATGGATATCCTTCCAGTCACACCAACTCATGACCCCATAAAATTATCTGAAGAAGAAGTTGATGATCGTCTCCAACAAATAAAGATTGGTGATGCTGTGATGGAGAGTGAGAAGGAATCCTACCTCCAGCTCTTTCGAAGGTACATACACCTATCACTTTTGATTACAAGGAACTCCGTCAAGTAAGTTGGGTAGAACATTGTATTGAGCTGGTAGATGGTGCTAAGCCCATAAAGCAAATGCCATATAGAATGAATCCTAATTTTTCCAAGACTGTAAAAGAAGAAATAGATAAGTTGCTTGATGCAGGATTCATATTTGCTGTGGAGAATTCAGAATGGGTTTCTCCCATTGTGATCTCAATAAAAAAGAATGGGAAGCTTTGCATTTGTGTTGATTACAGGAAGCTCAATAAGGTAACAAAGAAGGATCATTACCCTCTTCCATTTTCAGATCAGATCTTGGACGAAGTAGCTGGCCAGGAGTGCTATAGTTTTGCTGATGGATATAGTGGCTACAACCAAGTTTGTATAGTAGAGAAAGATCAGCTGAAGACCACGTTCACCACTCCTTGGGGAACGTTTGCTTATAGAGTTATGCCTTTTGGGTTGTGTAATGCTCCAGCAACATTCTAGCGTTTAATGAATAGGGTGTTCGAACCCTACATTGGGACCTTCATCAGAGTATTTCTGAATGATTTTTGCATATATGGGAGCAAGTTGGACCACTTGCACCAAATGGAGACAACATTTCAAAGGTTAGATGAAGCACAAGCCTCACTAAACCCTACAAAGTGTGTCTTTGGATGTTCTAAAAGTGTTTTGTTAGGGCATGTTGTATCCAGAGATGGTATTGGTACTGATCCTGATAAAGTTTCAAAAATCAAAGATTTACCATTTCCTCTTAATAGAAGTAAGTTGAGATCATTTTTAGGCCATGTGGGTTACTATAGAAGGTTCATCAAGAATTTATCAAATATTGCACAGCCACTAACCCAGTTCTTGAAGAAGGATGTTACTTATGAACCAAGAAATAAGAAGCATGAAGCTTTTGGACAATTGAAGGAAGCCCTGGTGTCTTCACCTGTTTTGAAGAATCCAGATTAGAGCAAGCCATTCATTGTGTACACTGATGCCTCAGATGCAGCACTAGGTAGTACTTTGAGCCAAAAGGATGAAAATGGGAATGAACATCCAATTTACTTTTGGAGCAGACAAATGAGCAGTGCTGAGGTAAATTATACTGTAACTGAAAAAGAGGCTCTGGCTATCATTTTTGCTGTAAAGAAGTTTAGAAATTACTTGCTAGGGCAAAAATTTCTAGTTGTAACAGATCATCAGGCTCTAAAATATATTGTAAATAAGCCTAACCCATCATGGAGGATAGCAAGATAGATAATTTTGCTACAAGAGTTTGAATTTGATATTATAGATAGGCCAGGAAAGAAGCATGTCAATGCAGATGCACTCTCTCGAGCTTATGATGGTTTAGGATCATCTTGTGATGATGATGATTTCCCCGATGCAGCATTGTTATCCCTTGACATAATCCCTAGTGAATACATAGATATTTGGAATTATCTGAATGAATTCAAGTTTCCTGATGGTGCTAATGCAAAGACTAAGAGAAAGATTACTCAAGCCAGTCGTCCATATTCTATTCTGCAAGGAGTATTATTTCGAATAGGACCTGATGGACAGTACAAGAGGGTAGTTGGACGTGATCAAGGGAAGGAACTGCTAGAAGAATTCCACAATGGTACATGTGGAGGGCACTTCTCTGGACAACTTACAACAAGAAGGATCTTGGATGCAGGTTATCATTGGCCCACTCTTTTTAAAGATTGTTATAATTATTGTAAGACATGTGATATTTGTCAAACACATGGTAACCGTAAGACTTCATCAGCTCTATTATGTCCCATTCTTCCCCTTGGTCCCTTTGAAAAGTGGGGAATAGACATTGTAGGTCCACTTCCAACTACATCACACCAAAATAAGTATATTGTAGTTGCCACAGATTATTTAACCAAGTGGGTTGAAGCTAGGCCATTGAAAACAGCTTCCATGGATGAAGTGGCAAGGTTCATGTATGAACGCATTGTCACCAGATTTGGTTGCCCATTAGAAATTGTAACAGATCAAGGAAGCCACTTCATTAATGAGGTAGTAGAAGCCCTAGTCAATAAGTTTTCTATTAAGCACAGGAAGGCAACAACATACAAGCCAAGCACAAATAGACAGGTGGAACGAACAAATTTTGTGTTGTGTCAAATTCTAGCAAAAGATGCAGCCTTGCAAGTACATAAATGGGATAAAAGGATTCATGCAGCATTGTGGGCATATAGGGCAACATCAAAGTCAACAACAAGATACTCCCCATTTCAGTTGGCCTATGGCATTGATCCAGTTCTTTCTATTGAGTTTGATATTCCCACTGTGAGAGTTATGAAAAATGAAAGGATGGATGAAAGTGATTCAGTAAAAGAAAGGTTGGTACATCTTCATTTGCTGGAGGAAATGAGAGAAATAGCAAAGGATACAAGCCATAAGAAGAAAATGAAGCAGAAGGAATACTTTGATCAAAAGATCCGGTGGTCTCCATTTCATGTGAATGACTTGGTTCTAGTATATGATTCTAGATACAAAAAAAGAAGACAGAGAAAATTTCTTCCAAAATGGATGGGGCCTTACAAAATAGCAGCTGTGCATGAAAATGGTACGTACCGACTGGAGGAATTGGATGGTACTCCCATTACAAAATGGGTCAACCACGACAAGTTGAAGAATTTCTAAGCACCAGAATAGTCTACTCCAAGGACGGAGTAGAAGCTAGGAAGGGGGAAGATGTCGACACTAAAATTTTCCTCCGTAATTTCTATTTCATTAATGTATATATTAGGAATATGATGTTGTTAAGTATAATTAGTAGTAGCGTCTGATAGAAGATAACGGCACAGTTAGTATGGTGTCGCCAATAATGTGGAGTACGGTAACAGTCAAAGTACAATAGGAATGTTGTAAAAAGTAAATATTTGTCGTAAGTGGTCCGGTAATGTTAAAATGTCAAAGTTTGGGTAATTAGAGAAGTAGGGTCTACATGATTAGGAATTAGAAATATTATATTGGTAATAAAGACAAGGAGTGAGGTCATAAATATTTTGTGTATTTTATTTGTAAAAAGTTTAAAAATGTGGAACCCATGTAAAATGATAAGGTTTATCTTATCTTAACAGATAAGCTTACATGTACAGATAAGAGTTAAGGTATGGAATATGATTCGTCAGAGTGGATTTCTTATCCTATCTTAGAGATAAGATGGATAAGCCTGGAAGTTCTATAAATAGAGAGGCCACCCCCCTCATTTAGCATAGAAGGAAGTAGTGAGAAATATTGTAGGAAGTGTGCGAAGGAAGCCATCAGTTTAAAGGTGTGTTGAAGAAGCCATTAAGAGGTGTAATTGTAAAGTTTCTCCCATAGTCTTGGTGAAAGGCAAGTGAAGTCAATAACACTTGAAGTACCTCATGGGTGAGATTGTAATAGTTTCATGTTAATATTATAATTTACTTTGATATTTCAGATTTGTCATCATTCCGTCTTATCATAGTCGATGGTATTCTTGTGTTATGTTATTGTTTTGTTTCCAGATTACATCCACCAAACTAAAGGTTGTGCATTAGTAAATAATCATAGCACGAGGAGTTCCCGGTGAAGAATTATCATAGTGCCGGATTGGTGATGACAGTAGTCCTCAAGGCAGGACCATCTCATCCTTCTAATAAAGCCCAACCTTCTTCTAATCTTTCCCCTGTCTAGGACTTTCAGCTCCGGCATGAGCAGCGGAAGTACACTTCAATTAGAGATCCCTATTCTTTAGTCTTGGAAAATCTTCTTAAAGCTGGAGCCATTACACTTCCTCCCATAAAACCTCATATAGGTTTCGATCCTGCCCTTCCTATGGCTACATGGTATAAAGAACAAGACTACTATAATTACCATTGTGTTAAAGGCCATATTGACGGTAACTACATAAATTTTAAGAATATTGTCCAAGAGATGATAGATAATGGATACCTCGTCGTGGACAACCCGAATGCGCCAGCAAATCAAAAATTTTCACATCTTTAAAAATTCATTCCCTAATCATAAACCTGCCGCCTAATCAAAATAGTGAACCTTCATCCAGTGAAAACAATGTCTATGAAGTCCATGCATTTTTTGATATCGTACCAACTGTTCCTCAAATCCCACCTATTTCATATATTGAGGAAATTTTTACACGAGCTCCTTTACCCACAGAGGAGCATAGATCTTCCACTCCTTCACCCCTAGAGGAGTCTCCTTAATCTCTCCCCTCTGCCACAGAGAAACCCACACTTTCTACCGATGCAATTTCACCGTCCACTTTACAAACTACCAAATAGTCAACACTGTTAATTCTCCCATCCACAAGGAGAATCATCATCGCCTTCTCCTCCACAAAGGGAGAAGTCTACCTTACCACACCTATTATCTCTCCTACCCATGGGAGATTCTTCAGACATACCAATACCTGTTGGGGGCAGTTCTCCCCTAGCATGCTAGGACCCCATTGACATGATCTCAACTCTTTTACCTACAGAGTCCGAGGCTCACCAATTCCCTGTCTCACAGACATATTTTACAGGGATTTCCACCAAACCAATTCCATCCTCTTCTTCAGTAGTCCCATTTTCACGTCTTGCCAATTGCTTGGATTATGTTGATAATTCCATGCTCTAGGGACATCTTTGATTCCCCTTTTCGACCCAAATGCAAATTATGCCTGAAGATAATTCCACAATATACCCAAGGGTATTTTCAACCAAACCAGATCAGAATTGACAATGCCTATTGAAACTAATTATTATTCATAATCCATACCTACATCTAAACCTCTACCCACAACTAAATCCGTTCCCAAACCTAAAAACCTAACCACACCTCTCTCCTCACCTGTATTTAGACCTATCACTACCTTGGGTGTCATGCCGACATCAAGCCTTACTCACCCACCTATCAAATTGGACTTAGCAACATCATCTCAAACCCACACCAACATTATCCCTCCACCTAAAAATAAAACCCAACCTTCTAGGCCACATACACCGGTCTCGCCTACCACACCTTTGTCACCTTCCCCCTTTCCGTCCATCCTAGGGCCCCATCCATCAACCCTGATCAAACGATCTCCTACCCAAGGCCAGTCAAAAATCTAAACAACTTACTACTGCATCATGAGCCCTCGTTACACCTCATTCACCCAAAAACCAAACACCCTCACCCTCACCCATGCACTTTTTACCACCTATACCTCCACCAATTACTATTCCCTCAAATTTACCTATACAACTTCAACCCATGCCGTCTACCCAACCTCTACCAACCACCTCCACTGTAACTCAGTTTCCCCCATGGGTAACCCATCCTCTTCCACCATCTGCTTTCCCTTCTACATCACATACTCTCGTGTCACCTTTACCCAAGAAGGTGCAACCCAAAGATAAGAACCCACTACCCTCCAATAAGGTAGTCAAACCAACAAAACCTTCCATCACTAGCTCTTCTACCCCACCTTTACCCAAGCAGATGCCAACAAAACATAAGACCATACCACTTACCAAACTAGTGGACCAACCCATTCCCCCTCCTATAAAGCCTCTACCCTCATGATCATCCACACCTTTACCCAAACCCACACTCACTTCCCATTGTGATCCGTTAGCAGGGTCCTACGCCAAAATTTTAACTAATCTCTTAGAGACTTCCATCATCACATTACTGCCACTTCGACCTTATGATCCTCTCAAACCCAAACCAAAAGGGTTTGATGAAACCAAGATTTGTGCCTATCATCATGTGCCAGGACATGATGTAGAAAATTGTAAGGCTCTAAAGACCGTTCTTCTCCAACTTTGTCCTCCTGAACAAAATTTTGATGATGATGACCTTCTTGATGAGGACCATGTTCCACCTTCACCTATCACCACACATCATCATCCTTTACCCATTCAGTGATCAGTATCTCCACCCCCACAACCATTTTATCCACCTCCAAAATTTGAGATCAACATGGTCTGTATTAGAGAGTTGGCCAAATCACCACCCAAATGTCAGTGCGCCCTACTCATTTCACAAGGATCTTATCCACCATTAGGGTTTTTTCCCTCATGCCATTACACCTTTCATGACACACCCTATCCATCCACCTCCCCTCAGATTAACATGGTTCACGTTGCCACCCGCACTCAGAAAGACAAAGGAAAAGAAAAGAAAACTAGCCCATCAACCAACCCTGTGCCCAATATACCATCTGCACCCTGCACCAAAATCACCATCCGTGGACCTACATACCCTATCTCTGACGGGGTCACCCATCACATAATGATAAAACAATTACATCAGTCTCCTCTAAAGATGTCTTTGTATGATCTCGTCCAAACTTCTGAATCTCATAGACAAGCCCTTATCGAGGTTTTACAATCCATTGAAGTTTTACCCAATGACCCCACACCAGTGGCCTCCATTATTACCCCTCACCATGTGGCCTCACTTACCAAATCATCTCCTTCTTCTACCCCCATGCCCACTCCTCAAGTCACCGCCCTCAGCTTCTCTGATGAGGAGATTGTACCTCTCTAGTCAGATGACCCTGATCCTGCCCTTTTCATTTCCATCTATATCGATAACATACATGTACGACATGTCATGATCGATGGTGGTGCTAGCATTAACATCATCTCCTCCCATGCATACAATCAAATGTGTATCCCTTCTAATTATATGCATAATAACCCAGTTATGTTGCACTCCTTCAATGATGCCATTACCTCCACCCTTGGCACCATTATCCTTCACATTCATGTAGGCCCTCGCACTATCCCAGAACTATTCTATGTCTTAGAGGGGGAGTTCCAGTATAACCTATTTCTTGGCAGACCTTGGATTCACATCATGGGTTGTGTCCCTTCAACTTTACACCGTTGTGTAAAATTCAAACATGAAGGACATAACTATACCATCCCCACTGACCCGTCACCATTCAAAACTTGTAACATGTTGTACCGGACCAACGATGTACTTGTACCAGTCAAGGCATCTTCCACTACCCCCACTTCTCCTTCACCCACGACCCCATCCACCAATGTTTCCACCACCTCTCCCACATCTAACTCTTCTATTCCTACTACTGCCTCAGCCTCTGCAGCTGACCCATCTACTTCCCAACCAACCACTACCCCTCCTACCCAATCATCTAGTGAATCATCTATCCCCGCCACCCACATATCGACTACTGATCCCTTAGAAGGTGTTTTTCAATGCCTCACTCTGGGGGAGTACTGCCTATACAATATCAACACATTTCTCACTCCACAAGAGTATGGGAACCTATGCCAACACCCTAGTTATGACTACCGTGTAGGCGAGGATTTTCCTTATGGTCCTCCCCACCTTCACACTAATCTAATGTATGGGGGACTTGATACTACCACTTATTCACCTGAACCTCCATCCCAAACATGATCATTTTCATCTGACCTCCAATCCCTTACTAACCACCACTTCACCCACACTTTCCTTCACTGTTGTGCATGGAAAGGCTTTGGTTTCGGTTTTTATGAACAAGGCCACCATACTGTCATTTCATGTACCACCCGTAAACACAACGATCGCAGTGGTATTGGCTTTTCCACACCACCTTCCAAGAAGGCCCGTGTCGACCTCATTGAGGAAGACAAACCTTCTCCACCCCATTCACCAATGTCACCACCTTCACCCATGGAGTCCATAGATCCCGAATCTATTCCTCCTAACTTTTTTTTTTCGTAAACATGATTTCCCTGGGACCTCTGACCTATCAACGTGATGGTGAGGTTCCTTCTTCTCTTCCCTTCCTATATCCTGACATGATCGATGATGATACACCTTCTATTAACGTCGTTCAATGTTAGGATGATGATTCTATCCTCACCTACCTTGGTGCGGAAGATTCTTATATTCACTGGTCGTTACCTTCTGAGACGCAAACCATGTTGAATGAATCGACTATCGAAATCAACATTAATACTCAGGATGACCCACACATTCTAAAGATAGGCCAATCTTTAGATGCTGCTGAACAAGAAGCTTTTACTTCTTTCCTCTGGGACCATAGCAATGCTTTTGCTTGGTCCTATGTTGATATGCCTGGTATTGACCCAAACATTGTGGTCCACAATAGTGTAATCATTCCTGATGCCAAACCCATAAAACAAAAGCTGCAGAAAATGCATCCTCGCATTGCTCTTCTTGTCAAAGAAGAACTTCAGTGCCTTCTCTCAGTTTCCTTTATCCTACCCATTGACTATCCCCAATGGATTTCTAACATTGTCCCTGTCACAAAAGTGACAGGGAGACTCTGCATTTGCATGGATTTCTGTGACCTCAACCTCGCTTGCCCTAAAGATGATTTTCCTCTACCAGGTATTGACCAACTAGTTGATCTCACCGCCGGCCATGAGATGTTATCACTCATGGATGGTTTCTTGGGTTATAATCAAATACTACTTGCTCCAGAAGATCAACACAAAACTACCTTCATCACTCCTTGGGGGACCTTCTGCTATCGAGTCATGCCTTTTGGCCTTAAAAATGCTGGTGCTACATATCAGCGAGCCATGACTTATATCTTCCATGACATCATGCATCACATATTGGAAGATTACGTAGATGACCTTCTTTCCAAATCCAAACATCGGGCTGAACACCTGACAGTCCTTAAGGTCATCTTTGACTGCCTCATCAAGTATTGTGTTCACCTTCAACCTAAGAAGTGTGTCTTTGTGGTACTTTTAGGAAAACTCCTTGGTTTCATCATTTCTTTGTGTGGCATAGAAGTTGATCCTGCTAAAGTGAAGGCTATTCTCGAAATGCCTCCACCTACTAATCTCCGTCAACTTTGAAGCTTGCAAGGTAAGTTACAATCTATTTGTCATTTTATCTCACAGCTTTCTGACCATTATCAACCATTTCATCATCTCCTCAAGAAGGATGTCTCATTCAAATGGGATGATGAATGCCACAAAGCCTTTGATGCCTTAAAACAATACCTTCTTCAACCACCGGTGCTCATTCCTCCTAAGGATGACCAACCCTTTTACCTATACATTTCTGCTACTGACCATTCCTTAGGTGCCATGCTCGCTCATCATGATGAGAAACACAGAGAGAAAGTGGTTTATTACATAATTCATACCCTTTTGGACTATGAAACTAGATACACCCATGCTGAAAAACTTTTCTTAGCCTTAGTTTTTGTCGCCACTAAACTTCGTCATTACCTACTCAACCACAAAACCTTTGTCATCACTAACACTGACCCTCTACATTATATGTATGCCAAACCCTACCAACATCAACGTGTTACACATTGGCTCATGCTTCTTGCTGACCTTGACCTCAAATTCATCCATCAAAAGTCTATCAAAGGCCAAGCCATCGCTGACCAACTAGCAGACACACCTCTTTCCAGAAATCAACCCTCTAACTTTGATTTCCCTGATGAATCCATTGTTACCCTCTCCTTGGATGATACCACTTACCAAATGACCCTCTTCTTTGATGGTTCCAAATGTCAGTGTGGGGGTGGTGTAGGTGTTATCCTCATTCCTCTTGGTGGTGAACCCATGCCTTTATCTTTCAAGATGGATTTTGATTTCATAAATAATTTCAACGAATACAAAGCACTCATATTGGGCATTCAAACCGCTATCTCCCTAGATGTTAAATCAATTAATATCTTTTGTGGTTCCCAGCTAGTTGTAAATCAAGTCAATGGTATATACTAGTGTCGTAATGAAATACTACAAAAGTACAAAGCATCATGTAGACATACTTTTGACTACCTTTGATCGTTACGAACTTCAAACCACCCCACGTTCTACCAATAAATTTGTAGATACCATGGCCTATCTGGCTTCTCAGATACCCACTTCACCTGCTGACTCCAAAATATTTGTCACAATACAAAGGTTGCAATCACCCTCTTATTTACCTTGTGAGGTCACTCTGTAGAACCATTGCACCTGACCCATGTGACCTTTGGTATAAGCAGTTTGCAGACTACCTTTCCCTTTCCATTCTACCTCCTGATCTCACTTGTAATGGACAACATGCCTTTCTTAAAAGTTTCTCTCGCTATGTCATCATGGGTGGTCTCCTTTATAAGTGTGGCTTTGACGGTATTCTCTTACGATGCCTTACAAGTTTTGAAATTCCCTACACCATCAAGGAAGTTCATGACGGAATTTGTGGAGGCCACTTTAGTGGTTTAGCTATCGCTAAAATGCAATCTCTTCCTTGACTATTGGTAGCCAACCCTAAACCGTGACTGTTGTGACTATGTCAAACATTGTGTGAAATGCCAGCAACATGCTAATCTTCATCACACACCTAGTCATGCCTTACAGGTCACACGAGACCTTTGGCCTTTCTCTCAATGGGGTTTGGATCTTGTCGGAGAGATCAATCCTCATTCTTCACAACGCCATCAATGGATTATAACTGCTACTGAATACTACACTAAATGGGTAGAAGCCATTCCCCTCATTTCTACAAAAGCTGAGAAGATATGTGAATTCATCAACCATCACATCATTTGTCACTTTGGTGTCCCTCACCATCTCATCACTGATAATGGAAAACAATTCAAAAACAAAACCCTATGAAAGTTGTGTGACACTTTTGGCATTCAACTCAGTTTTCTCGTCACCTTATTACCCACAAAAAAATGGCCAAGCAGAATCAACCAATAAAACCTTGAACAAAATTCTTATGAAAGTAGTTGATGATACTGGGAAGGATTGGCATACGCACATTCCTTTCACCTTGTGGGCTTACCGCACTAGTATTCACACTTTGACTACTGCCACACCTTTCTCTCTGGTCTATGGTACCGAGGCTATCTTGCCTCTTGAAGTCTAGATTCCATCTCTCTGCATCTCACTACAAGACATGCTCAATGATGATGACTTTCACCAGGACCGTTTAGCACAACTTGAGTTGTTAGATGAATGTCGTCTCAATGCTCTTGACCATCTCCAAATCTACCAAAAATGTATCAAGTGTGCCTATGAAAAACGTGTCCATGAACGAACCTTCCAGGTTGGTGACCTCGTCCTGAAGGAAAATCAACATGTAACCAAAGAAGAGAAAAGTAAATGGGGAAAATTTTCTCCTAATTGGCTTGGACCCTATATCGTTACTCATGCCTATGGATCAGGTGCTTATCGTTTGTCTTCACTCGAAGGTAAACCCAAACCTGAGCCCCTCAATGCCTTACATCTTAGACCATTTTATTGTTGAAATCAAGTCCTATATCACCTTCTGTCTATTGACCGCTCGTCCCTTGAGCATTGTTCACCTTCCATGTTACCCATTTTGAGGATCAACAACTAAACAAGAATCATGTGATTACCGTCACCTTTCAACCTTATCTTCAATATGAGTATCACAACTCTACTCATAGCATGATTCTCATGGATACTTTTCATCTTTTTTCAAAGATGGAATCCCATGGTCGTTCGTCACTTGAAACCATCTCTTTCATAGTTAACCTCTGTGTACTATGGTTTTGTCTTCTAAACAAGAACCTAATCTTCCTCTATAGTCTTGTCCATGACTTAAACATCCAAAAAAAATGGGATTCAACTCCTTGAGTCAAACTTCCAGCAAATAGATGACTCCCTCAAAAAGGACATCTCTTATCTCGCCTCTATAAATAGACTGCTCCCTCGAAGGACAACTATATAAAGTCATTGCAAAAATACAATAAAATGTTCAGAAGCTTCCCACATCGATCAGCTTCACGAAGACCTCAAGGAGATAATATACTCATCCCATATAGATTTCTCGCATCGATCAATCTATCATAAACAAAAACAAATGCAGAAAAATGATAACTTTTTGTCATGGACTTGCCTATTTTTTATCATGGGTTTCTTCCTAGGTAAACAAACCATTGTACACTAAGTTACGCTAAACCACCCACTTTCACCTCATTTCCTTTTCACCCTAATTTTCTCTCTGCTCAAGGGACTTTGCCGCAACTGTGACATTTTGTGATCATGTGACTTTCTTCACCCTTAGAATAGTCCATTATGCAATGCCTTTAGGGTCTTACGTTCATAAGCCCATCTTGGGTATGGTAGACTCATTAGGGTTCTTATCAATTAAGTGGCTCTTTTACCACCTCTTACCATTCACCTTCCTCATTACTTATTGATTATCCTATACAGGACTAGACCATCGACACCTACATTTTAAATGCCTATCACCTAAGACTCAACCATGCCTATCACCTAAGACTCAACCATGCCTATGACCTACACTCAATCATACCTAAAACCTACCAACCCATTCCTCTACCTCATCATATTCTTCCCTAGCTTATGGGAGAACTACATCGGCCTGAGGCCCCTTTTCACTAGGGCTATGTAGGCAGCACTCCGAGGGCATGGGGCCCTTGGAGGTTAGCTCGGCCACCCTTTACCCTAACCAATTTCCCCTTCACTTTTCCTATTCACATTCTACCTTAGTTAGTTTCCATTTTATATCAACAATTGGAAATTAAACCAAACAAACACCAATTAACAAACATTTTTACCACATCATCAAATCATTCATTTATCATTTTTATATTTCCACCATAGAAAATATTTGGAAATTTAAACCATAACATGCATATACATCACCATTTGTCTCCCATGTTACCAATAACTTGGAACTTAAATCAAAACCATAAACCATGACTCAACCATGCCTATGACCTGACTCCACCATGCCTAAATGACCTGACTCCATCATGCCTAAACTGACCTGACTCCACCATGCCTAACTGACCTGACTCAATCATGCCTATGACCTAACTCAATCATGCCTAAACCTAACTCCATCATGCCTAAACTGACTCTAACACCTAAATTGACTCTCACATCATGCCTAAACCGACCTTAACTCCATCATGCCTAATCCACCTGGTTTTCACCCATATGCATATAACAATGAAAATTTTACAACATAAGCACAACATCATACCATAAATATCACCATCTCTATATAAATCATCAGAATTTGTGTGTCCATACATATATACACAGAAGCAAAATATACAAGAAAAATCAATACATACATGTATCTCAAACTCTCATATACAGTCTCAACATCTTCGGCACACAAGCTGGTATAATAATCAAAATCTCAAAAACTCTCATGTACATCCTCACTATCTTTGGCACGCAGGCTGGTATAAATAAAAAATATACAAAAATCTATATCCTGAACAAATATGGTGACTAATCATCACCCCACCGGATGTCCATGCCAGTCTCATCTGTCTCCTCCTCTCTCCTCTAGCCCTAGTGTGCCACTGGCATCTCTCCACCTTGTATGGGTCTCAGCCCTCAGCCTCTTCCTGCCTGCAGCTAGGTCTAGCCTCTGTGAGCTCATGCCTCACCCTGACCTTGTCTCTGGGCTCATCGGCCCCCTATACTCTCTACACTATGTGTGTGAGATCTGGTCCTCTCACTCGAGGCCTGCTATGCTCTGTACTCTACATACGAGGGGAAATATATCCCCATGGTAGTCAGATGGTCCTGATAATACCGCACCTCATTCAGGGCATCCCTGAACCTGGCCATTGGTACTGTCTACAGTGGTGCCATCAGTCTCAGACCCTATACCTGTACCATGGGACCCTGTCCCGCTACCTCCTATACCATGGGACCCTATCCCTGAGCCTGTGTCAGTGCCTGTGTGTGTGCATGTGTGACTACCTGGGCCTGTAAGGTCACAATCTATGTGCCTATGTAGTGGCCAACTAGCCCTGTAACCCTACTACCTATGCCTGCAAGGTGGCCACCTGTCCCTTGTCTCCATCTCCACCCTATGTGGGTGCCTATCCCTGGGCAATCTAGGCCTGTAAAGCCACCACCTGTGCCTGTAATGTGGCCACCTGTGCCTGGACCCTATCAACTACCCCTGTAAACCTGTAATCTGGGCCTGTAAGGTGGCAACCTGCCCCTGCAAAGTATCCCTTTGAACTGTAAGGGTAGCCAAGTCTGGCTTCCCTGGCCTAGGTGGTGTTGCTCATAGCTAGACTTCCCACCACTACCTATATCTATCTGTAACCTCGACATCATCAATCCACTGGTCCACTACCTACTCCTCCTACCCGGTCAGCACTGTCGGCTGTGGTAGAGGCATAGGCCTCTCCACGTCATCTCTCTTGTACTGAGGGAATGGTGGCAGCACATCCTGGGGTAGCCCAAACTATCGTTGGACCCTATCTATAGGTATCATCTCATGCTCTCTAGCAGAATGCCCCTCTATCCATCTGAGTAGTTTTAACTCATCGAACTCCACCACCATCTTCTTGTATGATGGGAAGCCAACATACGACCTCCAAATGATGTCAACCCCAGACAATCCCTCCAATACCTTCCTATAATATGCCACATCATGAGTAGCCCTGACAGCCCTGTGCTCTCCAACAATAGGCACCCAATGCCTATACCCAACTCAAACCAAGCCCGCATCGAATGCATCCAGCTAGGGCATACCAACTGGATGCACACATACAATGTGCTCATATGCCCAGTAGTGGAGAAGAAAGGTGCAACACAAACTGAACCTCCGTAACCTCCCGTAGGCCCATAACTCCCTGTATAACTGCACCAAGTATGTTGGTGCCCAAGAAAAATAGGTCCTATCCTCCATCATGTCATGGAGAACCCCCATCAGTGCCCATGGGAATCTCCCACCCTCTGCATCTGGCAATGCAAAACAACACACTGCCTCCATGATCAGGACCACTAACCTCATCTCCTCAGGATGGGCCACATACATATCTCCATAGCTCAGGCTCATGCTATGGAACCTCATCTCTACCATCCCCTCTCCAAACACCATCAACATCAGCTCCTATGATGCCTCTGAAGAAATAGAGTAAACATGTGTCCCCACTATCGGTAACCACAATATCCTGTACACATCCTCTAGGGTGACTGTGATCTCACCCGTCGGCAGATGAAATGTGTTGGTCATTAAATCCCATCTGTCAATGAGTATGACCATCAAGCTTAGCTCCCAAAATATGTGCATATATCGTCTGACCCCAATAAGGATGACATCTTTAACATGACGCCACTCCTCTTCCATCACGCTCCCTCGTACCACTAGTAACAAAGGCGGTACTCTATCTCTCATCCGCAACTAGTCCCTAGCCTGCACCCAACAAATCATACCATTGTTAAACCTTCACCATACCCAACACATATCTTACCTGAAAAACCTATTCCCAAACCCTTATTGCTTATTGTACCCCAACCCTACAGATTACCCCTTTTTACACCCATCCACTTGTACCATTTATACCTATTACCCTACTCATTCTCAATAAACTTTCCTTTCCACCTAATTGCCTATCTTTTTTCTCATGCCCTACCTTGTTTCTTGAAATCTGACCGACATCAGTCACTTCTAACTGGCATCGTTCCATCATGACTGGTATCGGTCACCTACTACTTGACCAATGTCAGCCAATGCCAACCGACGTTGGCCAAATATTGACCGGCGTCGGTCACTATCATGGTAACCGAATCTGAAAAACCCCCTATTTCTCCCAAAATTCTCAAATCTAACCTAGAACCCTATCCTACCTTACCCAAACCTAACCTAAAACCCTCCCCACCCCTATTTACCCTACCTAGGACCTCCCCCCTCCCTCATTGCAACATTTTAACCACAAATTCAAAATTATACCCCCCACCTGACATGGTTTTACCCAACACCAATTTTACCAACCTATTTTAACAACAAATGACAAATCGGGATCGAATCCTACCTCATCATAGTGTCGTTGACATGGTGGTACGTCTGCCACTGCACCAGTGGCCCACCCAAACCCTCTCCCACCTCTGCCATGCCCAAATCACCAAATCCACTCCTCTACTCCAACCAATCAAATTGATCCCCCTGAGCTCGTGGACCCATCTCCCTAGCTCCTCTCACCAACTTGTACTCTCCACCTCAGCTGGGTACAATGCCATGTCCTTCTCTCTTGAAAAAGTACAAAAGGTCAAACGGCTCTGTCATTTTCTCCAAAGTCACAACACAACAATGATTCCGTAAAATACAGAATTTTTATTTTATAAACCCAACCCGACCTGACCGACACCAGTCATATTTGTGCCCTAGACAACCGACGTCGGTCACCCTATAACCAGCATCGGTCAACCCTTATAACTATTTGGCCTTGCTAAGCTTCCTTTTTCCTTACAACCATTAGTGACACACCCTTTATCATTCTAGACACCTATTGAACCATACCTACAAGCCCAAACTACCCCTACATTTCCTTCGTTGCATCTTGGGATTTATTATTTTACCTATACCTTGGCCTTACCCATCCCACAACCTATTTTCCTGAACCTTGGCCTACTTGGTGTGACCATTGACCTTATGTACTCGTTATACCTTGCAATGTTGTTACCTATGTTGTTTTAGCCTAACAACCATGCCTTGCCTATTTTCATTCAGTTTATCCCGACCAAACCTTTGGTGTACCAGAACATACCTAAACATTCTTACACCTGACCTACATTGTGTTTCTAGACCATATCCTATACCTTGGATACCTAAATCACTTCACCCTTGTTTGGATAAACCTATCAACCTTGGACGATGTAGAGTTTGCAAGCTCTTCAACCTAGTATTGTGTTGCAATCTATATGTGTGCGTGCATTTGATTTCCATTACCCATGACCCAATTTTGACCCCAACCTATTACCTATTACCTGATTGAACCATTACCCATTACCGATTCACCCTTTCCTATTAGCTACTCACTACCCTTCCCCACCTATCTTCACCAACTACACATTTATCAAACCACTCACTGATTATGTATTACACCTCATCAGTTCCTAGTTTGAGGGGGATCACCTTCACCCACACATGGGGCAATCACTTCTTTTTTTTGTCAGTATCACTTACCAATACAAGCTACGCAACAAAAAGGGGAAAAATGTAGACACCAAAATTGGGTCACACTCCCCTTAGTTCCTTAATTTCCAAATTAAAACATATTCACCTAACAATGACCTTTTCACCCCACATTAATATTAGTTTAATTATTTATAATTAAAGTAATCCTCATCCTCACTCACAATATTCATTATTTAATTACCTTAATTTAAAATAATTTAATTTCCACCTCACCTAGACACCTCATCACAAACCTTTTCTTAGCATGTTTCCCTTTTACTAAGACTCAAGTATCCACTCACCATAACTAACTAAGACTTAGTCCTACCTACCTTAATTAACTAAGACTTAGTTTAATCCTAAAATCACATGCCTATTCTTCCTCTAACCACATTCCCACTTATCTAAGCACAAAATTCCCATTTTGATCTGGGAGAATAGATAGATTGGCCAAAAAGATAGTGCCAGGATCTTCTATTTTGGGAAACCTAGGATATCCCACCTAACCTAGGTCAATCGACACCGGTCATCCTAAATTGTCATCAGTTACCATATATTCACTTTGGTAACCTTGTTAGAGAGGTTGGCCACATTCTCAAGTTTTGGAAGGAAGGAGATCTATATGCAAGCAAGAACTAGAGCCCTTTCACACATCTAGATAACCATAGCCAACACCAAGATGGATCTGAAGGTATTTACATTCATGGTAGCATTCCGGAAGCACTTCCATGAAACTGAGCACCATTCCATAGGTCAACCATCACCATCATCCAACCATCAAATCTACAAACACCAGTAAGTGTATCTCTAACCTGCATCATTTCATACATATTTGGATTACAAAGTTTCTTTATCTTTGTTTATCAGCATCTATTTACATTTTTCATCACACCCTTGTTACCTTCCTATGAATCCAACCATTCCATCACCCAAAATCATTTAATCACATATACCTAATTCCTGAATACCTCTGAGTACCCCCAGCACCATCACAAACCTAGCCATTTTCCCTCACACCCAATGTCTTACCTCAAAAAGTTCTCAAAACCTAGTTTATTGAATTTCTACCATCCCGCCTTAACCGTCGTCAGTTCTCTCTACACCATCATCATTCATACCTTGATTGACACGTTGGTCTCTGTATTTGGTAATCCTGCCAATAATAGAAACTTAAAAAAATACATCCAAGAAACCCAAGCTACCCAGAATCTTACCCTGACTTGTTCCAGCACCTTGACTACCTACCCTACTTCCAGATTTGATCATAACCTAGCCTGTTATATTAGATTTTCTTATTGTATTTGGATGAGATACCTAAATCATATCAACTATAGTAGGAAATTATTTATTTACGATATTTATTACATTAAGTTGTATTAAATAATTGGTTGAATGCCACCAATGAAGTACCACACTTCCCGAATCTAGCACATGCTAGGAAGCCCACTGACATATATTGTTTAACTCTCTTTTTTGGTCTTGTTTTATATTTCAAGTAGTTCCTCTAGCCAAAACGAATCTCTCGTAGTAAATATCGGATTTCAAGAAGTCCAAATGCACACACTAACTTTAAAATGACCATTACAATAGATATTCCTCCTTGGCCCATCAAGTTATCTATTTAGTCAAATCCATAAAGAAAGCGGTGAAATGGAAAAAGAGTGAGTGATGTAGTGAATATCAGTAAGAAGAATGAAGGTTGATTGGTAGTGCCTTCTAATGATGATTGAAGCTCATAGAGAGAGTTCAGGATGGTTTCAGTGGTATGGAAATGGTTGGTAAACATGGTATAGGTTTTATATAGGTCATACATGATGATTATAGCATGAGAAATAGCTTATGGAGTAAGTAACATGTCAAAGGTTTGGAATCACAGTTCATTTAATGCGGGTCAAAGGTTTGAATGGAAATTCACTAGTTCTAGTGCCTAATGAGGTTTAAGAGCTCATTGTAATGGTCATGGAAATTCCAGGTAAGCATGAGAGGATGATAGGAATGTTTTTCAAGACATGTTTGAGCATCAGAAATGTTTATTTTAACTTCTGGAGGTAAAATTCAAAAGTTCACCAAAAATGCCCTTGAGGACTACCAGTGAATTTTGAGGTAAATTAGATAGGTATGAGATGTGTATGAAAACCTTTATGCTAGCCAAAATATGGAATTTTTAGAGTGGTGGATTTTGGTGCTTCATGTTGAATTTCATCAAATTTTGAAATGGGGATTGTATGATTTATTCATGTTTTCCTAATATTGGTTTATCAAGGAATGCAATCTAAGCACCCTGGCTTCTTAACGTCAAAAATTTTTTTTCAAGCCTCCTTCAAATAAATCATAGAAGTAATTTTTGAAGATAACTCTAATCCTGAATTTTTTCAAATAGTTCTGAGGGAAATTGGTCGAGAAACAAACAAGTTATGAATGTTTCTCTAACAAGATTTTTCTCTCTCCAGGTCTTATTTTTGAAGTGCTAAACATAATTTTAGTTTTTTTGACTTTAATTGACATGTGTAAAATAGTAAAACATCCCAGGACCATAGAATACTCTATCTAAGTATTATTTTTATGTGTAAGATATTCTTATGGATTGTACCCCTGTTTTTTCCATTTTTCAAGATGAGTTTCAAACAAGGTGTTTAAAGGACATCCATGTGCAGTTCAAATGTGAAAATTGCTATAATCACCCTGTCTATAGTCAAATTGTGAGTTTTTGGAAGATTTTTTCATGCATCTTCAATTTCTAACTAATTACTTGAGATCATTTGAATATATTGGCTCAAGATTGCCTTATAGTGTGTTGTTAAAAGATCCTCTCTATATTTTGGACTGAGAGAGTAAAATTCTCCCTATAAGCTTTGTTTTCAGGGTTCATTTAGTGAAGTAGTTCTTATGCTCTCCTTGAAGTATTATTGAGACAAGATGATCTCAGAAGTAAATACATGCTAGAAATATGCCAACCAAGCCAAAGTGTTATGAATTTCCATTCACACAGGTCATAGAGTTGCATATTTGTCAAACTAAAATCACTAAAACAATAGTTGTGTATCTCATTCCATAAACATGTTCCTTCAAGTTTCAAAACATGATGAACTATATCTAAAGGCCTTACAGTGGTGATTTAGATATGAATTTTCATGTGTTTATCCAACAGATAATACAGTCAGTCCCAAAATTGCAGGATACTTTTTTAAATCATTGTTAGTCTTGGTCAATTGATCTCAAATGGTACAACAAGGTAGTGTAAGTTCCTTGTTTTAAGACTTTCTTCCATAATATAATTATTCAAATATTGTAGATAGAAACCAAATTATCTAGTGTGAACTATCCTATTGAACACCATAGAAATAATATCAAAACAAATGCTCCTTATGTAAAATTTTCCTAAGCTTCTGATGGTACTCTATATGAAAGAACAAAAGGTCAAGGGTCTCTAAAACATGGAGCTTATATTCCTTGAAAATAAGAAATGATCCAAATAAGTTCAAACTTTACTAAAGACTTTTCTTTGTTCACCTTGAATAATCATAAAATTCCATAAAACATGAAGTTCCTCTAGGGTTTTTAAGTGATAACTAAGATATGAAAATGACAATTTGTAGCTCAAATGAAAAAGTTCAAGTGTCTCAACTCTGAAGGAAAAATCTACTTCAGGGGACTCAAAACAAGATATTAATGGTTTTAATGGTTTCTTGGCAAAGTGATAGGATAATTGTAGTAAGTTTCATAGGAGACTAGAACATGTAGAAAAGGCAGGGTAACTATGATAAGGAAACCTTTTGAAACTATTAATCAGGAAACATTTTTTGAAGTAATACACTTTTATAATGGCATGAAGTGAAGCATAGGGTAATGTAAATTTTAAAGTGAAATTTGAAGGTCTGATAATCAAAGATCATGACAGTGAATTACTATGAAGAAAATAAGAATTTTTTTTGATTCTCTTATGGACTATAGGTGCATTATCTTTCAAAAAAGAAAACCGAAACCTTCTAAGTATACTTATATTGAAGATCTCTTGCATAAAAATGATCAAACTATTAAGTCACATCAAATGCTTGCATGAAGTTCAAAGTGAACACTGTGATCCAAATATCATATGAACTATAGCAACAGGTTGGTCTTCGAATTACAATGTTATTTCCTCATGTTGAATTTGGACCTTTAAAGCTAGAATAATGATTCACATCAGTTTTTAAATCTAGTAATCAAGAAGTGAAGATTGTTTGAAGCTGTTATAACCTGTATTCTTCTCTCCAATGCTCTGCTAGACCATGAAAATGAAGAGAAAAATTGAAATGGAAAAGTAAAATGAGTTAGAATTTAATGTCAAGAATTACTAGGTGTTAGACTTTGAAATGTCTGAACAATATTCTCTTTCCAGCTCAAATTGAACCCCTGAGAGCCTCATTAGCAATGTCATTAGTCAAGACATGAAGGTCTAATAATTCTTACACAGTGGTTACTAGTGATAATCTACAAGTCTAATGCTACGGTGAAGACAATAACTGAATATAGTTGTTATAAGAAGACATATGAATATCAAGAGAAAAATGTTAAGGATAGAAATTTGATTACTTCTTGCAAGTATGAAAAAAAGTGAGAATATTGAGAAAAAAAGGAAGTTCATTATTTTAAGGTCAAGTCTCTTAACTGAGTTAGCCTATATAGGTAGATAAATATTATCCTCGAATACAAGAACTAAATAGATACTTTATATAGCTTGATGAGTGTAAAAACAAAATATATATATGAAGATTCTTTATTGAACATTTCAATAAATTGAAGAATGTATAAATATAATGATAACTCAAGTGGGTGGAAGAAAAGAGTTGATGCTTCATGTAGCTCAACCTGTAACATGAGAAAGTTTTGTGATGAAAAATGTATTAAATAAGTGAGGGTATAAATATTTTAATATGCAAGATTGTGAGTTCAAAGCCCGTAGAAACATGTATATTTGGTCATATGATCTTATGGACATAAAAAATAGGCTGAGTTTGAATTTATGAAGAAAATGTAAAATAGTATGAAATAAATGGTGAACAAAGTGAACTTAGAAGAGAAAGTTGTATAAAGGTATGAAGTAAGAACAATGAGAGGAAAAACAGTATAATGTCTAGCACTGAAGAGTTGAAAGTTATACGTGTTAAATATATAGGAGAGCCTTTAATGAATGGATAAAGTAAATTGAAGATTGATGCAACTGTCAAGAAAGGTTAGTATGATGAATATGACATACAATAAAATGAGGGCATACTAAGTCTAGCTTTACAAGAACATCCTAGAAAGTTTAAAAGACCAGGTAGTAAAGTGAAAACAACAGTTCTTGAAATAAGGACCTATACATGAAGAATAAATTATGTAAAACATAAGAGAAAATCAAGAGTAATGGTTTTTATTGAGATTGGTTATGTGTAACAACAGGTACTGTAACATGAAATGTATCATTAGAAATTGAAGATTTAAAAGTAACATCAAAATCATATGTGAATGTGAAATGAAGTTGATAAAATAGAGCCTTGCATTTGAATCGATGATCAAAAAAGAGAGAAATTAGAAGTAGATTTGAGAGTGGAGAGTGTAAGTATAATTTAGTGGTCACTATGAATTGTTATGAGACAACATAATAATTGTGATCAAATTTTTGAAAATCCTAAGTTGTAGATTAGCCACGTGGGGCGTTGTAGCTTCCCTGTGAGTTGAAGCTCACTAAAGGTCAGTTGTAGTTGAACCAAACTTGGGAGTTGAAGCTTCCAAATAGGTTGAATCTTGTCAAATACTGAGTAGCATATTGGTCAAATTTTTGGAGTTCGTATCTATAGGTTGAGTTGTAGCTCAACCATGAAATCAATGTAACTAATATAATACAATTTTGTCATAAGCCTATAATTTCTTGGTTTCAGTGGGTTGTTTCCCAGTTTGGGTTTCCCACATTAAATTTTTTGTCTTTGTGTGCTCTCTCCTATTATTTCTTGCATGTATTATTTCATGTTTTCATCATAACAAGATTAAGGAAATAAAAATTTATTTTAAAAGTTTGATCAGACACTGATTCACCCCCCCTTTCAGTGTCCTAGTTTCCAACACATATTTTAAAAGCAATAAAATCTGTGTTTTGCGGTGTTTCATTCAACACTAGAATTTGTTTTATTGTATTTCCTTGCCTCTCTATTCTTGCTATGGTATTTTGTGCATATATTTCTCACTTACAGGTTCATTTGATTGTGTTTCATGGAGAATAAAAGTTAAAATGTTGCTTTGGGTCTGTGTCACCTCTTTCTGACCTCTCCCTTCTCCATTGTCCTTCTCCCTTTTCCCTCATCAAAGTATTTCCACCCTTTTCTTAGTGATATCACCTTTTTTAGTGTAGGATTTCCCATTTTCAAGCACTTTTCTCTCTCTCTCTGGTCCCTTGGATTGTTATAACAGGGTTAGATAGTTGCATTTATTTCCTTAAGAGTAGTTTAGCATTAGGATTAGGTAAAGGAACCAACCTTCTATGAAGGCCTATCTTACAGTGCAAGTCCTACAACATGGAGACAGTCCTATGTTGCCTCAAAATCTTGGGTTGTCTATGAATCAGGGCAAGGTGCAATTTTGAACTCCAACATTTTTGGCATGCCCGGTGGGACCAGATTAAAGCACTATACAACTTCATACTAGTAGGATTGATGTGTTCTTGGTGGCATTCAACCTTTCGAGGTATGTTTTCAACACATCTAACAATTCCACTGATTTAACCAACCCATTATCTCAATTGTAGACCTTTCCCTTTCCTTTCATTCATTTCCATTTATTATTTCATCCATTCTTTCATTTTCCTTTCATTCATGAAGTTGTGCAATCATGACTTCGTTCCATCATCAGAACCCTCATTTGTAACAGCAGGAATATTACCCTCCACCTCCATATTTTGAGAATCCTTCCAAAAATCAGTTTTATGAGCCCTATCATGAAGAATTTGCATATAACCCACCCCCTACTGACCCATATGGTTATTTTCCTAACCAAAATGTTTATCAAGAACAAGGTTATGCAGGTGATGGTGGCAATCTCATGGAATATACTGATTTACAAAGACAAATTCAAGGAATGGATGCAAGCATGGTGCAGATTAGAGCTACTTATGCATTAAAGGAAGTCAAGATTGGTTTTAAAGTCCCTTGTCCTTAGGATGGCCCTATACCAAATTAGTTTAGCCCTCAGCTGAAATTAGACTTCATAGTTGAGATGATTCCCAGAATTGAAGAGTGGTTTGAAGAAATGGAGGCTTACCAATCAAGTGTTAGGAAACCTTGTCAATGGGGAGACCATGTGCTACCATCTAATAGTCCTCCCTTTTAATCTCCCCAACTTGAACCATATTAGCCTGATTTTCACGTCCCTAGCTTTCTGATTGCTCCCATTGAGGATTTCCCTTCTCCATATTCTTCCCTTCCATCTCACCTTCGTTTCTCTGACACCATCCCTCCCAAATTTCCATCACCTCCACAAGAAATCATTCCACTTCCTCCAACATTTAAACCTTTACAAAATCATCCAAGGGCTAAACCCTTCCCCCAGTTTACAAAATCAAATTTACATGTGCCCGAGCCTCTGAAAAAATCAGTTGTAAATCATGAAGTATTGGAGGTTAACCAACAACTAAGGGCCTAATTTCTTGGTTTCTTGAGGATCCATTCCTCACTAAATAGGATCTCGAGTCTTTCATGGCAGTAAGGTTTGAACTTCATCCTTCTAGACAACAAGATGTACAAACAGGTCTAGAGGAGTAGATTGGGAAGGAGCCAAATAGGGTGATTCATATTCAAAACTTCAAGGATTGGAGCTATGAGTTTGAAGCCAGAGGAGTTCATCACCAGGAACCTAACAATAGACCTTTTCCAATTTCTTCAAAATCAACTAAGGTGAGTCCTATTCTTCAAAGTTATGAAATACATGTTGAAGAATGGACTGAATGTAAGAGCATAGTGGATGAAGAAGTGACCCAACCCATTATAGAAATCCCTCCTATTTTAATTAAAAAATATGAACTGAAGAAGGTTGAAACTAGAGGGCTGAAAGCAAAGGAAGAGAAGCTTCTAAGTGAGCAAGATGTTTCATTTGAATGCAGTGACCCCCATTGTCCTGCATGTTTAGAACTTGTTAAACTTTTGTAAGATTGCAGTAATCCACCAAGAACACCTTTAGATGTTGCAACTAGTCATGAGGAGCTTCGTGCCATGGAAGAGGTCAAATCAGATTCGGAGGTTTTGAGTGAAGAATAGGCCATAAAGAGCTTCTTGTTTTCTTTCAATGGTAAAATTTCATACCTTTCTTCCCCTTCATCCTTACAAGAATCTAATGTTGTGGATGAGTTTGATCTCTCAAAATTCTTGTTGAAGGAGGAGGAGAGTCATGATGAATCAATTGTAAAATTAGAAGGCATCATGGAGAAGGCAGAATATTTTGCAGAGTTTTTTGTGGAAGTGGAACAAGGATCATATCAGCTTGCAAACAAATCCATTCAGGAAAGTCTAAAGGATGTTCCCATTCATGGGGATGAGCTTCATAGGAATGGGAAAATCACAAGGATCATCCCATTAGTTCCCAAATCCCCTTGCCCAATCAGGTATCTAGCTAGCTTGGAGCCAAATAATGAGTTAGAACAAGTCATGTTCAATTTAGAATGAGGATGAACTACAATGTGCCAAAGGTCAGCAATAATGCCTCTCGAATCCAAATGCAGAGAAACTAAAGGGTTTATTCATTTTGTTTATTGTTGATACTTTGAAGAATGGGTATGGAAAATAACCTCAAAATATTTTTTCACTCTTACATAGGACCATGTTCAGGGCTAAATCATTTACGTGGTCTCAATTTGTGAGGAAAGGAAACTACTCCTTTCCTATTGCAAAATTTGTTTAAGTTTCTTTTGCTTGTGGTTAGATTAGGGTATGGTGGGTTTGTTTTCAACAAAATAAGTGCTTGTGCATACTCTGCATGTTATCACTTGGAACATGTATGATTTTCCATGTTTGTATATAGTTTTTACGGTATTTTGTTGTTGTGCACAGTTCATTTCACGGTCGAATCAAATAAGTTGGGAAATTTCCAAGTTTTATTCAGAGCCCACGAGATCAATTTAGTCCATTTGAGGAAGAAATTTTCATGGGAAAGCAAAGTGTTTGGGAAAGTTCCAAGTGCACTCCATCCTCAATCAACACGAAATAGAGTACTCTATAATGCTTCATCTTTGCCAAGAAATCAATGTTTTGGTCTGGTTTTAAACAGTTGTCCACTCTTATCAGGGATCAAGTTCTTCATTTTCTTTAAAACTTGGCAGAAAATCAGATTTCAGGATAGTTTTAGATGCTCATTCCTTTTCCCCGACAAATTAGTTGTAGAGGAAACAAAGTGATATTTCAGACTCAAAACAATTTTCCACTCTCATAAAACTTAATTCAGAAAATTCTTATGATGAGATGGTCAATTCAGGCTTTAGCTTAGTTCCAGGTTTAGGCAGTGCTTCAAGTGGATTCAGGGGTGTGTTCTTCAAGTGTGGATTAATTTTCAAATTATCAAGATGACTCCATACCCAATGGATGCTTTGAGGCCACTGGTCATTTCAATCTAGCAGGAAAATTATCCCGTGAGTCGCCAAACTACTATCCAATTTTTCCCCTTGGCAAAATTGGCTAACTTACAAATTTGGACTTGGGCAAATTTGATGGGATCTTGGTGAAGAATCTGAAAAATCAGCAATTTTCATGTTTTGGTCACTTATAGTTGTTTTGGGGGACTTAGAATTATTTTGATGCACTTCCCTTATTTTCTCAAAGCTCAAAGTTCCATACTTAACCCAAAAAATCCAAGAATTTAGAAAAATTTGAGAAAATGGGTCATTTTCAGTGTATTGTTGGTTTTGTGGGTTTGGGAGGAACAGGAGGAACAAGTTCTTTAGAGCCTTTGATTCTCCACAGGGGTGTTTGAGCCACACTCTAAAGGGGTTAGTGTTTTGCAGAAATGTGGGTGGGATAAGGAACGGTGGAACAAGTTCCACATGCTAATCGATTCCCCGCATCCCCTTTTGGGCCACATTGAATAAGAGGGTAGTGTATTATGGGTAGAGTGGAGGAAAGTGGAACACATGGAACAAGTTCCATCGAAGAGATAGTTCCCCGCGTAAGCCTTCCGAAAAAAGAATAAAGGAATGAGGCATAGAGTGTATTGCAGAGAAAAGTGAAGTGTGGGGAAGTTGAGCGTTAGAGGAACCAAGGTCACGAGGAGCATTCCTTGTGGGACGAAGTTCTCCACACAAGCCTTCTAGCCAACCAACAAAGTGTGGAGATAGAGTGATACGAAGGAACAAGGGGTTGTGGGAACCAACGACCCAAATGAAACTGTTCCACGATTCCATCTCAGGTCCGATAAACCGATCAACACATAAACCTCGACCACTGCGGATAAAGTGGAAAATAATAGGCACAAGTGGAACAGTTCCATGGTTCTCTTAGTTCCCTGTGAACCTGATATATCCGCACAACAAAGGTAAAAAGACATTTAAATGTGGATTGTTCATCTAACCAGGGAACTCATGTTCCTCCTGACCCTCCCATATCTGCATGGCCATATCTCTCACCCTAGTTGTCCGAATTCAAAAAACTTGGAATTTTTGGAAAGCTCTCACCATGAACTTCATCATGAAAAATTCAAATCTCGAGTTAGGTGAGAGTAGGTGGGAGAAAAAGAAGAAAAATTCCTTAGCATTAAAAGATGCAGTTCTAGTTTGTTCAACCACCAGTATTAATGAAGTATGGTGCCCATTTCTTCTCCAGCAAGCAAGTATCATGAATGAATGGCTTTGGCAGGCTACCCATGCCCCTTTTCAAAAATTTAATGCATCTTGTTGGTGGGTGGAGGTAGGATTTCGAGTTTCTCTTTTCCCTCTCTTTTCTCATCTTCTATATATTGTAAAACCTCTCATTTGTGAGGGGGCAAGGAAAATTTTAAGGGTCCCTCTAAAAAAAATCCTTAGAAAATATTTGGTGAATATTGGAAAAACCACTTTTGCATGGATGGCGAATCACAAGAAAAGTTGTTGTGTGTGGAAGGTGGTTTTTTCTAACATCATTTTGGGAAAGGTTGATGCGGCAATAAGAACATATTTTGGCATGCTACTGGCATGTAGCATACTTCATGCTACCCAACCAGTAGCATGCAGTATGTTATCGGCTGGTATCATCTAGTATGCTACCAATCAGTAACATCATGCATGTTGTTCGGTTGGTGGCATGCAAGATGCTATCGGTCGGCAGCATGCATGCTACCAACATACAGTATAGCCCGGAAGGTAGCATATTGTATGCTATCGGCATGTATCATACTTCATACTATCGGTTGGCAGCATGCATGCTACCAACTGGTAGCATGAAGTATGATACATGCCGATAGCATACAATATGCTACCTTCCGGGTAGCATACTGTATGTTTCCGTTTGGTAGCATTTTGCATGTTGCCAGCTAGGAGCATGTTATATGGTGCCAACAACATGTATTATGCTATTGGTTGGTGGCATACTACATGCTCCCAGTCAGGAGCATTCTACATGTTGTTAGTCGGTAGTATGAAAGTGCATTATGAATGTTGTCGAGGCCCGATGTGTAGTGGTATAAACACCTATAAATACACACACAGTAGTCATTTTCACTTCACACAAACTAGAATACATAGTGGAAAAGGAAAAATTCTCAATAAACAAGGTGATCCACAAAATCCAGAGTCCATAAAGGAAGAAACTAGAAAGGATATCTACAAATAGGTGTCAGGAAGAAAGGCTTTAATAATATATTTCCAAAATGCCAAGAAGAAAGACAATTTCCCAACCACCCAAAAGCCCAATAAATATGCGGAAGTTTTCATTCAAGAGCCTAGTCTTTCCTCAAATGTACAAATTTCTCAAAGATCCTTCTGCATTTTCGCAATGGATTGAAGCCACTAGTTTCACAGGGCTTGTGTTTATGCCCCGATTTTGGAAAAACTAGAAACTAATCAACAATATTGTACCCACTTATGACACTTCCACTTTCACCTTTAATTATCAACTTCCATCTCGCATACAACCATTTAGAAAGTCTCCTAAGGAAATTGAGCGTCTGACAGGACTACAACACAAGGATGTGGATCTTGTCATGATGAATTTTGGTTTATCAAATGATGATTCCAAGTATTTGGAGTTTCACTTTGAGTTATCCATTGATACAATTACTGTTGCCACTGCACATAATTTTATTTTCAATTTTACAACATTCTGATTTTGATAATTTTCAATTTTACATATTTTCATTGTGTTTTTTTATTGAGTATTAATAATTTTTGTCACCTTGCAATTACAACTTCACAAAACCCTTCAAAAAGGGGAATTCAGCTCAAAGATTTCAATCACCCTTTTCTACAAGTCATGGTGCAGTTCTTCCAGCCTAGAATTATTTTACAAGGTCGTTATATAGATATTTCATGGTGGGCTTTAGCTTACATTGTTTGCACCCTAAGTGGGCGGAAATATGACTGGTGTAGTTTCTTATTCTTCGAGATAAGAGCTGATTTGGATAACATTCATTTAAATGAGAATGTTACAATAAACTCAAAAAAAAAAATTCTTATATTATATTGTGAATATCTCTATAATTTACGTAGCACAACTCCTCCCACAACAATGAATGCAAAGATATCGGCTTTGTCGTTAACAGTTGAAGAGCAAAGGGTGAGTCGTAATTCTTTATTATTTGGTTTTGAATTATTATTCTTTATTTTTGTAATATGTTTTACATTAATAAGCAGTTTAACTATTGAATTACACTAGAAGATAATTGTTGTGGTAGTATCACGAAGGGAAGCAACTATCAGAGGTCATTTCCCATCGGGTTCAAGAGATTCAATTATTGTTTTGGATGATCAATACACAACGGAGGACACACCTCCAGACTCTATTAAAAAGATGAGGAGTTTCATAAATCCTCAAACTGACACATCCACCATTCCATAGGCATTAATAACAGTTATTTTAATTTATGATGTATATGTGTTTCAATTTGTTTGATAATAAAAGTAATTAATTATTTTAAACTTGTAGTCTTATATATGTTTCAATATTTCTTGGAACTTGTATTCCTTTGCTACAAAAACCTCCAGTAGCACAACATTATATCATTGGGCTCATGGTAGCCCAATTAAAAATGCATATGAATTTGATCAAACATGGGATGTAGAAATATCATCGGTACCTAAAAGCCCTGTTGTGGCTCCAGGTATGAATCTCAATTTTGTATTTTTTTGCTTATGTTTTTTAAAACCAAAATTCAGCAAGCTCATAAATCGTTAATTCTTAATTATGTTTTAGATCACACCTACCATCTCAACTCCTAAACTTTTCAATCTACTTTTTTACAACAACCACATCAACTACAACAAGCATCATTTGCATCTCAGCTGGGATCCTTTCAACAAAGTAATTTTTATAATCTCATACGAAATAACATTATATTTATTATTATTTCATTCCTATTATGTTTGTCTTTTGAATTTTGTCATGTTATTTACAAAATTATAATTGATTGTTGCAGGGCCTCCACATCCAATTCAAAATCCATCTGCTACTATGAAGAGGAAGATGCCACCTCCACCGCATAATCAGGACCAGGTTTAATGGCAAGCATAATCCATTTGTTCCTCTAGCTTCAAGTAGGGGAACCCTTAATTTTGCTGATGAGTTTCCAATGTCTTCATTGGGCAATGTTCCTAGTGGACGGGGTGTTTCAGTTTTAAATGAAATTGATTTAGATGAGGAATATCTTGGGATTGAAAGTGGAATTCAGGCCCATGGAACTTTCAATCCCTAAGATATGGTTCATGGGGCAAGACAACCTTCTCCAATAAGAGTGGATAGTTCAAGCACACCTTTTCCAGTACAGATTGTCTTAAGCGATAACCAAAAAACTAAATTTGCGCTTAATGCTCTTTTGGCTAAGAATTTTGAAGCCAATGTTGATGTTTTATTAAAGGATATTGAACAATTAAAATTGTGGGAGTTCAAGGCTAAAGTTCTGAGTAAAGAAATAAAGGCATGATTTAAAAATCACTCCCAAAGACATATATTGTATTCTTCAGTTCAGAACGAGCCAACAAAGCTTGATATTTTTTTGAATCAAGTTGTGTCCGGTTTTGTATCTTTTGAAAATAATTATGATGATGAAGTGCTTGACATAATGTTGAATATAATTGAGAATTTAAATGCAAAAGCACAAGCCTACCACAATATGTGGTCGAGAGACAAGGGCCTTGTAGTTATTGCAAATGCAGAACGAGATAAGGCATTGGCTAAGTCTTACTAAAATTTCAAGTATTGATTACTTTTTTTAAAACTTTATTAATTGTTTTTTCTCTTTTGAAATGCAATCAAAGTACGGAAATTTGAAGAATGAGGCTACATTTATCGATGTGCTTTTAAAAAGTGCTAAGAAAATTTTAAGTGCAGCAATTGAATTAAAGCAGAAGCTTGTTATATTAAACAAGTAAAATAATACCTTAAGGAGGATAATAAAGGAGCATGGACGAGATCCAAAAATATTGTTGAAGAAGAAAACATAACAAGATCTAACATTACTGTCTGGTGGTGATGTAGCAAATCCAGAATGAGAAATTATTTAAAATATTGAAGCTGCAGTGAAGGATCTTGTTCAGTTGGGTGTAGTGAAAGAAAGTGTTGTTATTCAAGAGATAGAAACACAAACAAAAGAATCTTCTTAAGGATAAAGTTGTAAAAATAAATTATGAAATTGTATTTGTTGTTTTAAAATTTTGTTGTAAAATTGTTTCATATTCAGAGTTTAAATATATATATACTACTTAATCAAAATATTGAGTTTCAAATTTTAATCGATGTGGCATTTTACTTTAGTTATATTTGTGCATTATTCTCAATTGTGTCTAGTATAAATATTTCATAATACATTACTGAGTATTAAAAATTTCAAATACTTTGTGGAGAGAACTTGAAAGTGTGTTTCCAAACAATAAAATTATCTGAAAATATTAGCAAATAAAAATTATATGGTGTTGTTTGTGTACTATATTCATGTGTAAGTTCTACTGAAAATGTAATGATATTATTTGCATTTTAAATATAATAGAAAAAAATAATAACATTTCTGCATAAAAACTCTAAACAATTTGCAACATTGAAAATATTATTCAATAAAGAACATGCATATATAAAAAATAACAAGATACATTCTTCTTTACTCAATATCATCAAGGTCAAACTAAAACATATCTTCAAAATTTTGGTCACCGTCATTCACATTTTTATCTAATTTGTTGGTGAGATTTTCTGTCACAGTTTCTTCATTGTCCACAATCCTTGTATTAGAATTACCGATCCCTCTCCTCTTTGCAAGAGAATTCCATACTGCCAGTACTCGATCATAAGGAAATGTATCCACGTCATATTATGAAACATACAATCTCAAGCAATTCTTAAGATTTTTATCCAGTTTGTTT
Organism: Taxus chinensis; assembly: GCA_019776745.2. NCBI lineage: Eukaryota > Viridiplantae > Streptophyta > Pinopsida > Cupressales > Taxaceae > Taxus > Taxus chinensis. The sequence goes on from CM034150.1 coordinate 239,091,425, forward strand.
CGATATTTTTATTTTGTAAATGTCAATGCATTGAAAAAAAATTCGTCTTCAACTAATCCCAATATCATTGTTTGACACAACTCATACAGATGGAAATATTCACTAATGCTTTCACGAAGGATGGTACTAGGATACAACTTTTTCCATAGAAGAGTAATTGTTACATTCTCTAATGGGTCACTTGGAAATTCATATTGTTCACTCATTATCTAGCCAAAATGAGTTGATTACAATGCAAGTGATTCCTTTTAAAGAACACCATTAATCTGAAATCCTTTACATTCAACTGATTGTCCAAAATTATTAATGATAGTACCCATGTGTATTTTAAATGAATCGGCTACATCTCTGCCTCCTGGAGGATTCCAAAATGCATTATTGACCACTCATATGGCCTCAAGAATGTCATCCCTTTTAAAGTGATATCTGATTTCACTAGATAAGCATTGTGATTTTTTTTGTAATTTAATTTATGTTTGAGTTATAAGAGATTCATATAAACTATGTGTAACATGTACTTCTTCAATCTCTGATATAGCAATATCCACTCGCCTTTGGAATGTGTGCATTTGAATCTCTTTCCCATTGACAAGGATACAAAGATAACCACTTCTATTGAATCAGAAATAGCTTTCAAGATCCTTTAAATTTGTCATAGTTTTCCAATTACTGAATACATGTCCTTGAAAGCATTCATCATAATTTTATAAGAAATCTATAGTCTGACACACACTCTTTTTCTAAATCTAATGAAGTCCATTATATAGATGGATCTTTCTTAAACAAGCTTTGTTAAGCAATTGATTTCATTCAACATTGAAAGAATCTCACAAAGTGTAAACAATGTTTCCAAGTCTATTAAATGGTAAAGCAAATTATTTACCTTGTCAACTTGCATATGGTTCTCATACATGTAACCAGTTAACGATGGATATTTATTAAAAACTTTACGTGAAAGCTCATACTTTGAAATCCATCTTGTATTAACATCTTTAAGAAGTTTCTTACCATCTGTGACTCCAATTGAAAACTTCTGAAACTATAGAAATTGTTTTAGATTGTTGAACATATAGGCATGCAAGTCATGGATAAGCTCTTCAACTTTTTCAACACATTCAAATGTGCTTACTATCCTGTATGCAAGGTTCGTCCTGTGAGCCATGCAATGAATAGAAATCATGTAAGGAACAACTAATGTTTGTGGGCACACACATAGACATGTTTTATGACCCTTCATCATTGATGCACCATCAACACCTACGCAAATAAACTTTATAGCTATAGAATAGTCATCCATTCCTGTTATATCCTTCAAATTAGATATAACCAATTTGAAAAGATTTCCAGCTTTGCAATTTTATTGCATTTTATGAACAACTAGCAGATGAGGTGTACTTTTTTGGTTATGGAAAGTATATACATGCATACAAATACAGGAAGTGTTGTCAACAATTGTAACCTCATCAATGGACAAGGAGATGAAAGTTGCATTCTTGACGTTTTCTTTCAAATATTCTTTTTCAATCATGGCAAAACATCTTGCCATCTCCCAAGCACTGCTCTCTGACCAATGAGAATATGGAAGGTTTGGAAACCCATTAAACTTGAACAATTTCTTATATTGAATTTTTTTTTAAATAGGTCTGCCCATTTTCAGAATAAAGAATATGGCTGAAAATTGTGTTATTTTAACTTTCAGATTTTCATTTGCAGCTTTTCCAAAAATTTATTTAATGGTTCCTCCTTTCTCCTCAAGTTTCCGAGACTATTTCATCTTATTGTCATACTCCTTATATCTTACATGCATGCACTCTTTTGCATCTTTCCATCTATGAGTCTTTGTTATTTTTCCATCACTTTCAATGACTATGAAATATACTTTACCACAATGTTTCTCAATAGTGTCCAATTTAAGTTGCATTCTATGTTTTTTTCCTAATTTCCAACCACAAATAGTACATCTAATTTCTTTTGGGGTATCACTACCATTATCTAGCTACACAAGTTCAATAAATGGGTATTTCACTGCCCAATCTACCTTAAAAGACCTTCTAATTGTCCATGACGTTTTCTTATTTCTCACATATTTATTTTTTTGAAGGGTCATATCATTATCATCTTGTGCTTGGATATTTTGATTAGAGCATTCATCTATTGAAGGCATTTGGTCATGAGGAATGTCTTCTAGCTCTAATATGTCATCATCAATGATATCTTCTATTGAAATAGTTGTTTCTTTAGGGTTTATGTTTTGGTTTATTGTTTCATGCTAAATATAATTAATAGCAGGGGTTTCTGTATTCAAAAAAGAAAAATGTTTGACTGTTACAAATATATTAAAAAATTAAACTAAACTAATGATAAAAAGGAAAAAGGTTAGGATAATCTGTTATAACTTACTAGTACCCGTGTTACTGTTTCCAATGGATGCAAGTTGGGTCTTCATTTTTTTGGTTGGCTGAAAAAATTTAATATGTTATTGCTACTTTTTCTTTTTAGTTTATTTGCCTTATGTTCATTGTTCATAGAAACCATTGTACCTGTCCATGAGAAATTTTAAAATAGATCAATTTAATTAAAATCGAAACAGTATTTAAAAATGTGTAAATGTAACCAAATTTAAAATCTACATTATGCAATCGATGGGTAGCAAGCAGAATGTTACCAGCTTGTATCATCTACTATGCTACCGACTGGTAGTATGCAACAAACATTCTTGGAATTGGTAAACATGCTTAGTGAGTGGTTGTTTGCTTGGAATCGGTAATCACGCTTTATGATTACCAATTCTAAACAAACAACCACTCACTAAGCAAAACAAAACTTTATCCTAATTCTTTTCCAATTCCAATGACTGGTTACAAGGCCACCTTGCTTCAACCCTTGATTAAATGGGCGATCAATGAATAAAATTGATTATTACAATAACTTTTGATAGGCTACTCCTATTTGAGTGCATTTTTTTCCTTCAAAAGTGCATGTTTTTTGGTCCTCTTTCCATTGGTACCAATTATATTGTAAAAAGCACTACAATTATAAAGTGCCAAATATGGGGTTTTTATCGAAGATGATTTTAGACGGTGTCTTGTATGGTGATATTTTTTCTTTGGCATTCATGCATGCATTATTTCTTCTCATTCTGAAAACATCACCTTGTCACTTCTTTTTACATCTTTTCACACACATTCTCACTTTTATGCAACGTTCACATTTTTCCATTTTTTCATCTTTTGGTTACTTGAGACAGAGGGATTTTCTATCTATGGAGGAGGTATTCATCCTCTTCCTTAAAATTCTTCTTATGACATGGTTTCATGGTCTGTTAAACCCCTCAACACCATTAACTATGACATATGGAAGGAAATAATGAGGTTACATTTTATGATGAACGGTTTCTAAAGAGTCATTACTGGTGTTATGCGTGCTCATATTTTCACTAAGGAGAAAGGCATTTCCTAGAAACTAGAGAAATCACGTTCAAATCCTACAAATAGGTTATAGAGGGACTCTACAATGGAGTGGCAAGGCCTGCGAAAGATCAAATGACCCCGTGTGCAAGAAGAAATTCAAGAAACGACTCTGTCGAGCAAACCCGTGCTTCAAATCCAACAAACAGATTACAGGCAGGCTCTAAAATGAAAAGAAGGGTTAGGGAAGGAGAAGACAGTGTCAAAGAAACCAGGGGCTCAAAGGAAAAGAAATGGCGAAGGCTCGAAGTCATCGGGCTCTGAAATGACTCAGAACGAGCCCTAAAAATGACTAAGTATGGAGGAGACAACGGATGCTGCCAAGTGTCCAAATGACGCACCTCCAAAGATTGAATCCAAAAGGGTAGACTCAAACAAGTGCCAGCCCCCACGTGTTTCAGGCCCAAAGAGGGGCAGATTCAACAACTAAAAGTCAAAAGGTGGACAGGGCGGGCCTCAAAAAAGACTAAGTATAAAGGTGCTAGCGGAAGCTGCCACGTGTCATCTTGGCACACTCTTCAAAGGTAAATCCAAAAAAGAGGCCCAAATGAGCATGGGCTCGCCACGTAGTCCAAGTTAAAAATGGGACAGAGCGGGCCTAAAATCAACTAAGTATAGAGAGTAGTAGATGACGCCATGTGTTGCATCAGCACAATTTCAAAGGCGCGGACCCAAAATGTGATCCCCAAATGAGCACCATCTCACCACTTGTTCAGGGCTGGAAAAATTAAGAGCGGCCATTGAAAATTCCAAGAGTCTGCGGAGCTTCCACGTGTCAACCCGATGCTCCTTCAAAGGTAAAATCCTGAGCGGGTTTCTAAATGAGCGTGGACCTTCCACGTGTCCCAGGTCCAAAGAGGCGGACAGGGTCGGGGTTGAATAGTCAAAGCAGAGACAGGCCAGTGGAGGGTGCCAAGTGTCAGCATGACGCTAATTCAAGAGTAAAATTGGGGGAAGGTTTCCAAACAAGCGCCAGGCCTCCGCGTGTCCCCGGTCAGATATATGACCTTGTCGAACAAAAGGACTTAGCCAAAACATGAAGAAACTGAGAAAGTTGTGGAAGAAGCCATGTGTCAGCCCGACGCAACTTCAAAAGCAAAATACAAAGGCAGCCCTCAGACATGCGCCCTCCACGTGTCTAGTTTCAAAAAAGGGGCCCATTTTGGTAGCTGGTTCCCACCATTTTGTATGGACCCGATTCAAATTTCAAATGGGCATATCTTTTGACTCAATGCTTGAAATCCAACAAATCTGGCACCGTTGGAAAGATCTCAACCTCGTCTATGCCATGGAGATCTGAAACTTTAATTTTGGAGAAGCTAAGTGGGTGAAAAATGGAGAAACATCTTCGTGCCATTAATACAGGATCTATTTGCCCCAACAACTAGATCGGATTTGATCTGATCCGCCATTCCTCCTCCTTCGAGGTGCTGAACAAGTAATTGATGCAGACACGATAGATTTGGGGTGGATTTGTAGGAGGCATTGATGATAGTGATTGAGATTTGAACTAGTTTTCCCACTTCTCTCTCTTTCTTCCCTCTATGCTGAATCTATAAAGGAAGGGTCGGGACTCATTGTAAAGGTTGGACATTTCTGTTTTGCACCCTCCCTTCTTCTTTTGTTCACAGAAGGATTTGTGGAGCTTTTCTAACCTCTCCTTTAGGTTGTAATGCAAGTTTTTCTTCTTGGCCACTGCAATATACTGTATCGACTCCTGAGTAATAATATATATGTCTGTGGATGTTTCTCGACCCTCTCATGTATTCGTTATTGTCTCTCTGATCTCTTATTGCAATTTGGTCATCTGTGCATAGTGTTTGTATTACATTTCATGGTCTGTGTTAAACTACAAAATGAGGGTCTAACATTCCTTTGGTGCATCACCTCATTAGCTTAGTTTATTTTCTTGCATCTCCTTAACCCTGTCTCCTTGGTAAAATAGAGTAGATTTAGAATAGATCCTCTGCAATATATTTGTGTGCACCTGAACAGAGGAATAGGAACCGACCTTAATCTGGAGAGCTCTCTCAACTCGCAAGGTCCCACACTTTGAGAGATGCTCCATGTTGTGCAATCACACTGAGAGTCTCAACCCATCTAGTTGTAGGTATTTAGGGTGTTGTGATTCTACACTAACAGTTTTGGCATGCCCGGTGGGACAAGAAGTCTTCATTTTTTTATTGCAGCAAGATTGATGTGCACTTGTTGCAAGTTTTAGCTTTTAAGAAGCTTTGAAACTGCACATCTGGTGACTCCAAAAGGGACAGAATCCACTGGTTTCAGTAGCCCAAGCTTGCCAAGTTCATGAGAAGAATACAAACAAGGTCAAGAACCAGAGAAGAGGGATGGTTTGTCTATCTGCACTTGTCTCCAGACAGAAGGAGAAGGGGGAGAAGAGCCCAGAGGTCTCCATCTCCACCAAATAGAGCCTTGTCAACACCTCCTCCTAGTAGGCCATTCTTTCAATCAAGGGTTCTCAGGCCAATCAGGATGGCACAACCAAATCCTTATGTCAATTTCACTGGCAGCAGCCCACTCACCCTTAATGCACAAAATCCAGTCCCAGTGGCAACTTTAAAGAGCATCCCATATTTCACTGGAGAGAACCAGACTTCTCTTGGTGACCACGTTCAAGACATTGCAAATGTCTGTGCAATCCATGAGATCTCTTAGATGGAGATTGCAATCAATTTTCTAGCCTCTTCACTTAAGGGTAAAGCTTCACAATGGTTCAGGAGTCTAACAACAGGCTCTATTCATAATTGGGACCATCTGTGCAGAGCTCTTCATGACCAGTTTGGAGAAAAGGGGGATAATCTATCCTTGTTGGAGCAACTGACAACAATCAAGAGAGCTCCTAATGAGCAGTTGACAGATTTCAACCTCAGATTTCAAAGGACATGGGACAAGATTCCAGTGGTTGTAAAGCCCACAGATGAAGGTGCCTTCTTATACTTTCTTAGAGCTCTAAATTCTGATATTGCTTTAATGATTCAATCAATGGGAGGCACAACCTTACCTGCAGCCTATAACATTTCCATAAGAGCTGAAAATTGTTTAATTCAGGCTGGAAAACTTGCTCCTAGGCCACCCATGCCTCTATATCCAGAATTAGGAAACCCAAGCACCATCCAGACACCCACATTAGCTCCTATGCCTACTCCTAGGAATCAAAGTTCAGCTGAAGCCTCCACCTCATCCTCTAGTACCTCAAAAGAGCTTCAAGAAGTTATGAAATAGCTGCAGAACCTAGGGAATGAGTTAGTAACTATCAAGAGGCAACAAGCTCAGAGTTCTAGGCCATATCAACCTCAGACTCAGTATCAGGCTAGACCCCCATATCAGCAAAATAGGCCACCAGCTCAGGCTGCAAATCAGAATCAAAACCAAGGACAACCTCAAGCTGTTAGACCTTTCAGGTCATATGATCCAAACACAGCTTCAACATCAAGGGCCTTGGTCCCAGCACAAAACAATATGGCCCAAGAATATGATTGGTGTTTTCCATGCAATCAGCCACATAACCAATCAATGTGCTTCAATGGTGCACTAAACCAGGCCTTGATGGTACAAACCAGTGGTGTGTCACAAGAGTCTAGTCAAGAAGAAAATCAGCAGCAAGGAGTTCAACAAGAAGCATCTCCAAGTGAAACTATGCTTGTTAATTGGCAAGCTGAAGACTTTTGTGGAATGAATCAGCCCCTTCTCAAAGTGTAGCTGCCAATACATGGTCCAAAAAGAGAAATATTGGAGAGGGACAATCACCAAACTCAGGTAATCCTCAACCCTCCATTACTCCACAAGGTATTGGCACTCAAAATGCAACTCCCAATATGCAGAGTCAGTCCAAGCCACCTTCCAAATCCACTCAGACACCGGTTGTGACAACCCATGTGCAAGAGAAAAATGTACCAGGAAAGGGGTAGCAAAAGGATAGCTCATTTAATATCATTTAAAAAATGAAGAAGAAAAATGTGAACATTTCAATGTGGGAGTTAGCGGCCATTCCAAGATAGAGAGATTGTTGCAGACTGCTATGGCCAATTGGTCAAGCTCAAATAGCCCCCTAGCCAGCAAGAGAAAGTGCTTGCCAATGCGGCTCAGCCTGAAGGAAACCATGGAGGACAACAAGGTAAGAATCTGAAGCCACCTCCATTTTATGTTTCATTGATCATTGGGGACAAATTGGTACACAATTACATGATTGATTTGGGGGCAAGTAGCTTTGTAATGCCAAAGCAAATAGCTGATCAACTGGGTCTCCAATATGATGTCATCTCTAGAGGGGTAGTGCAATTGGATGGGACAATAGTGACAACTATTGGAGTCATCAAATATTTGAGCCTCACACTACATGCCTGCCCCAATGTGACTGTATTGCAAAACATATCAGTCATAGACTTGCCACCACATTTTGCATTGTGTTTGTCGAGAGACTTCACTGCTAAGATTGGAGGCTATTTGTCTACTGATTGGTCACACATGCTTTTAGAACAAGGTATGGAGCTAAGGCCACAATCAGATCTGAGCCCATTACAGATTACCATATTGAGTCTTATGTACCCATCCCAATCAATGCAAATTGTTCAACCTTTGATTTGGAGGACCTCCCAAGCACTTGTGAGACAGATACCAAGGTGGGGTGTATCCCAGACTTGACTCTCGATGAATGGGTGAACAAGAGACATGATTTTGACCCCTATAAAGAGATGGAGGAGTCTGAGCTAGGAGTCTACTGTTTGCATGAAGAAAATCAGCCTCTTCCTGACATCATTAAGCTAGACCACAAAGATGATAATGAGGTATGGCAGTTATTCTTTGATGGCTCAAGAAGTAGGCAAGGAGCTGGAGGAGGAGCTATGCTTGTCTTCACTAAAGGTATGAAATACTACTCAGCTTTCCATTTCCAATTTTCTTGTTCAAACAACACAACAGAGTATGAGGCTTTGGTCCATGGACTGCATTGGGAAAGGAAACGTGGAATCAAGAACTTACAGGTGTTTGGTGACAGTGAACTAGTTGCTAATCAGGTCCAAGGAAAAAATGCTGCCAAGAATGACCTGTTAAAGAGTTACAAGAACCGGGTATGGGACCTCATTGAGGATTTTGAGGCATTCAACATTAACTCCATCCCAAGGAAGAAGAATGAAGCAGCAGACAGATTGGCAGCAATTGGGGCAACATTTGATGTTGTGGAGAGTATCAAGAATGATAAGCATCAGCCCCATATCAAGTTGGTTGTAAGGCCAGCTGTCCCAGACAACAACACAAGTTGGCAAGTCTTTGAAAATGATCAACAAATTGTCAACTTTCTACAAGAGGAAGCTGATTCTCCTCCAGGAATCAAGACAGATTGGAGCACAGTATGGAGATCAAGTGGTACAGCTGAGGACCAACAAACTACCAAAGGGTCTTGTCACTTTGGAATCAATCTTCAACCCAAATGACCAATTCTGAAAAGAAAAGGAAAATATTCAGGTAAAGGGTGAAGATTCAGAACCTATTTTTATAGAAGAAGGACAAAACATTGCAGATTGGCAGGGTAAGCACTCAACAAGAAAAATATGAATTTATTCAACTTTGTCAAGAATTCCCAGATGTCTTTTCCTGGACTTATAAATATTTAAGAGGTTTCAACCCAAAGCTGGCACAACACACCATCGAGTTGGATCCAGGAGCTAAGCCTTTCAGACAGAAGCAAAGGCCAATAAATCCCCACATTGAGCCTCTCATGAGAAAATAATTGAACAAGCTAATTGAGGCCAGTATCATTTTTCCTATCAAGCATTCGAGTTGGGTTGCTAACTTGGTACCTGTGAGAAAGAAAAATGGAGAAATCAGGATGTGTGTGGACTTTCATGATCTAAACAGAGCATCACTTAAGGATCACTACCCACTTCCATCAATGGAACAAATCCTACAAGTTGTAGCTTGTTCTGAGAGGTTATCATTGTTAGATGGGTATTCAGGCTATAACCAAATAATGGTGAAAGAAGAAGATCAATTCAAGACAGCCTTCACCACCAAATGGGGTACATATGCTTATAAGAAAATGCCATTTGGACTATCAAATGCTGGAGCAACATTTCAGCGAGCTATGGATATGGCATTCAAAGGCTTGATCAACAACATAGTCCTGGTGTACCTAGATGATATCACTGTCTTTTCAAAAAATGTTGCAGACCATCTCTTTCACCTTAGACAGGTATTTCAGAGATGTAGAAGGTTTGGGGTGTCATTAAACCCAAAAAAGTGTGTGTTCCTGGCTCATGAAGGGAAACTGTTGGGCCACATTGTCTCTAGAAAAGGGTTAGCAATTGACCCTGAAAGAGTTGAAGCTATCCGGACACTTCCATTGCCACAACATAAAAAGTCTCTCCAAAGCTTCTTGGGGAGGATAAACTTTGTTCGCAGGTTTATACCTGACTTTGCTACTCTTGTGAAGCCTTTAACAATGATGTTAAAGAAGAGTCTTGCATTTAAATGGAAAACAGAAGGAAAAGAGAGTTTTGAGGCCATCAAGCTCGCAATATCACAGGCTCCAACTCTCATTAACCCAGACTTCTCAAAAGACTTCATGTTATATGCTTTTGGAGGGTCAGACACCATCTCAGCCATCTTGGTCCAGCCCAACAATGAAGGTTCAGAGCAACCCATAGCTTTCTTCAGTCAGAGCTTGGAGGACTACGAGGTAAAATACTCTTTCATTGAAAAACAGGTCCTTGTTGTTATTAGGAGCTTAAAGAAGTTCAGACACTTGGTCTCAAATAACAAGATTCAACTACTAGTATCTCATGTTGGTGTTAAGGACTTCCTTTTAAATAAGGATTTGAATGAGAAGAGGGCAGGTTGGATCACCCGAGTAATGGAATATGACATTGAGATCAAGGTGACCAAACTGGTTAGAGGCAAGGGACTGTGTGAACAACTCACCTCCAAGCATCAGGCTGAGTCAGTGGGTGAAAAGGAGGTTGTCCTATTTCTACAGAATGATCAAGAACAACCAGCTAATGATGCACCTGCTCCATGTTGGACCCAAGCCTTGGTGCATTACCTTCAAACAGGTTTGTGCCCTCTAGAATGGAACAAGGCAAAGAGAAGATACTTCAGACTACAAGCTATCCCATATGTGCTTGTTGGTGGTGTCTTGTTTAAGAAGGATATCAATGGTATTCTATTAAGATGCATTGAGACAGGCCAGATTGAGAGAGTGTTGCATGAATTCCATGATGGAGAAGCAGGAGGTCACTTTTCCCCTCGAGTAACAACTCTCAAGATCATGAAAGCTGGTTATTATTGGCCTACAGTGTTCAGGGACTGCTATTCATGGATCAAGAAGTGTAAAAAATGTGCATTCTTCATAGGAAAGGAGAAGCTAGCAGCCCTGCCCCTTCATCCCATTTCAGTGGAACAACCATTCATGCAATGGGGACTAGACTTCATTGGGGTGATTAACCCAAATTCAAGCCAAGGCCACAAGTGGATACTCACTGCAACAGACTATTTCACCAAGTGGACTGAAGCAGTGGCACTAAAAGAAGCAAATGAATCCAACATCTTGGATTTTTATGAAGGAATAGCCACTAGGTTTGGAGTCCCTGCCACTATTATATCAGATAATGCATTGGCATTCCTTGGTACAAGGATCACTGAATGGGCAGTTAAGAATGGTGTGTATCTCAGCACCTCATCAAATTATTACCCTCAAGGTAATGGCCAAGAAGAGTCCACAAATAAGAACCTATTAAGGATTATCAGAAGGACTCTTGATGAAAATCAGAGGACTTGGCATACAAGGCTCAAATCAGCTCTATGGGCTGATAGGATCACATCCAAAAGATCCACAGGTAGCTCACCATACAAGCTTGTATATGGAAAGGAGGCAGTATTGCCCATCTCATTGGAGTTTCCCACTTTGGAACTCATGAAACAGTTGGAGCTGGCTGAGTTTGAACCTATGGCAATCAGGTATGCAGAGCTAATGGAGGTAGGAGAGGCAAGAGAGCATGCAATGCAAGTCATGGAAAAGGATCAGGCATTGATAAAAAAGAGTTTTGACAAGAAGGAAAGAATGAGGACCTTTCAGGAAGGGGACTTAGTCCTAAACTGGGATGCAGATCGGGAAAATCCAGGAAAACACTCCAAATTTGATGCCATCTGGAGTGGCCCTTACATGATCACAGAGTGCAAGAGTAGCAATGCCTTTCAACTGGCTAAATTAGATGGCGAAGAATTGTAGATCCCAGTGAACAGGATCCATCTCAAACATTGCTACTGATTGGGAAGTTTCCACCCCTGTAAATATTAGCATAGGATTTTAATTTCCCTAAGTGCGTATGCACGTTGTTTTGTTATAGTGTAGTTTTGTTTCCCTAAGTGTTGTGGCACAGGTTCTTTGTTGCTCTAGGTTGTGTCATTACACAGTTCAACGTGCCTCCAAGTGAACGTGCTATCCCTTTCAGTATTCATGATAGGGAGACCCATAGTTTCTGTAATAGTTGCTATTTCAAAATAAAACAAATGTAGAGCAACTAAAAAGTCTGTCTTCAAAACAGTCCATTCAGGGACAGATGAAAGCCCCGGGTCAAAACAATTTTCTACTCTCAGAAGCCTTGTTTCAAGATTTCTTATGAAAATTGAGAGTGCAAACAGTCAGGCTCACGAATCAGAGGCAGGATCAGTATCAGGCCATCATTCTTGACTCCATGCCCAATGGATGCTTCAAGGCTACTGATCTCTTCATCTAGCAGGCAGATGCCCCTGCGAGTCACCAAATTGTTATCACTATTTTGTTCCCCGAAAAAATTGATCAGCCATGACCCCACACAGAAGGAACCAGAGAAATCATGTTCAAATCCTACAAACAGGTTGCAGAGGGACTCTACAATGGAGTGGCAGGGCCTGCGAAAGATCAAATGACCCCGTGCAAGAAGAAATTCAAGAAATGGCTCTATCGAGTGAACCGTGCTTCAAATCCAGCAAACAGATTACAGGCAGGCTCTAAAATGAAAAGAAGGGTCGGGGAAGGAGAAGACAATGTCAAAGAAGCTAGGGCTCAAAGGAAAAGAAATGGTGAAGGTTTGAAGTCTTCGGGCTCTGAAACAATTCAAAATGAGCCCAAAATCAACTAAGTATGGAGGAGACAGCGGACACTGCCAAGTGTCCAAATGGCGCACCTCCAAATATTGAATCCAAAAGGGAGACTCAAACAAGTGCCATGCCCCCATGTGTCCCAGGCCCAAAGAGGGGCAGAGTTAATAGCTAAAATCCAAAAAATTGGATAGAGCAGGCCTAAAAAATACTAAGTATAAAGGTGCTAGTGGAAACTACCACACGTCAATCTCACACATCTTCAAAAGTAAATCCAAAAAATGAGTGCGGGCTCACCATGTAGTCCAAGTTAAAAATTGGGATAGAGCGGGCCCAAAATTGACTAAGTATAGAGATTCTACGGCGGCTCCACATGTTGCACCAAGCACAATTTCAAGGCAGCGGCCCAAAAGGTGATTCCCAAATGAGCACCATCTCTCATGTATTCAGGGCCTGAAAAGTAAGAGCGGCCATTGAAAAGTCCAAGATCCTGTGGAGGCTTCCACGTGTCAACTGACGCTCCTTCAAAGATAAAAAGCGGGTTTCTAAATGAGAGCCTTCCACGTGTCCCGGTTTCAAAAGGGCTTTGGGGTTGAATAGTCAAAGCATTGAGATAGGCCAGTGGAGGATGCCAAGTGTCAGCATGATGCTAATCCAAGAGTAAAATTGGGGGAAGGTTTCCAAACAAGGCCAGGCCTCTGCATGTCCCCAGACAGATATAAGACCCCTGCTGAATAAAAAGACTTAGCCAAAACATGAAAAAACTCAGCAAACCGTGGAAGAAGCCACATGTCGACCTGACACAACTTCAAAAGAAAAATACAAAGGCAGCCCTCAGACATGCGCCAACCCTCCACGTGTCTGGTTTCAAAAAAGGGGGCCCGTTTTGGTAGCTGGTTCCCGCCATTTTGTACGGACCTGATTCAAATTTCAAATGGGCATATCTTTTGACTCAGTGCTCGAAATCCAACAAATCTGGCACCATTGGAAAGATCTCGGCCTCGTCTACGCCATGGAGATCTGAAACTTTAATTTTGGAGAAGCTAAGTGGGTGAAAAATGGAGAAACATCTTCATGCCATTAATACAGGATCTATTTTCCCCAACAACCAGATCGGATTTGATCTGATCCGTCATTCCTCCTCCTTCGAGGCACCGAATGAGTAATTGTTGCAGACATGACAGATTTGGGGTGGATTTGTAGGAGGCATTGATGATAGTAGTTGAACTCTGAACTAGTTTTCCCGCTTCTCTCTCTTTCTCCCCTCTGTGTTGAATCTATAAAGGAAGGGTCGGGACTCATTGTAAAAGGTTGGACGTTTCTGTTTTGTGCCCTCCCTTCTTCTTTTGTTCACAGAAGGATTTGTGGAGCTTTTCTAACCTCTCCTTTGGGTTGTAATGCAAGTTTTGCTTCTTGGCCACTGCAATATACTATATTGACTCCTGAGCAATAATATATATGTTTGTGGATGTTTCTCAACCCTCTCATGTATTCGTTATTGTCTCTCTGATCTCTTATTGCAATTTGGTCATCTGTGCATAGTGTTTGTATTGCATTTCGTGGTCTGTGTTAAACTGCAAAACGAGGGTCTAACATTCCTTTGGTGCATCACCTCATTAGCTTAGTTTATTTTCTTGCATCTCCTCAACCCTGTCTCCTTGGTAAATAGAGTAGATTTAGAATAGATCCTCTGCAATATATTTGTATGCACCTGAATAGAGGAATAGGAACCGGCCTTAATCCGGAGAGCTCTCTCAACTCGCAAGGTCCCACACTTTGAGAGATGCTCCATGTTGTGCAATCACACTGAGAGTCTCAATCCTATGCATTCAAGACCCTACTTCAATCCATTGCAATAGGATCACATATGTCTTTTATATTCACCTTGTTGGGACACATTTCTCCTAGATATTGCTTCCTTGTTTGTAGAGACCCATATTTCAAATCTAGATGACACCATTGAGGAAATTTTTCTACTCTTTGAAAACTCCTATGGAGTTGCACTTTCTTCTTTTGATGTAATGAGGGTTCTTATAAACCCTCCTGCTCTTGTTCCTTCATTTTGTGCTTATGCATTGCCATATTTTATAATTAGGATTATATTTCCTAATCTAAATTTCACACATTTGAGTACTCGCTTGGAGACATTTGGGAATTTTTCCAGAATTCTACATTCTGATTCCTACCTGTATTCCTTTTGAGTGGGAATTTAGCAGTTTGTTTGTTATGGATTTCTTTCTTCTGAAAGGAAGAGACATTATTTGTTGTAGATAGACCTACTACAACATTTTTCATCTGACATTATAAATTTATCTTATCTCTTCTTTGTGGAGGCACACATGGGCCTTATCTTGAAGGATATATGGTGGCTACAAGCAATCGTAGCTTCTAGCAAGGCTTCTTAGTCCTCACTTTTCTTCGTTGTCTCTCTTTGGGGGGGTTTCCCATTGGGTTTTAGCATTTTACTCCACTCTGTGAGAGTTGCATTGTATGTGGGTACCTCATCGGGCTTTGTTTTCAGGACCCCCTTTATTTTCCACCCGCCTAAGTTATGCTTGAGGGGGGGTTTTAGTGTAGGATTTATTTTTTCCATTTATTTATTTGTGTGGATTATTCATACACATGGATTATTCCTACACTTTAGGAGTTAGCTTGCTCATGTGTACTACTCATAAGAGTTATACTTAGAGGTAGTCATGGGAGTTACACTTGGCCATCTTATTTATCTAAGTGAGAGTTACTCTTAGTTTGACTATGCCAAGTGTGGGAGTTACAATTCTATTTTTGGGCTCTTTGTCCACTAATTATGGAGGAGTGACACATTCACTCACCTATATGTACATCTTCATTTGTGAGCTATTAAGGTAGCACATTTGAAGAAATATTATCTTTTCTTCATATTGAGTTATTTTTTGCACATTCATCCTTGTTAGATATTTTGTTTTCTATAACTATGTGTGCACTTGTTTTTCTATAAACGATTATTATGGATACTTTGATAAGGGTCAACATTGTGAGTGTTGATTGGTATAACTTAATTTTATGCATCACTTGACTTCATGCTTTGGGTGGTGTGTTGCTGATGATTTGGGAATGAAGTTGGTATATGTGCAAGTTCACATTCTGAGGTGTTATAGGACTATTTTGGTTCGGTTGGGTGTTAAATCCTACATTCCCTAAAAATTATTCATTGAAAACTTACCTTTGATTTTTAGTTTAATGTCGCATAAACTTGTTATATTTTCTACATGTGTGAATGTCATAACCCCTTACTTTTTGGAAGAGGTAAAAAATGTTAGGTTCATATTTGTGAAGCCAAGGTCATGGTTGTATTATTCAAAATGTTTTCATGAATTGTTTTGGTAATTGTTTGGGTAGCCATAGTTAAGTACATAGTAGTCATTTTGGTTTTGACAATCATAAACTCACTTTTTGTTTTGATTTTGATCTTGTGATTGATTAAAATTGATAATATTGACAACAAGTGTGTTGTTGGTGTTATATACATGATTGATTAAGAAAATATAGAAACTATAAATGCTAAAATTTTAATTATGTAACAACGCAAATATAGACAATTAAAGTACATATTTGATCCAAGTAAGCTAGAAAATATGAAACCCTAGTTGTAAATTAAGGGAAAAAATACTTATCTGATTCGTAGTGATGCCAAAGTTGTGCCAAGCTAGAAAACTGATGAAACCGAAGGGAGGATTGTCGCAACCAAACCCAAAAAATTATGCGAATGCTGGAAATGTCAGGACTAGAGTGCCTATGCAAGGTCAGGGGCGCCTGGAGCACTGTAGACCTCTAGGCACTTATGACTGCTCAGAACCTCAGAAACTCACTTTCGCTGGGTCGCAAGATGTTTCCTGGATGTCGCCTTTAGTCACTTGTATGTCATTGTACTTCATTGTTAATCACCTGAAACCTACAAGAAGAAAGAGAACATGCAACACCCCAAAACACATCAAATCCTAAAAAAAGATGCAAATGGGGATTTGGGTTGACCCTGGCAGTCACCTAACTAAGTGAACTTATGATCTGGGCACTGCACTACATGTCAGACTCCATGTTGTTTGACACGTGTGTGTGTGTAGAATGGTGTCGTACATGTCTCTTGTGCCAAATGTACTTGAATAACAAGCAATAGATAGATGTAGAAAATGTAAATAGATGTGTGCATGGAAAAATGAACTTCCCCTCCTATGCGTGTATACAGAGATAATAGTCCCTCATCCCTTGTGTGAAGCTAGATAGATGTTTGATTTCTCTTAGAATGCTCTTGGATGCAACCTTAGGTAGTGATAGATAATGCTTAGTGTTTGATCCTTTATTATGGTCACATAGCTTTGTATTTATATGATTCCCTTGCTTGAATTTCGTAATTAACCACTAAAAGGCCAACCCATGGGAAATAAAGATTCCCAACAATTATAAAGGGCCCAAAAGATACGAGTAAGATATAAAGAGGTTAGGGTGCCCAGAGGGGACGAGGGCACCTGCTGCTGACGTCTTAGCTGGGTGTTGGTGTCCATACTTAGAAAAACTGAAGTGTCGAAAGTCAAACTGGGAAAGAAGGTGTGTAAGACCAAGAAGGACAATAGAAAGAAAGTAAAGAGGCCAAAGATAGTGGTCAATTAGTACTTTTCTCGCTTAGGAATCATATGAATAGTGGTATGTGATTAGGACCTAGAAATGTACCCAAAGTGCGTAATTTAGTGTCTACATTTGCCACACTTTATGTTGTTGAGTGAATGCTTGATAACATAAAGTAGATAAAAGATGTGTACCTGATAACCATGTAGATCAATGGTGAAAAGTGTGTTGAGAGAGACAAGAAAAAGTGAAGCATGGAAGCTAGAGAAGAGGAAGTGAAAATGATGATGACCCTAGGGGTGAAAGCGTATGTGTAGATGTCATGTTGTACATGTTTTTGATGTCATTTTATGTGTGATTGTTGTGACTACTTCTTCCCATAAGGAAAATTTTGTAAAAGAGAAGAATGAATGAGTATTCAAATGTCGTGTGTATGAAAAATTTGATCAAAACATGTTTTTTATTAGATTAAGTAAAAACAGGGATCGGCTCCCAGAGGCCAAACAAGAAAGATTACATCATGCGAGCTCATAAAAAGATGTAGAAGGAGAAATAGGACCAAAGGGAGTTAAACATGCTTATCTCCAAAGACAAAATGTCCATAAAACTAACCTAGGAGAAAACAAAACAAACAACCACAAGAAACAAAGACAGTTTTTCAAAAGTCTGCCTAAAGTTCAGGCTTAGATACAAAACCATTAATTTTTATTTTGGCTTTTGGGAGGCTTTTCAAACATGGTAGCAGAATCCACCTTGTTTTGCTCATGCTCTATCTCCTTTTGGGTTTGCTCCTCCTCTTCCTCGTCCTCGGATTCGGTCTTAGTCTAGTCCTCATCCTCGTCCTTAGAGTTGCTAGCATTGGAATGGTATTTTCTTTTTATCAGCTCCTCTTCGGCCACTTCCAGTCTAGCCCTCATGTCACAATTTTTTTTATCCAGCTCAGTAAATTCTCCCCTAATGTTCTTTTGGGAAATTCATACTTGCTTAGAATCCTCAATGCTGTCAAGCATGCCTTCCCTGACGTCAAAGTTTGCCTCCTCCATAACCTGAACAACAGTCTCCAAATGTTGGACCCTTTTCTGCAGGTCCTCATAGGTCAGGTCTTCATCCACAATCATTTTAATTTTTCCCTTCAAGGGCCCTTCATCCTGATTAGCCATAATTCCCACACTATCCCCCTCCTCGGCTTTGTTGTGGGCATCCTTGCCCTCATGCAACTTGGTGAGACATTCGGCCAGGGTGATATCGTCATCTTCCTTAATAGGGGGCACAAGTTTTTTCAGTATTGGTTTACCATTTTGAAATAGGAGGAGGATGAGGCCTTCATGAGTGGGGGTATCCACCTCCCCCCTGAAAAATCTCTCATAGAGTTTGACAAAGACATAAAGAAAGAAAGGAAAGATCATCATGATTTTGTGTCTAAAAATGTTCAACAAAGATAAATGATGGGTATAGATATTACGATACTTGCCTTCCAAGGTTAGATACTACATAATGTGAAGGTAGGCTTCTTTCCACACCCTTGGTATGCATGACCGAGCTATGCCATTAGTAAAAAAATGCACTTTTTCCTTGCCTAAACATGTTCAGCAAAGATAGATGATGGGTATAAATCTTATGAATACTTGCATTTCTAGGGTTAAATACTTCATAATGTGAAGGCTCAAAACCTCTTTGCACACCCGAAGAAAAACTGGTATGTATGAACGAGCTATGCCATCAGTGAAAAAATGAACTTTTTCCTTTCCAAAATGAAAGTGTTAATTTCATAGTCGCGCCTCCAAGTTCCTGTTCTTGAAAATTTTGAGCCCTTTCATCTCCATTTTAGTGACCTAGGCTATGGCGTGCTCAGATATCTGAATCTTTATACTAATCCCGAACAACCACCAGGGGTGTTTTCCTAGTAGGTTTAGGTGGAATTTCGGTGATTCCATGCCATACCAAAATCCTTTGTGAGCAAGGGATCGTTCCCATGCAACTTGGTAATATACTTTCTAAATGCCCCAATTTTGAGCATATGCCACATAGAAGGATTTGCCGACAATGTTTCCATGGCTAAACAAGTACAAAAGGTTCCAACCTGACTTTGTCCCCTCCCATGGTTTCAATGTTGTTCTCCCAAATCAAAACTAGTTGCAACATGTAGTTAATAATATTGAAATGGCCTTTCTTAGAGATTAAACGCCCACGCTTGAGCTTACTGCCATGATAGTCGTGCTAACTAAAATCACTCGTGTGATCCAAGAGGTCTCTAGAGGAATTGTTGTGATCTTTTAGATTGAATAATATCATTAATTGATGATCAAGGGGATGTCATCACCTTTAAGCCAAGACCTTTAAATCATGATAATTCACCCCCACATTAGCAAACATGTCCTACACATTTATTCCCAAGGTGGGGGGTATGGTTGATAGAAAAGGATTCAACACCTTTAAGATGTTCCCTAACATCAAAGATAATATTACCTCCCAATTATGAGAGTGGTTCTTATTAATAACATTAACAATGAGAAGAGAATCACCATCAATAAGAATGTGTTTAATTCCCTTTTCCTTAGCTAAAATGACCCCCCATAATAGAGCTCTAGCCTCAGCCACATTATTACTTTGAATACCCAGAGGGCCAACATAAGCAAGGATCCAATCACCTTCATGATTTATGATGATACCACCTCCCTCATCCAGAATAGGATTACCTTTTGATGCACCAACAAAGTTTAGTTTGAAACTATTCTCATCTGGTTTAGACCATTTGATGGTTGATCGAGGTAATTTAACTAGGGAGGACTATAGGTGAAATGTTTGAGAACTTCCACTTCCTTCCTAGGACAAATAATTTTTTATCTTCCCTTTGAAAAGTTTGGTATTTTCTTTAATAGAGGAGATTAATCTAGCACTTTCTTTTTTGATGTTTTTTTTTTCTGGTTTCTGAAGATGAGGGCGTTCATTTCCTTCCATAGACACCAAAAAAATGAGGGACGAACATCTTCTAGGAAGCCACAAGGACATGAAATATGAAGGGACACTCCCATTGCAAAAAATAATCCTCAATAGTGTTGGGTTGAAACCATTGCACTTTGAACAAGATCCATAACCTTAGTTAAAACCACCTATGAGAAAGGACATGAGATAAAATGGTGGTTGACACTTTCCTCCTTCTTGTTACATAAAACACACCTATTAGGAATAACCATGCCCCATTTCCTAAGGTTATCCACAATGAGGATTTTATTTTGAGCAGCCAGCCAATAGAAAATATTCACCTTGGGCAAAATATATTTCACCCAAAGTCTACCCCAATACTCCTTTTGGAAAGAATCTTTGAAGTTAAGGAGATAGACAGATTTTTCCGTGTATTCTCCAGATTCCTCTTCTTTCCAAATGATTGTATCCTTGTGATGTTGAAATAACTAGGAATGTATAATTTTCTTAATTTAAGATTAAGATAATTGAAATGACACCTATCCTCATTGAAATTAGGGGAGGAACCAACTCAACCTAGTAGGGTTTCTCATTGGAGAAGTCCCAATAGTCCTTAACCCAAACTTTACCCCTATCTTCAAACAAATGTGACACAGTTCTCCAAGACTTCTCCTCAACCAAAAAATTCTCTTGTATCCAACAATCCTGCCAGAAACAAATTTTATTTCCCTTTATAATATTCCACTTTATACCACTACTCAATATCTCCTTAGAAGCGATAAAATATCTCTAGAAGATGGATCCACAAGGGAGATTGTCTAGCAAGAAAAAAGTCTCTATTCTGCCAACATTCCTTAAGTATTTCCTCTTTATGATATCCAGTCCATAGACCCTCCTTTTTTATTACTCTCTAAACAAGATTTGGACACCAAAGCTTCATTCATATATTCTATATTCTTCAGGCCAAGGCCACCACATTCTTTGGGTCTAGTAACTTTATCCTAGGCCATAAGAGGGAATTTTAACTTCTCTCCACCCCTACCCAAAGGAACCTTTCCTGAATCCTTTGAAGTGAATCTAGGATCTTAGCTGGAAATTTGAAAAGTGACATAACATAAATGGGAATTCCTTGAAGTGAATTTTGGAGAAGTTGAATTTTTCCAGCCTAAGTGAGGAGGGTTCCCTTCCAAGTGGTAATTTTTCTATTTACTCTCTCCAACAAATTGTTCCAGATAGAAGGATCTAGTCTCTTATGAAAAAGAGGCATACCTAGATAGGTGTCCAAAAAAATATTAATCCTGCACCCAAGGATGCGAGCAAGTTTGAATTGAAACTGATCCTCCACATTGATGAGAAAGATTGCACTTTTGTGGAAATTGATGAACTATCTTGAAACACTCTCATATTCATTCAACACTTTCTTGAAATTAGAGGCTTCCTGTATAGAGTATTTTCCCATCAGAAAATTATAATCTAAAAACTGGCTAAGACATATGGACGGGAGGCCATTATAATTTTAATACAATGGATAAAATTAAGAGAAACAACATGGTTGCAAAGTCTACTTAAAGATTCATCAACTATAATATAAATAAAAGGATAAAGGGGGTCTCCTTGTTTCAGCCCATGCCCAACCTGAAAGAAACCTTCAGGTTTTCCATTAACAATGACAGAGAAACTAGCAGTGGATATAAAAACCCTGATCATGTTAATAAATAAATCATCAATACCAACCTTGGCCATGATGGCCCTAAGAAAGGACCACGAGATCCTATCATAGGCCTTATGCATATCTAACTTGACAAGCATGACAGATCTACCAGAATTTTCAATAGAGTGAATGGCCTCTTGGATAACAAAAATGCTGTCCAGAATTTGTCTACCTGGAACAAAAGCTCCTTGATTGGGAGAAATGAAATTAACAATCACCTTTATGATCCTGAGAGACAAGAATTTTGGTTATTAAATTGTAGCTAGTATTACAAAGGCTGATTGGTCTAAAATCTTTAACATCCTTAGCTCCCATTATTTTGGGGACGAGGACCAAAAAGGTATTGTTGATCTTAATCACCTCCCAAAAATGTTGGGAAAAAATGCAGGGAAACCGTCAAGACCAAGAGATTTATCAGGTTCCATATCAAAGACAACAAATTTGATCTCTTCTTCCCTAGGAATGAGCAAAATATCTTTATTTTCCTACTGGGAAATAGTGTTTTGGAAGAGCCAAAGTACCTTATCACGAGTAGCCACTTATGGTTCCTTCCCTGGGAGAAAAAGATCCTTGAAATAATTAATAACAGTATCATTGATTTCTCTTTCATCAGCACCTAGTTTGCCATCAACTCTTCTGATTTCCTTGATCTTGAGCTGATTGGTCCTAGTGATAGTAGTGAAGTGAAAAAACTTGGTATTTTTGTCTCCCTCCTTTAACCATTTTACCTTGGATTTTTGCTTCCAATACACCTCTTCTTTCGCCAGGATATCATGGTATTCAATGAGAAAATTTTGTTCTTGACTCTTGAGGGCAGGATTAAGGCCATCCACCTCCATCAGTTCTTCTATAGTTCACAAATCCTCCACAATTCTACTTTTTTCCTCGAAAATATTTCCAAAGGTCGCCTTGTTCTAGATTTTAAGGCTATTTTTGATATGCTTCAACTTGAAACTTAATCTAAACACCGGAACCTATTAGCATATGGATTTGCACGCATGAAAATGACATGCAAAAGTGTGGGAAGGAAGTCCCTCCTCAATGAAGGTGAGGTTGCCTTTATTGAAAGCCAAAACTGTATTTACACTTGTACATTCAAAATTGTATGTGAAGGATGTTTTGGAACATCAATGGAAAGAAAAGTGAATGAGGGAGATGGAATGGAACGAAGGAAATGAATGGAAAGGAATGAATGGAAGGAACATAGAAGAGTTAGGTAAAAACATAGCCTAATATTGCATGGAGAAGAACAAACGATAACTAACACAAATAAAATAGAGTTTGCATCAGTTAAACGAGAATGAGCAAAGGGAACACACATGAGCAAGTAAATAGTAGAGCTTGATCACTGTGAACAGGAACAACAACTTAATAATGTTGACAATAAGATCAAAGACAATATTTGCATGCAATATTTAAACATTTAACACCAAATGAACATAAGAACATCAAATGTTACAAGAGACAATGAATGAGACACAGTTCGTATTTCATTAACTCCAAAATGTTTTCACATAGAACACAAAGTTTCTTCCTGAAACAAAGTTTGTACACAAAAGTATTTTCTTCTCCTCTTTCAAAGTCGCCCTTTACAAATGAGCCCCTCACTTCCTTTTATAACCCAAAAGTTGGTTACAAAGTAGTTAGGGTTTTACATGAACATTAAATAAGACACTTAAGTGACCTTTGACTTTTTCAACCAACTTTACTAAAATCAACTAAAAATAGAAATCACTTAAGTTATCCACAGTTTTTTGAAAGCAACCTAAATAACAACATCCATTTCTTAAAATCCCATTTTTAAAACATACAATAATAACCAGTGCCTTATCCATTGAAATGGGGTTTCCGCCTATCTCAAACGTATGAGAAATGGACTCTCCCACTTTGTTAGATACCAAGAAAACTATCTCCTTGAACCATCAGTGAAATTAGGATCTGTCGCTTTTGCTAATTGAAAGGATCTAAACTTCCCAATGTTTCAAACATATTTTCTTCTTTTGGAGGTTCATTTGGTCGAAGAATAGCCTCACAAAATACCTGTAATTCTAAAATCCTACTTGGCATATCATTTAAATTAACCATATTTGATTGAGTGTTCTCAAACAAGTTCTTTAATTTGATGCAATGCTTCATTGAAGCTGAAGAGAAATTATTGGTGGGAGTATCGATGTCCTTAAACAATTGTGAAAAGTGCTCTTCCACATGTTTTGATGAACACCTTTGATTATGCTCATTTACAAGGTTGCAAGGGATCTCAGCTATGAATTCTTGAATCAAGGGGAGTGAAGTGAAGGCTTCATTGCATATGCTCTCATAATGGATCATACAATCCTCGAGAAGTGTCTTCCTTGATTTGAGATGCAGACACCAAAGAAAATGTGTCCCTCTATGTTCAAATTTGAGAATTCCTTCAATGGCTAAAACTAAGGATTCCATACTCGTCATCTCCTGTAAACTGGGCAATATCTCATCCAAATTCAATATGTTAGAAACAAAATTTTCCTTGAAAGAAAGAATTGGATCAAGATACACACTGACATCTTCTTGGAGCTTAACCGTTGTTTTGATCGTCTCTTGGCCTAAAATGAGAATCTCTTAAAGCTAAGTTTTAGTGACATGGCCCGACATGTTTATTTCTTTTGATAAATTGAGAGTTTCTTCATCAGGGGAAGCCACTGCATTAAGTACTGGGAAAGTGGATGATATGGGATTTATCATATGTTGAACATATTCCACTAATTGGTTCTTTTCAGACTTGAGCTGAGAGTTCTGAGACTTATATTTCTCAAGTCTCTTAAGCACAATATCAATTGAATCTTGAGCAATCGCCATGTCACTTTCCAATGTGGACCTCCCAAGTCCAAGTCTAGAAACTTCATAATCAGCAGATGTCATGACATCACACTCCTTGTCAACTTGTGGGATGACAAGATCCGTAAATCTATTTCCGTCACTATCCACCATTAATCAAGAAATCTCTTTAGGATTCTTGGGAATGATGTTATTTGAAAGTTTGAAAAGGGCATCAAAATCAATGTCAATTGCCTTGACAACCCTCTTCCTTTTCTTGACCTCACAATCAACTTAGAAAGGAGTATCATTCACTATTTTTGCATACAAAATCCTGGAGCTCGAAGAAACATTCTCATTGTTCTCAACATCATGATATTATGTAAGAATCCTTTCCACTACCTCGATTTTAGGAGAAATAACCTCGATATCCACCTCCTTCCCATTTGAGAGATTTTGGGAAATCTCTTCGTGAATTGTAGGTTCCGAAGTGTTCGATATTGGGACTAACCACACCTGAGTAGATGTTTGTGCAAGGCATGGTTGAGGATCGTTTGTCATTAGCTTCTAAGAACTATTAACAATGTGAATAGAAGAATCTCTACTTGAAGTAGAAAATCCCAATACAAGCTCTCTTCCTTCCTTGGGGCTAGGACCCTTAGGTTTTTCTCCTCGTGACACATTATTCAGCGAAGTGGATTTTGGCAACCACTCCTTTCTTGTTGGTTGCGTATGATTGGATGACACAAAGGCCGATTGAGAAGGGGCTTTGGTTGAATGAAGACCTCCTTGAGTTGGAAATTTTTGTGATACTGAAGTATGATCTTGAATTGACAGTAACCTGGACAGTTGTCTTTTATACTAAGATATGCTTCTTTTAAGGATCAGTTGATTCTTGCTATCAAGAGAAAATTCATCTCTTTTGGTCCAGTCAATTCGAGGCAATGGGGTAAAAGCAACTGCATCATATGAAGGATCAATAACATCTTCATCATCATTTACGGATGAATTTGGAGGGCTCTTGATGCGAAAGGCCTTGATTTGAGCAAGGGTTAGGTGAGAAAATCTCGTCTTCTTACTTAATGCTCATCTGAACAAGAAGCCCATAAATCTTCCATGGTAGGGTTATGTTGATACTTTGCTCCAAGAATTTTCTGCATATATCCATTGATATCAAATTGGGCTCTCTTCACATATGGATGAATTGTGATGAGGGAAAACTCTTTTTCCATGAGTTGTGCACTGAAGAGATTTGGACATTGGTATTCCCCGATTTGGATTGGGAAATGAATTCTTGAGTGATGCTTGTCACTGAGAAGACAATGAACTTGGAATAGTTGTCGTGCAAGCTCCATCAATGCTCATTTGTCACTGACGTACTTAGGAATTTTCCATGGAGTACCCGCAAAGCCACTTACGCGAATGTAGGAAAAAGATGAAAATTGAATAAACCATGTTCCCCATTGGGAAATGACCTTCATGGCTTATTTGGAAAATCTTTCCTCTGTATTCCTATTTAGGTTACGAATCACATGGAAGGTAAATGCATTGTTGACCCTTCTGAAATGGTGAGAGCTATTTTTGAAACTTAGTTACAGGTAATAATGGAAGACAATATTTGATGGACCCATGACTCCTCTTGTTTCGAGTCTAGAAATTAGCTTTATTCTTGCCACTGCATAAGTCAGATATGATGTCATGTAGAAACATCCATTCATCTTTACTTCAATCAATTATTTGTGAAGGGTATCGCTGATGATGGTGGCCAAATCCACAAACTCTCTCTTGGCAAGGATGATACAGATAAACTGATACATCCATTGGTGGAAAATCTTGGCAGAGGGTAAACCAAAAACTCAACTTAGGAGAGTAATCATGTCCCTGATTTCTTCTACGAATTCAACGCGGTACAATTCTTTAGGAAGCTGGTTAATTCGAGGCCTCTTAGTCACTAACCAGTTGTTATTAACCATCTTGCTCCACCTGAGAGGTTCTTCATCCCAAAATTATTGTGTTGACTGTCAAGTGATATCCACATTCTCAGGGAAGTCAGGTATGTTGAGTAATTCCTCAATGTGATCTAGAATGATTAAGAGGAAAAGCTCACGATTATCTTTAAAAATTCCTTGTCTCTTAGGATCATAATGCTTCGCGCAAGCGATAACCAGCTCTGGACACTACACCAAGACGAAAAATGTTGTTACTTGGGGTAGACCATTATGGTAAAGCCTATATGAGAATATGGTTTTACCTTCAGTTTTCACCTGATCACAGAATTGTTGTACATTGATGTGACCCATATTCATATTAGTGATATTGTCATATGCCGACTTAATGGAATTGGGAGGGATGATTCCTTGGAATTCATACTTGAGCGCGAATTTGTTCGATTTCTCCACTGGCTTCCTCGATCTTCCTGTAGATTTATTTGATTTTTCGGCCATTATGAATTTTATAGAAAAATAACTTGAGCACATAAAATAATGTAAACGGTGTCGTGTATCAATCTCCGAACCACTTTTAATGCAAGAGGAATATAGCTCGTTTTAATTATTATTATTATTTAAAAATTATTATTATTATTATCGATCCTGGGTTACAATTTTTTTTAAAATGTTAACACAAACATATCGAGACTAAGCTCAAGTTCCAAATCTGGTAATAACAACGATATTTATTTTTTAATTAAAATCTCCTGATTTCAATATCTTGCGCGGATCAATTTTAATCTTTTAAATTCACCGCTTCTCTGCATTGCTTGATTTTTATAAATGTATGAATTATAATCTTTTATTATCGGCATTGTGTGCAGTTTCCCTTTACCTAAATCATGACTTCTCTTTGCATGCGTAGAAATCTTCCTCCTATGCACAGCCTGAGTGTTCTTGTTTTTTGTTTTTATTCTCCCATGCGTGGAACTCTACTAAGACGACTTATGAATGAAAAACTTGATGAATGCGTTGGAACATTGATGAATGCATTAAAATTTTCTCTTTTTATTATTCTTGTTTAACTTTACCAATGCGTGGAGGATTGGGATTGTTATTCTTCCTTGTCTTTTCGTGGAAAGTTACCTTCCTTCAATGAATGCGTGGAAAATGCTTTTGCTTTCACCTTGCTACATGTATGTTGATTTCCCTCTCCTTCCACGTGGCCTGCCTAATTTTGGATTGTTTTTAGTTGTCTTGGACTTCTTGATGACCTCCCTCTCCCCTCACATGTGTATCCTTGTCTTATTTCTTGCTAAGCGTCTAAAACTGTTGTTTTCTTTAGTAAATGGGTGAAATTTGCAAAAAGAAATGCGTTCAAAATTCTTCTTTTCTTGTCTTCTTCCCTCTGCAATGCGTGGGAAATATTTTTATTGTTGCCTACGTAATGGATTGTCTAGGTAAATGCGCGGGCAATGTTTTATTGCTTCCACGTGTTGTTTCCCTTCTCCCTGCATGGAGCATCTTGGAGACTGTATTTCCCTATTAGGTTTCTTTGCTAGACTTTGGCCTATGTGTGGAGGGTTGTATTCCTTTACAGATGTGTGAATCTTCTTTGGACTGTCTCCCTTAATGCGTGGAAAATGCTTGCTTTCACTTGTTGTTTTTAATAATTAAATTCTCCTTCTAAAAACCTGACTTTCTGCAATCTTCTTACTAGTATCCTTATTTCTTTCAAAACCTGTGATGAATACACCTAGAGGAAATAATAAGGAGTTTGGAAAAACTAAAAATCATCCAAGCTTCGTATTTACATCGCACGAATTTTTCCAAGGTGTTTGATAGATGAGGATTTAGGAAGCTTCCTCACAACCGTTTCTTATTTGTCCCATTAAAACAACTTCCCTCTTTCTTGGGTAGTGGCATTAATTGCCAGGGGGAAGTGGGGAAATAAACAACCAATTGCCAGTGGAAATGGCAAGGTGGGTTGACAATCCCCATTTTATTTCCCCATGTGGGAAATTGGGATATTTTTTACCTGTTTGGCAATCGGGGAAAGAAATCCCGCAAGCGGGGAATTAAAACAAATTTTCCAAGAAAGGGGAAATCTGGGTTCGGGAAGCCAATTTGGCATCCCCAAAAATGGGAAGCGGAAGCTTATTTTCCCCCCCCACTATTAAAATAAATCTTGTCGAATGAATTATAATTGATAAATATTTAATTTAAAAACCCCAAAGTTATTAAAAATTGATTTTATCAAACAAAGAGTAATTAATTAATTAATATTTAACGCAATTTATGACCTGGCGGGAGGAGTTCTCGCCCGAAATGGACAAAACGAAGACCAAAACGATCACAAAAATGAAACGATCGCGATGAGAGTGATAAATTACACAAAGTAACACTTTTGAAAAATTCAAATTTACATTTTTATTAATTTTACGAAGTCAAAATTGGCTGATAACACCAAGTTATCCCAACTATCTAGCAAAGAGCACAATCCCCCCATTCTTGAATTCTATTATGAATATTTGGGTGCTAGAGCCACATCTTTTCAAATCTGAAAGGCCTGACTTTTTTGGGGATAATCATACCCAAGTTAAGGAGAATCGGGTTATGATCCGACCCTATTATGGGAAGAGAAGTTAGATAATAGATTTGATTAATCATACATAAATGACTCACCATAAACCTGTTTAGTCTAATTCGGATTAGGTCCTGCCCCATTCTTCTATTGGCCCATGTAAATTTAGACCCTCCCAACTCCATATCAAACAAATCATTCTTCATCAGAAAGTTAGCTAGATCATCCATACTGTCAGTGTAGGAGATGAAACCTCTTTTTTTATCAGCAGGGGAGAGGGGAGTATTGAAATCTCCCCCAATAATCCAATAAAAATCTTTAAACAATAGCCTAAAACCTGAAAGTTCCCCCCATAAATCCCTCTAACCACCAATCATATTCGGGGCATAAATGTTAGAGATAATCCAGGTGTACAAATTTTTGAATCAATTTAAGTGAAACTAATGGCCACATGACCAGCTGATGCAATAAGTATCTCACCTTTCACCACCTGTAGATTCCAAAAGGTAACAATACCTCCTGAGGCACCCATTGAGTTTACTCCTTCCTAATGTCCATCCTTCCAAATAGTCCTACTAACCTCTTTGAATCTATCAAGACTCATTTTAGTTTCTTGTATCATCATTATATTAGACTTATATTTGTTCCTAAGGTCCATCACTATTCTATTGATCAAAACATGTAAAAAGTGTGTAGAAAGTAAAAATGTAAAAAGGAACATGTGCACCTAATTTGTGATGAGTGAAAGAGATAGAAAGGATCCTGAAGATGTTGTAGAAGAATAAGTTTTTTGGGCGATCTCACACCAATTGTGCCAAGTGTGAGTTTTTGGGTGATCTCACACTAAGTGTGAAAGAAATGTAGGGAGAAAGGTATAGTGTTATTCTTTAACCTTAGACTGCTTCCCAAAGTATAAATACCACTGCAAATGGCGTCTGCAAATCTGATCTAGTTTGATCCAACATGAATGTAGAAAAGAAGGTGTAATTCATGCGTGCCGAGTGCAACAAAGGATTGTGTTTGTCTTGTAAAAGCCGCTGTGAAAACTGATGTGAACTGTGCCAAATTGAAAAAAATTGTATAACTACCCCTGGTCATAGGCACCCATTAAGGGTCAGAGGTGCCTAGGAACTACTGTCTGGTGCTGGGCGCTAGTGTTTGTGTTGTGCTAAAGACCTAAGTTAGATTTTGGGTCGTTATTGTGACTAAATGTTGTGTTGTACTAGTACTAAACTATGACTATAAAATGTTGTGTGGGGTGACTGATTCACCCAATTATGCCCCCTCATTTGGGGTGCATGCGATATCACTGAGGAGAATGTGGTCCAAAGGATTGGCCTACCATTGAACTGAAATTGATGCCCTGCAGGGGGGAGGGAATGTGCTTAGTAGAAACCAAGGCACATGTAAACAAAGTGGCTAAAAACAAGTGTTATTGAAAGTAAGATAAATACGAATGTAGAAAACAATATGTAAGCTAGCAAGCAAGAAGATAATAGACACGAATACAATGTAGACCATGAAAGGTGGGTTGCAAACATGGGACATCACTTACGATGTCATAAGACAATCGAGGCTGAAGTGGCCAAAAACACAAAAGCAGTGAACAAGCAAGGCATAGGGTAAAGCCCACAAGCAATGGACACATGGACGACAACTAATGGAAGACAATAACAATCAAAATAATAGACAACCATGTTGTAGCAAATAGACCTGCAAAGAAAATGTTGCACATGAAGCACCCGTTAGCATGTTAGAAAGATCAAATGTATGTCAAATTGTGTATGATCCGATATAGTAGTGTGTTAGTATGAACTAGGAAATAGTATAAATCGAAATAGATAACACTTGTGATGAGTACGAAAATGGATACCCCTAGGAGCTGTTGTGGGACTGGTATGAGGTATTGCGCCAAAAATCCATGTGGTGTGTAACGATCTATAGAAAGGATGCGTTCAACAACTAGAAGGCAAGTGAAAACGCATGTGTATAGAAGAAAGATAATGACATACAAAATATCTATAAAAATGTTTACATGTAAGCATAAGAAAGCAAGAGGAAATGCGACTAAGATATGCAGTATGCTGTGAGTGAGATGGAATGGAATGCAATATGAGTGTGATAGGAGTAGCGTGCCCCCCGAGCAAGTGTATACATGAGATGAGGTTCATTTATACAAGACCCCTCAACAATCAATAATGAATCGTAGAACAAGAGTGCGTCATCAGGAAATGGTTTGAACGTGTGCACTAGAAAGATGTGATCGATAAAGCGTAGAGTGCAGCGAGTGAATGAGTGTGGTGAGGTTCATTTCAGATTGAGACCCTCATCAGTTGAGTATGAACCTTGGAACTAGAGTGCGTCATAGGGTAATGAGCACAACATGTAAGAGGAGATGTAAGAAAGATGTAGTGTGAATGTGTATATTGTGGAATGTATATGATGTCTGATAATAGCTGTGAGAATGTAGAGATGTTGTGAATGCACGATGTATGAAAGGTGTAGTGTGTGAGGTTCAGGGTATATAGTATGCCCTCATCAGTCAAGTGTGAACCATAGCATGAGAGTGCATCATCAGGTAATGATGATATACATGTATCAAGTGGTTTATATTGATGCTTGTGAGATATTAAACATTAAGCGCAAAGCGTCAAGTGCATGGGATGATAGCTAAATTTGATAAAAATGTAATGAGGGGAGAAACTATGATGCCCCCCAAGTATGTAAGTGATGGAGAACTAGTCACAACGACACTAAGTGGAATCAATGTAAGGAGTAATTTCCTTAACAAAAGTGATTGGACATTGAAGCAGTGATGATGAAGGAGCTTTGAGTGGCATAATTCGAAAGAGGCCAGCTAGATTTTGTTAATCATGCTTAGTAATTGGTTGTTTGCTTGGAATTGGTAATGCTACTGAAGACTTAATAAGAGAAGAGGGTGGACTAATTTTGATAGGTGGTTGCGTAGTTTGACTTGGTGAATGCAGTAGAAGGCTTGAGAGGAGAAGGTGTTAGATTGATTTTGAGAGGCGGTTGTTTAGTTTGAGTGGATTGCATAGGTAGTGCTTGAGTGACGAAAGAAGAAACTTTATACGTGATGACATGATGCTCATAGAAATAGATGAATCGGATTTAAGAACCCAATGAGATGTAGTGATTGGAGATGGGCATGTATTATAATGTTGTGCAGTAAATGAATTATGAGAGAAAACCCTGACACTCAAGCTACTTGATACTTCGTTGTAAACCATAACAATCATTGTCATTATGTCCATTGATTCGATGATAATTGCAATATAAAAGACCTTGATATTTTGCAAGCTGATAAGGAGGATAGCAATGAGTAGATGACAAGCTGATTAATTGATGAGTTATGAGGTGCGGAAGAATATCTTATTACTTAGCATTGAGATTAAACTTGAGAGGCGTGGGGAGTGGCAAGATTTAAGGTTCACTGATATGAGCACATGTAGAAGACATAAAACGAGAACGAGATGTAAAATGAGAACAAACATAAGCCTAGAGAAGCATCCTTAAGATGTTGGATTTCAGATTTAAGAGATATAGTCGTGGATTCCATAGCCATAAATTTATCTTGAAATAAAGAATGAAGAGCTTGAATGGATTTGCAAAAAGATTGTTTGGAATTAGAACCAAGAGAGTCATCAGAAAGACGATCAAAGATAGCACTGGCTTGAGTGGGTGGTGTATCTTTAGGAAGATACATGGTGCTTAGAGATTTTTGAATATCTTCTTTGTAAGGTGGATTCATTTGAAGTAATTCATGTAAAGAGATTTGATGAACCTTAGGATCCATGAGAGAAGAAAAGTGAGGATCCAAGAGTGTTTGAATGAGTCGGGTTCACCAAATGATTAAGCAAATATAGAAAATATAAATGCTAAAATCTTAATTATGTAACAACGCAAATATAGACAATTAAAGTACAAATTTGATCCAAGCAAGTAAGCTAGAAAATATGAAACCCTAGTTGTAAATGAAGGGATAAAATACTTAGCTAATTCGCAATGATGTTGAAGTTGTGCCGAGCTAGAAAACTAATGGAACTGAAGGGAGGATTGTCGCAACCGAGTTCATAAAATTGTGTGAATGCTGGAAATGTTGGGACTAGGGTGCCTATGCAGGGTCAGGGGTGCCTGGGGTGCTACAAACCTCCTATGGGCACCTGTGACTGCTTAGAGCCTCAAAAACTTAGTTTTGCAGGGTCGTAAGATGTTCGCTAGATGTCACCTTTAGTTGCCTGTATGTCGTTGTACTTTGTTGTTGATCACCTGAAACCTATAAGAAGAAAGAGCACTTGCAAAACCCCAAAACACATCAAATCCTAAAAAGAAAAAGATGCAAATGGGGAGTTGAATTGACCCCGATGGTCACCTGACTAAGTGAACTTACGATCTAGGCATTGCACTACATTTTAGACTCCATGTAGTTCTACGTGTGTGTGTAGAATCACTCCCTAGGTGGCTCTTGTGCCAGAAACACTTGAATAACAAGCGATAACTAGATGTAGAAAATGTAGATAGATGTGTGTATGGAAAAATGAACTTCCCCTTCTATGCATGTATGTAGAGATAACAATCCCTCGTCCCTTATGTGAAGCTAGATGGATGCTTGAATGCTCTTATAATGCTCTTGGATGCAACCGTAGGTGGTGATAGATAATGCTTAATGATTGGTCCTTTATTATGGTCACATAACTTTGTATTTATATGATTCTATTGCTTGAATTTCGTAATTAACCACTAAAAGGTCGACCCATAGGAAATAAAGATGCCCAACAACTAGAAAGGACCCAAAATATGCGAGCAAGATACAAAGAGGTTAAGGGCACCTGACGTTGACATCCTAGCTAGACGCTGGTGTCCAGACACATAAAAATTGAAGTGTCAAAAGTCAGATTGGGAAAGAAGGTGTGTAAGACCAATAAGGACAACACACCGAAAGCAAAAAGGCCAAAGATAGTGGTCAATCAATACTTTTCTCTCTTAGGAATCATATGAACAGTGGTATGTGATCAAGACCTAGAAATGTACCCAGAGTGTGTGATTTAGTGTCTATAATGACCACTGTTATGTTTATTAAGTTTGTTTATAACATTATTGGGGACATTAGTTCTCTTATGATGGTCTATAACACCATCCATAATAATGTCTTGATTGTGATTGAGGATTTTCGAGCCTTGGCCACCATGAACAACTTATGAATTATTGTTTTGATATCCCCCAGTGTTTTTCTAGGGGAAATAAGCCACCCATTGACACCATAGGTCCCATGACCTCTATTTATGGTAACTTGATCGATTCTTAACATGCTCTCTAAGGATTCCTCATATGAATTATAGGGGAACTTATGCACACTATCCCCAATTCAATTGTCAAGGGCATTTCAACAAAATCCTTTCCTTCCTCGATGTGTATGATATGTAGAGTTTTATGATTAATCAAAAAGTGTACATTCATGGCTTTTGAGACCTTGTTTGTCATCCTATAAGCACCAAGAATCTTAATTACACTCATACAAAAGAAGAGAAAAGGTTTGGTTAGATCCACATTTTGACAAACTAAATCTGCATTTCGACAAATTTTAAGGCATTTATGAGGACAAATGGTAATAGAATAGGAACCATGTTTATATTTTATCAGACACATGTATTGACACATGTCTACCCGATTGATGAGGCCCTCTTCCCCTAATTGTCAACTTGACCATTTAGGTGAAATTATTTGTTCCAATATCTGGATCGAAAATTAGGTTGCTAGGAAATAAAGTCGCACTTCAAATCAGTCAAGGAATGATGAAGAATTGTAGAATGTGCTTATTGGAGAGCATTAATGAGAGTTATACTTGCTTACGTAAAAGCCTTACACATTTTCCAGGTTTCTCACCCTAAATTACTTGTAAAATTTTATTATTGAATTCCCTATATATATGGACATTATATAGTACATTTTGATGGTTATATTAGTAAAAATCCCTCATAAATTAAAGAACATTTTTTCCTCAACAATGTAAGAAATCATATGGAGTCCTAGTTTAAAACTTTTAATTGGTAGATAAAATCTAATTTTCGATCATATGGAGTCTTAACATTAGTCTTGTTTGCAATCATAGAGTACAACTAGCTCAAAGTGTCATCGACCTCTATCCATAGTGTCTTGGAATTTATATTGACCTTGACCACATCTAATTTCATGAGATTGATGACGGTGAAAATGGGGGTGTGGGAGGTAGGGGAAAGGACCTCATAGTTGTGCCCTCTGTTGCATACATGAATCTCCCATCCGTGTTATATACACCATTGCACTGACATCGTTGCATGCTCCCTCCTCTCTGAGATAATCAAAGTATATTGTTTGGGTACACTTGATTTTGCATACCATATATTTTGAAGAGAAAACTTGAACAGGGAATCATAGTTTGCTAATGATGATAGATGATGGTGTTGATGAGCCTCTCAATGTCACTTTCTACTGCTCTGATTCAGACACGAGATGAACAATCCAACATTTACACTTTCATTTCCATTTGGTGACACACATACTAACATAACATCTCCCCCTCTCATATTCATGACCCACACCACTACAACCAAACTAATAAATCTCAAAAAAATATAAGGCACCATGATAAATAAACCAAATTATAATATTCAAACTGATCAATTGAATGATAATCTTCAAAATCATGTGTTCCTCGTCTATTACCTTGGATGAGCTAGAACATCAAAGGAGGACCTAATAACATGAACATTTTTTTTTTCTCTTTTTCCAATGCCTTAAATGTTAATTATGTCAATTGGCATTTCCAAATGGGAATCTCGGTGGTTGTGTTTGACACATGTCAGGGAAATGGATGGTCAAGCTAAGGAAATAGATGATAGAGGTTTTGTGTCGGTGGTCTTTGACGGATTACATCATCAAAGAAACCCTAAATGTAGAGTATATGTATCTAACATGTGCAAAGTGTGGGATTTGAACATATGCAAGCTTCCTTTTCGGCAAGCGATAACGAAGGAGATTTTGCAATGTGACCAGTCAACTCACCTCTCCACATGTTACACCCGTGGGTGCCACTCAAATACTAATTACTGTTCTCCTCTATTTGTTGACCAAACTATCAGGATAATCACTATAAGAACATGTTAAATTGTGAGTTTAGACCTTAATGATAACATTGCTAGCAACAATTAAGTCAATGAAAGAGTGATGGGCCTAGAAACCTTGCATGACATTGAGACACATGTCAATGCTTCAAATCCAATGAGTGGTACGAGCCTGGAATGTTAAGGAGGTATCATCAAATACAAATCCATAAGGAAAACTCTTGCATCTTATATATGATGTTTCTTTGGGCAAGTGTGGAGAATGGCCCAAGACAATGGTTTATAAAGATGTCTCAAAACTACCCTGTTGACCATGTTTTGTAGTTATCAAATTCAACTAATACATTGAGTCGACATGGGATACCAAACCACTACACATGTCCCTATCTCTGAAGTGTCCCAATACATGCACAATTGAATTCTCCTTAAAATAAATGTGTGCTCTAACTACCCACAAATCACAAGGGTTGACATTGCAAACAAAAACTATTGACCTTAAAAGTATTGATTGACCACTCCTTGCTTTCTAAGATATCTCCAAAGTATGTTGTCTTGATGATCTTCACACCACACCCCTTTCTCCTTCAAATGATTGGTATAAATGGCACGTTGTTCATAATTCCCTAGTTGTAAGAAAGAATCGTTTCACATAAGTTTCTCCCAATGTTTTCCTTGCCCTTGGGCTTCTCCTCCCTCAAACCAAGAAAGCCTCTCTTCCTACTCCAATATTTCACACCCTCAAGTTTGACTTCTTCACATCCCCTTTGACATCTCCATTACACCATTGACGTGCGATTGCTAGTAGACCTAAAAATAAGGCACATTGCATGTAGACATTAGGAGGACGTTTTCCTTTCCTTTTATACATTTAATTACACAAACAATTTCACCAAAGGAAAAAAAAAACGATAAAAGAGCTTTTTAGATCAAAACTCAAGTAACAATTGATTTTTTACGATCGTACTACATTTAATTTCTTTATTTAAAAATATTATTAAAACATTTGAAGTAAACAGGCATCTCAATTTTCCCCCGTGTTTCGGAGAAACAATAAATGTGACCGTCGGTTGAACTGCACAAATCGTAACAAAAACCGTCTCTTATATAACAAGCTTCACCAAATTCCTCTCAAGCTTAGGTTTTTTTTTTAATCTTCCGTGGATAGGTATTGCTCCCTGCAGATCAAAAGAAGAGACTTTAACGGCCGAAACCCTAATCTGCGCCCGTTTCGTTCAGAATGTCTCACTTTGGCAGAGAAGGACCTCCCGACATTAAAGATAGTTATTCTTTGCTGGTTCTCAACATCACTTTCCGTAAGTTTTCTCTTTCCCCTCTCATTATTGTTATGCCTCTGCAACAGTGGCAACAATATCATTCATGTCATTTTTTTCTTATTTGAATTATTGATTATTGGAATTGAATTAGTAACACAGTGCCTGGAAACTGATATAACATGAAGCAGGAGAGATTCCTCTCTTGATCAAGAAAAACCCCCAGTGGATGAGTCAATTATGGCCATCTACCAGAGGAGTATTCTTTCATGGTTTCCTTTTTTATAATTTTTTCTAGATTCTCCTTTATCTGTTTAAATATTGGAATTTTGCAGCATCGTGTATTGTTATTTTGTCAGACTTTCGTTTTTTACGGGCAATTTTAAGTATTTATTTTAGTTAGGTGAATAGTGACATTCACTCTGCTATCAAAAAGGGGGGATCGCACCATCAAACTTAGAATATCGTTAGGTGTAAAAGCCACATTCAAGGGGCTTATAGTCTGTCAAAATTCGTCGAGGGCATGCATGCATCCAATGTGTCTGCTTTAAAAGGCCCATCGCAGCTGGAATTTGAACCTGGGTCATCAAACCTTACCACGGCCTGGTTGAGAACAGACAAATGTGCCAATTCTTTTGTTTAATTTTTTTCTTTTCCTTTAGGGTTTTGAGGTTTTACTTATACGGAGTCTACCTTTAATTTAGAGAGCATGCTCAGTGCTAGCTTGAACCTAGGTCACCCTACCTCATTGCTAGAACATGGCCTCCTCAACATTAGACAAATATACCGATTCGTGTGGTTGTTAACAAGTTTCACATTTCAAATAAGGTTCTAAGTATATGGACTCTGCATCATAGTAGTGCAGAGTTGGCAGAACCAATCAACTTGCAGGACCTAAAATCAAAGTTATAGTATGTAGGACCTAAAGAGCAGATTTCTTTTTTCTTTAGGAAATTGAGTCTTATGAAACTTGAGGAGAGTGATGGGAAAACAGGAATATTTCATTAATCATCTACTACTTTTAAGATGAATAACTTCTGCTGATAATGGTTAACCCATTTTTTCTGACGTAGCACAATTAAGTCTTTTGACACGTACAGTGAGAAATGGTGCTATAGCTTCTTGTGCAACCTTTAGAGTGATTTCTCTTTCTAACAGGTATTTTTGTTATATCTTTTTGATCCATGTAATGATACACAAATGCCAGACCTGATAGTGTCATGTAGATCACTTTTTTGTTGTATATAGTTTGTTGGTGACCTTAATATCAGTGGACTCGAGAAGTCATGGAAAAAGTTGGTCAAGATTTGAGATATAAGTGCGTCTATCTAGCTAAATATTAGATAAGCAGTGGTTATTATTACTGACATAAAAAATGAGCTATTTGCAAATGCACTCACTGGTGAGTTATGATATTGAATATCAAATAATGACTCACCAACATTAAATTTCTGTGAGACATCTAGGATTCCATAAAGAATTCTCTTATATGTATGCAGCAGTGACAAACTGAAAGTGTCCCCTAGTGAATTTATGCATAGTTGCGACAAATCCATGCATTTTCTAGTTCTCTTTCATGTCAGTTTTGGTGAAGAACACCATAGAAAGTATTTGATATTTGCAGCATTCCAAAAGGCTGATCTACAACGCTTAGCAACATCTACGTGAATGATTAGTATATTGGGGTCACCTTGTGTTTTTTAATATGAACTTCCAATATTATGTAGAGTCTTGGCTGTCGTTCTCACTTTTAAAAGATAAATAAGGATACGAAGAATGTATAGATGCTCCCGTGCATGCTAATTATCACCTTTTTTGGGTGATTGAGAAAGGATGCCACAGTATATGTGTGATAGGTAAGTAAACTAACTCTAGTAAAGTGTGATTTTCGATCTCATTTTAATTGCGAACCATAAATGTTATATTCTTAAGGATTTCATTTTCATTAGGAGTGTTAAGGGGTGGTCCTAGTTACTTTTTGAGACTAGCATGATTTGTGGTGTATGTGACGGAGGCTTAAAAACAGAAGAGCTGTTGTGTGACAGGTTTTTGATGTAAAAGTAAATCAAAATAATCAACACCTGATGGCCATGTAATTTTTTCTGTTACCGAGCAGGTTAAAGGTTCCACTTGAATATCCTCAGATAATATTCCGTCTTTGGTTGTTGGTTAAATGATTTATGCGGAGTCCATGATGGTTGTAAAGAATGTGTTTACAAGAGGTTGTGGTTGGCAATTCTAAGTTTGGTTTGTTGATCTCATGTTGCTATTTGATATGCAAAACATAGTGGTTCTAAAAGGGTGGGGAAATGAGATAGCCAAAAATACTAAGGATGACTTATGATAAATACCGTGCATAAATTTAAGGGGATGTGGAACAGTATGCACAATCAACAACAAAAGTGACATGAATGGAGGTGGGGCGAGGCATTGAGCAGTAAATGTAGCAAGATAAATTTAATAGATGATTAGACTTAGTTAAGGTATTGCATTAGGATTATGAAGCTTTTGTTATGGTCATTCACTTGCAACTGAATATCTGAGGGGGGATATATTTCTCAAAGACAAATATGAGTTGTGCTGAAAGACAGATATGAGCTCAAAGAAATAAGTTGTGTTCAGTTTGAAGGTAGATCTATACTAAAAATGAACAGAATGCATTAATCTGAATGAGCTGCCTAAACGCAATAATTTTGCTTACAAGAAGCAGCATGCACCTCCGAATCAATTGCATTGGGTGTCTATGTTTGTATACTATGGCTTCTAGATTTTTTAAGCGCAAACTTTTATTTTGGCTAGGAAAATGATGTTGCCAGATTAGGAGCAAATGGAAAATGGTGAGCAAGTGGGGGAGACTTAGAAAGCATACCCAATGATAGGTACGCAAAAACAAAAAGTGAGAATGGTCAGAAAGACAGCGAAAGGATGTGGGCTTAGTGGCTGCTGATATTGATGACCGAGAAAGAATAAAAAAGTTGAGGTGAATGGGAACATGCCAGAAATAATAAATAATATATTAAATCATCAGAATGTGCCACATGGAAGATGAAGGAAATAGTGTTTTAAAAGGACCAAGAAGAAAGCAACGGTAGAGGATAAATGGACAGTGACAAATGAGGGCAGGAAAGGGAGCTCCTCCTGAAAATGACTCTGTTGCACTTGTGCAACCTTTAGAATGGCTTCTCTTTGCAACATATATTTTTGTTTTTCCTTTTAACCTATCTCATGATACACAAAAGCTGGATCTGATAGTTTTATGTAGATAACATTTTGTTGTAAAAACTTCACCCGTGACCTTAATATCAAAAGACCCAATGAAGTCATGAAAAAAATTGGCCGAGATTTGAGACACATGTTTACCTATATAGCTAAGTATTAGATAAACATGGTTATTAGTACTGACAGAAACTGATGTATTTGCCAGTGTACCCATTTATGACACTGAATAACAAATTATGACTCAACACCATTAATTTTTTAAATTTAAATGAGATGTCTAAGATTCCGTGCTTTCTAGTCGCATGTAGCAGGGGCAATCTGAAAGTATCTTCTTGTGAATTTATGCATAGTTGTGACAAGCCATCCATGCATTTCCTAGTTCACTTTCACGTCAGTTCTCTCTCATTCTGAATTTAGTACTTCTGGTGAAGAACACCATACGAAGCATCTAATATTTGCAACACTCCCAAAGGCTGAATTATAAAACTTAGTAGCACTTATTTGAATGATTAGCATATTGGGGTGGTCACGGTCACCTTATTATTTAGTGCCATTGTCACGGTTCTCACTTTCAAAAGACAAATAAGGATACGAAGAATGGATAGATGTTCCATGTATGTTAATTGTCGCCCTATTTCCGTGACCAAAAAGATGCCACAATGCCTCTATCCGAATGTTGGTTGCTGATATGTTTGACAAAAGAACTAACTCTTGTAAAGTAGGTACTGAAATTGTTGGCTTTGGATCTCATTTTAATTGTAAACTACAGATGTTCCTTTATTAAGGATTTAATTTCCATTAGAAGTGCAAGGGGTGTTCTAGTTACATTCTGAGAAGAGTGATTTGTGTTGTAGGTGATGAGGCTAAAAATAAAAAAAAAAACATAAGAGTGATTGTGCAAGAGATTTTGATGGAAAAGTATATTAAAGTAATTAACATGTCCTGATGGCCATAGTTTTTTCTCTTACCGAACAGGATAAAGATTCCCAACTTTTGTTATGGGTCCATGTTTTGGAAAAATAATATAGAATATTCTCAAAGAATAGAATATTCTATATTATTTTTTAAATGGTTTTTGCTGATTATATGGAGGTTGGAAAGACTGAGTTAACAAGAGGTTGTGATTGGCCTATTCGAAGTTTAGGTTGCTGATCTCATGCTGCTATTTGATATGCACAAAATAGCATTTGTTAACAGATGAAGAAATTAGAAGAAAACAGGAAATGGGTAGAATGACAATGAGAATTAGCATGAAGAAATTTGAAGGAATATGAGACTTTATTCACAAGCAATAGAAAGTTTGATGCGAATGGAGTTGGAGGTGTGGCAGTGAACAGGAAATGCACAAGGCTAGATTTAATTAAATGGCGAGATTGAGTTAAGGTATTGTTTTTGGAATATGAATAGTTTTGGTTGTGGTCACTCACTTGCCCACTGATTTTTTGAGGAGGGATCTGATGCTCAAGACAGATACGAGTTGTTTTCAGTTTGAAGGTAGATCTATACCAAAACTGGACAGAATGAATGAATCTGAATGAGCTGCCTAAAAGCAAGAAGCAGCATTCACCCAATTGC
Organism: Taxus chinensis; assembly: GCA_019776745.2. Taxonomy (NCBI): domain Eukaryota; kingdom Viridiplantae; phylum Streptophyta; class Pinopsida; order Cupressales; family Taxaceae; genus Taxus; species Taxus chinensis. Next base: position 239,133,708 of record CM034150.1, read on the forward strand.
ACTAGGTGGCAATGTTTGTATACTAAAGATTCTAGATTATTGAGCATAATTTTTCCTTGCTTCAGGAAACATGATGTTGATTGATTAGGACCAAATGGAAAACGGTGAGCAGGCGGGGTATGCATAAAATTAATAGTACATAACCAATGACTGGTACCAGAAAACAGAGTATGAAAATATCCAGAAAGATGATGAATGGTGGTGGCGCAGTGGCTGTTGATATAGATGGATGAGAATGGATAAAAATGTTGAGGTGAATGAGGGCATACTAGATTTAAATCATCAGAGTAGGCCACATGGTAGGTGAAGGAAATATATTTTTAAAGGACCAAGAAGAAAGCAATGGTAGGTGAGGACGGAAAGGGATATTATCTTGAAAGTGGCTCTGTTGCACTTATGGTAAGCCCAAGAGGCAGGTGAATGTATAATGAATCATTTACAATTTTACTGTGATTACTATACATAATATTTATATATTAACTTTTTATAAATCTTTGGTACATCACATGCTTAAGTTACAATGCATATTTTCTAATAATTGTGTGGCACATCGTTAGTTATTGCCAAGCTATTTTGGAGTGCTTTTTCAATGCAGCTCAAATTTCATCTATTGCAGGTACAACTGCAGATGATCTGTATCCTTTGTTTGACCGATATGGAAAGGTTGTCGACATTTTTATTCCAAGAGACAGGAGGTACAGAAATTCTTAAGCACATATTGCTTATTTATATACTATTTCAAGCATCCTTAATGTTGTCATTTGAAATCTATTTATTTACCTTTCTATTATGTCCAGGACTGGGGATTCTAGAGGATTTGCTTTTGTCCGTTACAAATATGCAGATGAGGCTGAAAAGGCAATTGAGAGGCTCGATGGTAGGAGACTCTGTTAATGATTACTTTAGATTTATATTTACATTGTCTGTTTTAGATATCTCTGCTACTGTTGGTTGGGATATCTATTAATTAATTTGTAATCTTTGTACAACATTATATCTTATTTGAAATGATTGGCTTCTGCATATATATGGGTCATGTTGCTGTTGGCTTTCCTGTTTTTAAATGCTTGGATGTCTTGATGTACTATATGCAATACTACACTTTTTGTCTCTATAGTTACTGGCAGTGGTACAGCCTAAACCTAAGTAGCTGATACGGCACCCCTAGGGCACCTGGTACTGGTACGAAATGTACCCGGTATGGTTTGGCCCGGATATGTGCCTGGAAACGGCCAGGATATGGCCAGGCAGGTCCGAGTACATCTGCAGACGTACCCGGACCTGCCTGGCCGTATCCTGGCATTTCCAGGCCCAAAACTGTGTTTTATAAATTTTTTTCTCTAGTTTAAATTTAATATATCATTACAGCAGAAATTAAAGTTTTCACAGCACCATTATTCTACAGTAGGTACAGTTTAAATTTAATATATCATTACAGCAGAAATTACAGTTTTCACAGCACCATTATCCTATAGAAGGTACTAAATACAAGCCATCATAAACATGGATAAAAATAGATGTATGAGATAACTCATAACTGTAATAAACACCTCAACTAGATATGGTAGGGACAAATGAAATTATGAATGTATGAATAGTTTGTTGTGGTTATTTAGCTTGTTTTGTTTTTCATATGCATAATATTTGGTTAATTCCTATTTAGTGCGCTGGAATTTATATATTTTTTAATATATATATATATATATATATATATAGTACGGCCATATCCAATGCCGTATTTGGGGCCAATTTGTTTTTGCCGTATCCGCTTATCGGATACTCCATATCCATACCCGTATCCAAAATGTATCGGCTACTTAGGCCTAAACCTAAAACATATTGTTGGATATTTTTGGTATATGTGAAGGCTTTACTTCTTTCGTGACAGTTGTTTGCCTGTTAATGGTAGAAAGCCAAAACTTGCACAAATACTCACTTTGTGATATTGATGAAACTTGTTGCCATGGGGTTTCAACTTGTCAGGTAATTGGAAGTTAACTATTGGAACAAATGTATTCTTATGTTTTAAGATATCATCTAATAAATTAGAACTGAGAATCTTGTGCTTGCGTGAATTGTTTAAAAAGGTGGCTGGCATTTATGTCTAAATTACCAGAAACACTTGGAGGGTGTGGGGTGGTTTTGTGTTTCTGAAACATCTCAGAAATGGTAATAACTGACATTCAAATATGGAAATTGCTCAGGTCAACATAAGTGGCAAAAGGGAATTTTTGGGTCTGTTGGAAATACTTGGAATTTGAAAAGGGTTGAAACTTGACGATGATGACAGCCCCTCTTTTCCTGTGTCCTTTTCCAAGCATGGGGACATTGACCCAAAGCTTCCTGACTTGTATGCATGGTGTTCTTACAGAAATGTCTGACAAGGTAAAGATTCAGTTAGGGCATTTGAGTCTAGCATTATGGAGTGGGAGTGGCAGTGGCATTCCTGAAGGAGGTCCATGTATCTTTAATATTCTTTGGAGGGATTGGGGACCTTAATGATGCGATTTTCATTATAATCATGATAGACACTACCAGACTATTAGGGATCCATTTGATGAATATATGACATTGATATGTATTTTGAACGGCGAAAAATGTGTTTCTAAACTTTTGAAGCAGTTTAAATTTATTTTCGTAAAAAATCAACAATTATATGAATATCAGCTTTTTTTTACTTTTTTGGCAAAAACACAAACTTATAATATGATGTAAGATGCATTTATATTTATAGTAATTTTGTATGGGAGTTTCTATGCCCTATTGAATCTGGGTTCCTGCAGATTTTCCATATCCTGGTTTTGTTATCCATTTCTGACTCAGGTAACTTGGATCAATGTGACTTAGATTTATATAGACATCAATCTGGGTTCCTGCAGATTTTCCATATCCTGGTTTTGGTATCCATTTCCCACTCAGGTAACTTGGATCTATGTAACTTAGATTTATATAGATGTCTTGAGATTGTGGTGATACTAAACTATTTTCACTTGAGATTATGGTGATATTAAACTAACTAATATATAAGTAATTTTTCTTTGTTATCAAATTGATGAGAGTTAATAATTATAAATTTAATTGGCTTGAACTTTGCATGGATTTGAATATGAAAATTCAAATGATAGTTAATTCAAAAATATTTAAGATTCTTTCAAAGATGAGAAATAGATATTTTAAAAAACTTAAAACTGTTTATAAAGATTAGAAACAACCATTATAAATTTAATTGGCTTGAACTTTGTATGGATTTGAATATGAAAAATCAAATGATAGTTAATTCAAAAATATTAGGATTCTTTCAAAGATGAGAAATAGATATTTTAAAAAACTTAAAACTGTTTATAAAGATTAACACAACCATTTTAAAAAACTGAAAACCTTTAGAAACTTGAAACTTTATAGTGAGACACTGAATGTTATCCATAAACTTGACGTAACTTAAAGGGCAGAGATTGTAAGAGATGATTAATCAATAAATCCAACTATGAAAGCACGCTACAAAATCTCAAACTTTATACATAGAATTGCTTGGAAGTAAAATTTTCCAATGAACTTAACAACATCAATGCTAATTGATAAGCTAACTAGCCCTTACATGCATTCTGATTCGCTGGATATTTGAAAGAAAAAGTCTCTTACCAGTTCTGCATGTATAAATATATCAACTTCTCTTCAGTGACCACTTGTATGGAATAACCTGAGATTTGCAATGGCTATGACTATGGTGTGAGTAATTGTTATTCAGACAAAGCTACAGAACATGTGTTTAGACTCACATGGGGCTCAGATGATGTTTGGTTGTTCCAAAGGGATATTGCCACACCAATAGAGACGGCAAAGGAAAATCTCACTTTCAAATCAGTACCATTAATTATCCACAACTCTACGTCACCAGATTCTCCAGGACGCCCTGCTTACCAAACTGAAATAATTTTGGTACTGATCCTGGTTTACGTTGTTTCCTGGAAATGTACCAGGTTCTTCACAATCAATGGGCTCTTCTGGAAACTTCCCAGAAATGCTGTTGACATATTTGAGAAGGATCTGGCATTTCTGGGATGGACCCATAGTAGAGGTCTGCTGAAAGTTAAAAAAAAAACAGAGAACCAAATTCATGAATCATAATTTGTGGTACCATGATATTTTGAATTATGTAGTGTTCTTTGGAGTTCTGTTTATTTTAATGCTACTTATTTTGTACATTTTTTATATTTTTTAAAATTTAATGTACTGGCGTTTCCACAACTAACTGTACCCAGGATCCAAAAAATCTTGCCATGTCCTGTACCCATAGTTGAACCTGTACCTGTACCCTTTTCCTTGGTAAGTTAGCCATAATCCAAAACAAGAGTAGAGATGGATACTGTAGCAGCCCACAAAGCCATTGCAGGCGGGGATAGAACCTTGTCTTTTATTTTTGTCGGGATGTAAAATGCCAGTTGCGTGCATTACAAGAAAGTCATTTGCAAGGACTATGGTACTACAATTTGAAGATGATTTCCAAGAAATTGTGTTTGAAGATGAGACTCGGATGATCTGGTAAATCATGATGTATTCAGGCAATGCAGGCAATTTGGAAGTCTTAATAGGGCAAGGTCAAAATCTACTCAATAGAAGTGTAATTGAATAATAACATCAAGGTTATGGCTGTGGACAAATAACAATATAGAGTTGATAACTATTGATGGAACATACACATGCAGAAAAGGATACTACAGATATTTTACAGATTGAGCGAGTGCAACTGCACTCTATATTTTGCTAATCATGCAGCCATGGCATTGCATTATGAGAAAGTAATTGGGAAGGACCACAAAATGATTACCAAGAAATTATATTTGAAGATAAGTCTCAGATAATGTGATTAATCATGATGCACCTAAGTAAGCAGTTTGGGAGTTGTAACTGGGAAAGGTCAAAAGCCACTCAATAGTTGTGCAACTCAAATAACTTCAAGGTTATGGTTATGGCCAGACACATAGGGCTGATATATACCTTATTTTCTTGATTTAATGATATCTTAAGATGGTTACTGGAAGCTTAATGAATGTTTTAACGTTTTTGCAATATTCGTTTCTCATATAGGCCCAAGTAAATTTTATGTAGTAATATCGTAGGCATTTTTACTTTGCTCTTTACAGAATTATGCAGCAAGCAATGGTCTCAGTACTCAATCTTTTCCTTTACCTGGCTTGTTACTTTTCACCGAGCACTGTAAGGAGGGCTAGCCTTATTTTGATGCTTAGTCCTAACCACTTAACTGTAAGACTTTCGTGTGCCTGTTCCTTGCTGTATTAATCCCAAACTAATATCATATTTCTATGGGCTAAACATGCAGATAGCATGGACAGAGGGGCTGGGCAGGCCTGAAATTGAGCAACATAATGTTTTTTATGATCTTCACAAGGCCCTTTTTTTCTGTTTCCTTGTCTCTTCACAGATGGTTCATTCATTTCTCTTTGCTTTAAGGAACTTTTCTGGACCCGCATTCTCATCATCCAATTGAACATATTGATCTTTCTTGTCTTGAAAAGTATATATCAGGAATTATAGGGTTGACATGGTCCAAATGACAGAGCTGCAATTTGTCCTGGAAAGAAAGAAAATTAAGTATATCTGTTCGGATCAAGGGGTTGAAATAATGCTTTCTGTGTGCTGAATCTGAGATGTAGCTTTAGAATAGTCCTGACTCCTATTTATAAGTCTCAGATGTAGAGATTTGAAATCCACATCACAAATGGTAATGACAGTAACCATGGCTTGCCAATAAGGAGGCATGACAACATTGAAAACATGGGTTGGTAAAACAAAAAATTAATGGCTTTTCCAACTTGATCATGAGCAAATTGTATATTTCGTGTACTCTCCAGCCTATCTTGAGATCCAAGCATAGTATGGGGATAATAAAAAGGTTTTTGATACCAACACCAGTGCTAGGAGAAGCTTAGGTGGGTCTAGAATGGTGTGGGATTGTGGGTATGTAGTAGCAGTTGGAGTAGGATTGTTACTTGTAGCACCATGGTTTGTTTTGGTTTTTGGCATCAGGAGAGAAAACTTAACTCGTTTTCCTCCCCCAATTTTTGTCTTTATGCCTTTATTGACAGCAGACCCTAAATTGTTTTCCAAATGATGGGTTACATTCAGGTTTGGAGTTTTGTATTTTTGCGAGGGGGTATCACGTCTGCACTTATCAGTATCTTACAAAAATCGCAGTTTACCCTTGCTGTTGTGAGAGCTCTGCAAAGAGACCAGTTAAAATCTCTCTCCATCACTGTCTCCGTTCTGCGTTGTAAGGACTTTGGGGCTTATTGTGGTGGGGATGGTGCAAAACCTAATAAAATTCTCCAAAAAACCAAATTTATTACGTATTTAAAAAAAACGATTGTATGCAAACTCTGTAATAGCTGCTTTACTGGTCTATTTTGACCTTCAACTGAAAGCCCAATCTGGTTTATATGTTTAAAGTAGGAGGGAAATGCAGTTCTCTTGTCTTTTCCTTCACATCTGCATCTAATTATTATTATTTTAAATATCAGAAGTGGCTGTTTTAGTATCAACCATTCGTGAAGTTCTGTTTTGGAAAGGTTTTAAAATATCTTTCCCATTTATTGGCTTTAGACTTGCCATGAACAAGTTTTGCCTTCAGACTTGTGGAGTCTTTGGGAAACAGGACAAGTTGGCCAAGACCTGGGAAGTTTTGACTGTTGACGGTGTGTGTTGAAACTTAATTGGTTTGGATAGTTTCCCAAGTGAGTCTGGTTGACAGGCTTAAAGTTGGTGAAACCTGGAGAGACATTACATTAGTTATGATGATAGCCGATAGACTTTCTACAATGGTGGTTAGAGGTGTTGATTGGGGCTGTAATGTCTGTGGATAAACAATTAATGACAATGTAAGATCCCCAAATGGGTCTCTCTGGTTCTCCAACAATTTTAGATCAATTAAAAACACCAAAGGCTGATTTATGACTATTATGAAAAAATTCAGATTTTTCAACAGCTGGAAAATAATTTATATTTGAAACCCTAACTGCTGCAATCTTCAAGATAGCATAACTTTCTCTACACAACTCCGATCTAGGCAAATGGCATATGCCCGAACTTGGAAAAATACAAGGAACAAGATGATGTAAACCAAATTATAACATCAACTACCAAACATGCAGATCTGACCCTCCTACTATTTCGGCCCACACATTTAGGGCATCAAATGAGCCCCAAAAATTATTTTCTCTATCCCGGATGATTGTTTATATTTTTAGGAACTCATTCATATAAAAATCAGAATTTGCGGATGCCAAATCAACTCAGAAATCAGATCTGAAATCTGATTATAAAACTGGTAAAAAACCCTTTGAAAAATTATGAAACTAATTGGCTTATTTCTCAAAAATATGTAGATGGTTTAGCAATTAAAATCAGATCTAAATACCTCCAAAATACAAAGCCAAATCTGCCCCAACTGGGTCGATCCAATAGAAGATGAACTGCTGTAATTTTATTCCTCAAATGCCTTAAAATTACACTGCTGGAAATGACTGAAAATAACACTGAAATTCTGATTACCATCAATGGGAATTTCTGAGTGAAAAACCCTCTCAATCCCTTGGGGTTTTCGTCCACAAGAGAACTCTTGGGGTTTTCGTCCACAAGAGGTATAAACTAAGGTTTTTCGTCCTTAGAATATAATTTGCAAAAGCTCAAAGCTCAAATGCAAGAGAAATATCATATAAAAATCTGGAATATAGAAGAGGCAAGTCGACTTTCCTTTTAAAGGAAAAGAGCCAACAACCAACCTTCAAGACCACCAATCAGCTTGTATGATTCTTTCGATGCATTTTCCACCATCCATTTCTCTTAGGGAGAATACAAAAGGTATTTAATAATTATTTTCTTCTCTCCCAAGGCTGGTCGCTTTTCCCTAGAGGGAATACACAATAGAAATGTTTTATCCTTTCTAAGTTCCCATTTTCCCCTTAAGGCAAGTCGCCATTTTCCCTAGAAAATACAAATTAAATAAGTGTTTTTCTTTTGATGTACTTTTCTAGGTTCTATTTTAATGTTAAGTTTATTAATTTATTATATGTGCTATTATATTGTAATTTTTTGCACAATATAATAAAATTAATAAAACTTAAGTCACCCTTATATTTTTCCTTTGGCCGTCGGGTTGACAAAATAGGCCAAAGGTCTTCGATTGGGAAAAGGGGACATTACAATCCTCCCTTCCCGAGATTGCTTGCCCTCAAGCAATTCTAATCTTGTTTTGTCCAAGTGTCATGTACAAGAGGCAAAACATGCTGAAATGTTCTACCAGCCTGGCCCCTGTACCTGTCAAGTGAGCTATAACTTGCCACCATATTCCATCAAGTTGCTCATATATTTGGACCAATGGTTCAACAAACTCCAAAATGAAGACTTCATCTTTTACCATATCAAGCATCTCATGATGAAAATAGATTGGGCTAGGCAACAATAAATAAGATGTATTATTATGTTCATCATACCTTATGATTTCATCCTGGTTCATAAAGAGCTGAAATTCTTCATTAATCAGCTTGTCTTGAGCTGCTGGTTTGGAGATTGCAACAACCCGCAATTCCAAACAAGTGTTCATGTGAGGCTTCTCCTCATATGCCAGTTGCTCCATCGAGCCTTCCTTTGTGGGTGTAGACTCCCTTGCATCATTCGTCCCCATCTTTGTTTTGAACTCATGTAGGTGTTGTCTCGCTTGAGCGGCTATCAATCTAGCAGCTCTAGCTCTAGTATTCCATTCCTCACACCTTTTCAGAGTTTTCATTACATCTTCATTGGTTACATATACAAATTTCCTTTCCTACACTTTCTCTCTAGGCTCTTTTTCTTCTTCCCTTGGCTGCAACTCTGATTTATCTTCATGTGTAGATGATATGACCAAATTCAAATCAGCACTATCAAATTCATCATATAAATTTTTGCATACCTCGTTAGAATTTGAAGACACCAAAGCGCTCTCATGAAGAGTTGTATCATCCATCTGTGAAGATTCTTTGTTCCTTCCACGTATCAACCATTCGGAAGCTATAGTGTGATATTCCTCTTTTGCCTGCTCAGTCTTGTAGCCAATCTTCAGGTGCATGTCCATGTAGTCCATGAAAGGAAAATTCTCCTTGACATCTTGAGGAAGAATGCTATACTCCTCAAATATGCTAATCACTTCAGCTTCCTTGTCTTGCGGTGTTAGAACTTTGTGAATAGAAAATGATGATGATGATCTAGGCCTCCGATCTTGTTTGGCTCTCAAACTGTCTCTCCTATCTCTTGGCCTATCCAAAGCCATCCTCTGCATCAACTGTTGCATGCTCCGTATCATTTGTTGATGGGTGTCTACCATTTCCATAAGAAGATCACTATCCATATTCCATGGAAAGCTTTTCTGTCTAACTCCCATGATTCAGCTCTATCACCAACCTCTCGTGGCTGCATCAAATCAAAAACCCTCTAGGTGGGAGGAACATTGCTCTGATACCACTGAAAGATCCCCAAATGGGTCTCTCTTGTTCTCCAACAATTTTAGATCAATTAAAAACACCAAAGGCTGATTTATGACTATTATGAAAAAAAATTAGATTTTTCAACAGCTAGAAAATAATTTATATTTGAAACCCTAACTGCTGCAATCTTCAAGATAGCATAACTTTCTCTACACAACTCCGATCTAAGCAAATGACATATGCCCGAACTTGGAAAAATACAAGGAACAAGATGATGTAAACCAAATTATAACAGCAACTACCAAACATGCAGATCTGGCCCTCCTACTATTTCGGCCCACACATTTAGGGCATCAAATGAGCCCCAAAAATTATTTTCTCTATCCCGGATGATTGTTTATATTTTTAGGAACTCATTCATATAAAAGTCAGAATTTGCGGATGCCAAATCAACTTAGAAATCAGATCTGAAATCTGATTATAAAACTGGTAAAAAACCCTTTGAAAAATTATGAAACTAATTGGCTTATTTCACAAAAATATGTAGATGGTTTAGCAATTAAAATCAGATCTAAATACCTCCAAAATACAAAGCCAAATCTGCCCCAACTGGGTCGATCCAATAGAAGAACTGCTGTAATTGTATTCCTCAAATGCCTTCAAATTACACTGCTGGAAATGACTAAAAATCTGATTACCATCAATGGGAATTTCTGAGTGAAAAACCCTCTCAATCCCTTGGGGTTTTCGTCCACAAGAGAACTCTTGGGGTTTTCGTCCACAAGAGGTATAAACTAAGGTTTTTCGTCCTTAGAATATAATTTGCAAAAGCTCAAAGCTCAAATGCAAGAGAAATATCATATAAAAATCTGGAATGCCTCTCAAGCAAGTCTACTTCTCCTTTTAAAGGAAGAAGAGACCCAAAACAACCTTCAAGACCACCAATCAACTTGTATGATTCTTTCGATGCATTTTCCACCATCCATTTCTCTTAGGGAGAATACAAAAGGTATTTAATAATTATTTTCTTCTCTCCCAAGGCTGGTCGCTTTTCCCTAGAGGGAATACACAATAGAAATGTTTTATCCTTTCTAAGTTCCCATTTTCCCTAGAAAATACAAATTAAATAAGTGCTTTTCTTTTGATGTACTTTTCTAGGTTCTATTTTAATGTTAAGTTTATTAATTTATTATATGTGCTATTATATTGTAATTTTTTTGCACAATACAATAAAATTAATAAAACTTAAGTCACCCTTATATTTTTCCTTTGGCCGTTGGGTTGACAAAATATGCCAAAGATCTTCGATTGGAAAAGGGGACATTACAGACAACATTAAATTTGACATCCATTTGACTGTCATAGGGTATTTTCAACCTTCGACTATCACAGGGTAATTTCAACCTTAAATTCGACACCCATCTGACCATTACAGGGTAATTTCAACCTTGAATTTGAGAATCATTTGACTGTCAGAAGTTTTTACTTTTTTCTTTGTGCTTTGAGAAGTCAATTCAAAAATCATAATAGCTTGGCCACATGGAGTTTGGAGCGATTTTTTTCCTGAAAAAAACTTATTCGAGTTTCACACATTGGCGCATCTAGATTGATGTCATTTGTCACCAGTCAGTGTGATTTTTTTGGAGGAGGTAATAAAGTTATTAATCAATGTGGTGTATGTATCCAAGATGAGAGCCTTGAGATTGATTATCTATTGGCGTTTTTCAAATATATGCATTTCAGATATCTGTACTAGTTTAATTGGTTATGATTTGCTGTCTTCCAATTATATTGTCAAGCAGGTTTTTTTATCTTAATAATGCCATTTGCAAGGTAGGTTGCTCTTTTGGTGGAGTATGAGTTTGATATATGTCAAAGAGCTAGATTTTTTCTTGAATAATTTCGAATAAAAGAGGACTTTTACTCGTGGATAAAATGGGTGAATTTATCTCAAATTTTTAGCAAGAATTTTCATGAGTGAACATGCTTTCAAATTATTTGGTTACAGTTGATCTATATATGCGTGAGTGCAGGAAGGAATGTTGATGGAAGGGATATCATTGTGCAGTTTGCAAAATATGGTCCGAATGCAGAAAAAATGTAAGTTCATTGATTTGCTTTTGGTTTTGACAAGAAAAATGAATATGCAGTTTCCTAAACAAATGAAAATAGGAATTAAACATTTGGAGACTTGAGAGCGAAGGTCCTACCCAAAGATTAAATCAAGACTACAATATTTAATAGTCTCCTAACGAGGTCTTGGCAAACACACGACTTAGAGTTTTAGCTTCCTTGAAGCCAATTTTAGCATTTGAACTGGTATTTTGCCAAATAATTGGAGGTATTAAGTTAGAGAACTCGACGACTTGTACTCTGCATTTAAACATATCAAGATTAAAGACTATTAATAGATTATCTTGTCTGCTTTTCACTTCTTTATATTATTTGTGGGAAGGGGAAATAATTTCAAATTTTAACTGGAATGCTTTCGTGTTGCAGTCAGAAAGGACGGTTAAATGCAGAGCCTCCTAGCTCGAGGAGGTATAGAAGTCGCAGTCCTCGGCCTTCCAGGTCAGGACTCTACTTTGGTGACAGTGAGATTGTCTCTGTTTGTCTGGCTATTATTGTTTTTTATCTTGAGATGAGCTTTCTTCTGTTGTTTTGATTTTGCAGGAGGAGGTATGATGACTATAAGTATAGAGACTATAAGAGACGAAGTAGGAGCCGTGATAGATATGAACGTCACAGATATGATGAAAGAGATCGAGAATATCGTCGCCGGAGCTGGAGCCGCAGTGCCAGCCATCGTAGCCGTAGTAGGAGTCAAAGTTTGGCCAGAACAAGTGATGAGATAAAGAAAAGATCGCATAGTCGTTCTATAGACAGGTATGCTGGTTTGCAAGATTAAAAAATATGATCTGTGATAATTTTGGTGATGGCACTTGCATGTTATTGATAGAGTATTTGAACTTGGATTTATATTGTGCTCTCAGTGGTTCCCCAGTTCCCCGCAGTCGATCTTCCCCCAGGAGATCCAAACTGCAGCATCAAAGTCGAGATCAATCTAGTCCTTCTCCTGATAAGTCTCCTGCGCCTGCAAGTTTTCCACCAAATGCTCGAAGTGAATCACCAAGACCTCGGAGAGTCACCTAGTAAATCAGGTGCTCAAATAAATTTGAAGGGAATTCATTTCCACTGCAAGTGCTAAATTTAACTTTTCATATATTGAGGTCAGCTTTATGTTGAATTTCCTTTGTTTTTTACCCTCTGTGCAGGATAGTCATATGTAGTTTGTGAAGCTGCTGTAGATCCAGGTAGCTTCATATACCTGCGGAGTTACAATAAGAACTCGGTGTCAATTTCGCAAGTATATCCTCTGGTGTCGAACACAAATGATACATTGCCTGTTCTATGTTTGAGGAGTCTTATTGTCGGATGGTTAGTTTGATTACCTGAATTATTATCTTGCTAGGTTATAATCTTCAGTATTGCTGGGTTGCATATTTTGAGGGGCGCAAAATGGTTCTGGCAAATTTGTCGTGCATCTCTATTGGGTGCTTGCTGGTAGTTTAATTATTTCTGGACTGGAAGTAACAAGTCTGAAGCATTTTTATTTGTATGTTCCCAATTAGTAGAGGACATGCTTTAATACATGCTTACTAAATTTATTTTAGTTTTTCGAGTCCTGACTTGTGCTGGACTATGACTGGGATGTGATAGTTAGTTGGAGACGTGGGAACACTGCTGGTTGCTGTGATGATGATGCTGTTGTAGCTGATGTGATGAAGAATTTTTGCTGTTGATTTTGATGCTGGCTTTAACATGTTGATGTTCAACATTGGTGGAATGCAATGTTCGAGAGAGCGTGTTCTATGTGAACTTTTATGTTGGTATGGAGCTCTTACACAATGTTGAAATTGCTTGGGTTTTGTGTGTGCGCCTGTTGAGAATAATCCTGCATGATAACAATTGCTAGAAAGAGGTAGGTTACGAGCCATTACCTGTAGCTAGAGCTTTACCAGTCCAGTGCGGGCTTTTGGGAGTTAAGTCCCCTGGGTTGATGTGTGAGCATCCTCCCTCTCTTAGGTGCTAACATTGCTGCCTCTTGGTAGTATCTTCACCAGCAGTTCCAGTGTCGAGCCTTGTAGGCCCTCTCTAGCTTGTGTTTATTTACATTCTGTTTACTACAGTTCCATCATCCTTATGGGTTTTAGTTCCACGGATATTCTTCTCCTACTCGTGTGTGTGGGTAACTTCGTGATACACAAATTGTTTATGAGGCAAACTTAGTGACACAGGTGTTTTATGAGCTATTACCCGCATCTATTTTCCTAACCTTGTGTTGGTATTGTGAATAAACCTACGTGAATATCATTTGTGATGAAGAAGTTGTTTATGAGGCATTACCTGAACCAAAAGCCTTGTTAACCTGGAACTAGGCATTGGGTGAAAGTCCCCATGTTATATTTACCATCTTCCCTCTCTTCAATCATTGACAGTTCAGGATGCCTTGTGGGCTCTCTCTAGCTTGTGATTGTTATCTAGATGTGATGTGTCTGATTTACAAGCTTTTTACTATTATGGGGTATTCCTATAACGGGTTTTAGTTTCAAATGAATACTCTCCTTTTTATTTTGCATGTCAGTTGCCTATAATGAACAAAACTCTTGCTTTTAATTGCTTTTCTGATCCTTCAATCTTCATTTGTGTCTAACTGAAGTCTGTCATGAAGTGGTGAATGGGTTGACCTTCATCTAGCCATTGTTTGAGCTTTGGTATATAACTAGGAGATAACTTAGAAAGACCATAGATTTACATGGGTTTATATTATCAGAATTATACATTTGAAAACCAACTATCCTCTGTAAAGCTAGAATGCAACACCGTGGTTGTCTTTGGTTTCAAAAGCTTTCTGTGGGTGTTTTTTCATCTGACACGATATTTGTAATAAGGTGAATTCGTACTCGAATTTAGGAACTCTTTGTATTTGAAGGATTCTGTCAATGTCCTGCAGAGTAGATCTCGACTACACAGTTGGCTTCATATGCTAGGAGAAGTTCCAGACAAATAACTTAGATTGCTGAATATATGAAACTTCTGGAGGTTTTTGCTCATTGTTGTTGCCATCACATAATAGTAAGTATCACAAGTGTTGGATGCATGTGAATTTTAGTTCTGCTACCTGCAAATTGAAGTGCTGTGACTCAAATAATGCTTTATGTGGGAACAGTACTGGAGGTTTTGATCACTTTTACTTCCTAGGTTGAAATATTTAATTGGACAATGTGGCTGTCTGTCTCAATGGGTTTAGGTAATAATCTCGACGGTCTTTTCTCATGGTTAATAATAAGATACTTTTAGAGGGAAACTGTTTGTATGATTCAGAGGGATAACTTTATAGCCCTGAAGATGGACAAGGTTTGATCGCTTTATTTCTGAAAGTTGTTGCTTGTGTAAATTATAACTGGATATTGTAATTAATTGTCCTAGGTTGAAATAATTAATTGGACATTGTAGTTGTCCGTCTCAATGGGTTTTAGTTAATAACCTTGATGGTCTTTTCTCGTGGTTAATAATGAGATACTATTAGAGGGAATCTGTTTGTATGATGCAGAGGAATGACTTTATAGCCCTGAAGAATGGAACAGAAAATGCCACATGCTAATTGTGGTTTTCATTTATACAAAGATCCAAAAGCTATTGTTTTGAAAGTGTATTTTTGTGTGTTTTATGCTTGCCTGTGACTTATGTCGTGCAAATTTTGGTATGATTTATTTTTTTCAATTAATTGTCACTTGGGCTGGAAAGTTTTGCTTAAAGTTGGGAAACAACCTGTCTTCATGAAAAATTACAAGGTACTCTGACCTGTATGAGGCATGTTTTATGTTTTGAGGAACATGCCCATATTGTATCATGAAAAATTTGTGATACAAGGTATTTTGGCCTCTATGAGGCATGTTTTATTTCTGAGGAACCTTCTGATTAAAGTGAAAATTCCTCTGTTCCTACAAGGGTGTCCCGTACTCTGCATGTAGACTAGGGTGGGGCCTAAAAAGTTACCATTCCCTTTTACCATTCATGTTTACACGTTAAGACTGCTAGTGCCTGAAAACTTTATAGAGGAGTTTGAGAAGTTGCCTAGTCTGAGGGCCGAGGCACTTTTAATTTGAGTACAATAAAGTACTGTTGTATTCGTTTGTTGGGATATTTATGGGTAACACTTAACATATTTCTATATTGGTTTATAGTTTATAATTTTTAGGATTCATTCCAAATTATTGGGGCTAAGAGATTAGAGAAGATCTGGTTTAGTATCAGCTGTCGGGAGTTTGAAAATCAATTGTATCGAATATTATGTGTGGTATATTCAGTGGTGAGGGGTTAGGGCATCTTGGTCAACCAGTTATATTACAAATAGTGAATATTGATAACATAGATTTAGGGGTCTGTTTATAACGTGGAATCTTATTCAGAAGAAAGATATAGAACAATTCATTAATACCAAGTTGTCGTATTGGGAAAATACTAAGTAGCATTGTGAGAGTTTATCCAACTAAATGTTAGGCTCAGTTATAGTCATTTATAGCAAGTGGTTGCACAAAGTGATGCTGCTGCTCCAATATCTTTATTCTGTTCAAGTAATAGATCCAGAAGGAGGTTATTCCTTAACTGAATGTGGGATTAATTTATGATTAATTTGTAGGTGGTGTCAAGCAATAGTGATTATGCAGTTTGTATGTAAGTGAATGTTATTGTTCTGTTCAAGCAATAGAGCAGCAATACGGAGCATACAATGCAAACAAAGATTAGGATGATATTATGTAGACAACAATATGACAAGGTTAATAAGTTTATTAACTCTTGATGTACTAATCGATTGAATTTTTTATGCTTATTATGAACTATGAAAATGTGAATAAATGGATAGTACTAGTTCAAGCATCAGAGCTGCAATAAGGAATATGCATTGTAAACAAAGATGAACCATGGAGCAATGAAAATAAATTCAAACTATGTGATTTTACCTGCGGCACTAATCATGTTTATGTTATGCATACTTTGTTGTCCTCTTTTAAGTATTTTTTTATTGGTAAATTCAGAATGTCACCGCCCAATGCTGATTTTGGACCCAAATAGTGGGCACATTCATGAGGCTTGTTGAAATTTTTTTTTTTTTTTTTTGACTCACTTTGATGTAGGGAGTTGGCCCAACGATTTCTTGCTAAGATTAAGATTTGAATTTTGTCCATGTTGCGGACATCCTAAGCTTTTCGATGCTTTTTGAAATAGGTTGTTCTCAAGGCCCAAATTAGTTGCCCTTGTGAAGCAATTGGGCTCATTTCTTTGTGTTTTGATTTAAAATGAACATACAAACATTCTAGTGTAGACGTGATTCTTCTACACTTCTCTAGAGTATTCTATCCAAGATTCATTTTTACTCATTTAGAAGACCACCTTGGTTTTCAACAAACCAACATGTAAATGCGTGTTTGAAAAGATATTCCAGTGTACCTAAAAATGAAAATTAGGGACTTCATCTATTGTTTTAGATGTTATTATTTCTTTGACCATATTTTATTTGTATTTGTTTGGTGCTCTTTTCGGAATGAGATGTCTCCTCACTTTTCATATTCTATCTTCAAATCAATAATCATTTATTCTGTAGTTGTCAATTCTTTAAAGAGCTTTTGCATGATTTAGTTACATCTTTCCTCTCCAAACGTAGTCCTTTGTTGTCGAGATTTGTGTATTGGGAAATATTATTTGGCACTTTTGTAGGTTGCTTCATGACAATACTAAGGTTGTTCAACAATTGTTAGTTCTCATGTCTAGTGTTTCTCCCAAGAACAATCGATGCTTGTGTTGCAATGTAGAAAGGAAACCTATTTCTTGATATGATGAGAGTATTAACTTCATGTTGTTAAAATATATTTTCTTGGTACGAGCCACCTCAAGTATTGTGTAGGGACGATCACCTAGGATGATAATAATATTACAAGATTTTGGTTGATAGACATGGTGTCATTTCCTTGTAGAAGGTTGACTAAACAAAATATCTCACATTTCTAGGGGTGCTACATTAAATTACACTTCATCCTAAAATGACTTCTTATGTACAAGAGAAGTGTTATTGGTAACAATTATCTCTTTTTTTATTTGCCCAATTGATTGTATGTGATTGATGGTAAGTGTGGTTGTTTTGACTGCCATTATTCTAAACAAAGTGTTGTATGTTTCATTTACATTGTTGTGAGTAGGGATTGACTTTTATTATTTGCATATCCTTGTCTTAACATCGAAGGCGGTCTTGGTGTTAGCATTGGAGTATGTACATGTGTGAATAGTGGTTATCTAGTTGAATATTTTTTGTTCGAGTCACCATTTTTTCATGTCCTTGAGTAGACTCTTATCTAGTAAAACCTTTCTTATTATTAGGACTGAGTTGTGAATTAATATAACAAATAATGTTAAACAAATATTTTTAAACAACATAATAGTAAACATTTGAAATAAATAGATTTACACAAAGACACCAAATTTAACGTGGAAAACTCCAATGGGGTAAAAAACCACGGATGAAGAATTTTTCATCAAAGAGAAACATTATATAGTCCAACTCTTTTTCTCACTCTTGCTCCATGTTTTTAACTTAGTGTGAATCCAATTATTTTGGATTCACTTGTGATGACTTATGACCATATTTACAATGATCATGCCACATTAATCATTATGATTCCATGGGTTATTTAAATATTAAGTGACGGGATGTGACTCCTTGCAAAGTACCCAATTTATTAAAATTGATTTAATAAAACCAATTAACCATAAACAACACAATTTATATTAAATAATTTAGAATATAAGTATTTTAAATTACTTTTATTATAAATTAAGGTTTATAACAACAAATAATATTATGTTCTAACATTCGCTCTTAAATATTAAGTGGGGAACCATATGCTAATATTACTTGTTTGTACAAGAGGAGTTGCAAATCTGTAAACCACTAGTAAAGGTTTAGGTTAGCATCACTTTTGAAGGAATTATAACACTATCATGCTCAATTTACCTTTTGGTACAAAAGGATTTGGGATTCATAAATTAGAAGTATGATTTAGGCTAAACATGATTTGTGAGATTACATCTTACAGGTTTTAATGGAATTTTTTTTTAAAACCGCATCTTTAGGAGCCTTTTATAACACAAGTACTTTCTTTACAAATAGATGTAACACACTGGACTGTATACCGTAAACGATATTAGTTTACAAAGATCATAAAAATCTATTTACAATCTTTTATACTAGAGCGAAAGTATAAAGGAGGAATCAACCGATCGACCATTAAGAGGTGACATTGTCATGCACATTCCCCCTCAATGACAACTCTGAAAAGCTAAGCATTGCATCAAATTGATAGAATTTAACAACATAGAAAGGTTTCACAAACATGTTTATAACTTAATCTTCAGTCAGGCAATACTGGAGATCTATATCACCACAGAGAATTTTCTCTCAGATAAAATGCATATGTATCTCGATATGTTTTCTTTTTTGATGCTGAACTAAATTTTTAGCGGGAGCAATGCAACTGTAGCTATCACATAGAAGAGGAGCACTTCCTTTAGCTTCCATGTGCATATCTTCTAACGATCGTTTCATCCATATGATTTTTTTCGTTGCTTCGATTGCACTTCTATATTCAGCATCAATGGAAGAAATGAAAATTGTTGGTTGCTTTTAATTGTTTCAAGTAATGGCACCTGCACTAAAAAACTTGAATACAAATCTAGATGTATATTTTATGTTCAATACAACATCAACATGGTTATAGTAATAATATTCATATAGATATCATAATAAGTATAACATAAATCTTTATTGATTTTTCTTTTAACCATCTGTTAAAGTTAAACACTAGTTGTATAACAACTAACATAACAATATGTTTAACAAATAATCATGTTAAAATATGTTGAAATTTTTTAACATATTTTTCTTGTAAAATACATATTAGATGCAATCATTATTGGACGTCTCCATTTCAAATACAAATGCATCTTCAAGGGTCATTTGATATGTGCATATAATAATATTTTAGTAATCACATACTAATAAATGTTTTATCAACAATGTATACATCTTCATTATCTATTCTAAGCCATTTACAAAGATGATAAGATTGATAGATTATATATTTGAACAGATAATCAAATCTTACAAGAATAATCATAATATTAATTAAAAATGATGCAATAATTGTGGACACATCTCATGAATTTATGTGAAGTTTGTTTCAATAAATGACTTAGGAAGGGTTTTTGGTGATAGCCTACTATGTAAGCACCTTTTACATATTGAAGTCATGTCATACATGATCCTAAAGACATGATCTCAGTATTACAAATAAAAAAAAGAACACTAGTTCTGCTTGATATTTAAAATTTGAATTTGAAATGAAAATTTTAAAATTTTCATGAATATTCAA
This sequence comes from Taxus chinensis, assembly GCA_019776745.2. Taxonomy (NCBI): domain Eukaryota; kingdom Viridiplantae; phylum Streptophyta; class Pinopsida; order Cupressales; family Taxaceae; genus Taxus; species Taxus chinensis. The sequence goes on from CM034150.1 coordinate 239,153,668, forward strand.
CTGAATAATAAAAAAAATCAATTTATACAGAATTAAGTCATAGTTGCATCCATTTAATTGAAATTTAATATTTTTAATTTTTGTCAAATAATTAATTCCTTTTTCATCTCCTTTCATGGGAGTTGTTATAAGTTCTAAAATCATTTTAATGATTTTTGATAAGCGCGTACCTTCTTGCATCGATTCTAATTGAGTCTAAACGTCTCTCAGATTTTCTTGATTCCTGATATGAAGCAAAAAATCATCTTGCACGTTTCACAAAATAATGGACACTGCTTCTTACACTTTTTGTTGATATGCAACAACATTGTCTGCAGTTGTTTGTCTTCCAATTGGAGCTTTCTAAGTTCTGTTCACAATTGCCCATAGTTTGCGAGCTATGAATTCTGCCTTCAATCGATTTTTCCAAATGCTGTAATTATTTCCATTCAACATCTGAGATTTATCAATAGTAAAATGACTAGCAAAAGCATCCATAAGTGCTTGTGAGAGGTTGATAAGCATATAGAAGGATTTATTGGACGTATTACATTGCTAATAATTATATTTTATATGTATTTTATTAAATTAAAATATGAATTCAATTTTATTGTAAACAAATAATAGTAGCTACTATGGATTGATTCATTTATTTGTGACAATGAATTTATATGTAGAAAAATAATTATTTATTCATATCAAAATCATCCATGAGTGTTTGTGGTAGGTGAATATAATAATATTTATTAGTGTAAAATAAATAATGCACAAAAAAATAACACACTTAAATGATATAGATCATGAATATATGTTAATAATAGTAGTAGTGTTTTCGACAATTTGGATTTTACAAAGCAAGATTATGTCATAAAAGCAGATTTAAAAATAGTTAATATTAAACAACGATTTGCTTGATTTTACAAAAATAAAGAATTGTGAAGTATTAACGGAGAGTAAGTATTACTTTTAAATTCCTCTTATTTATATGTTTCGACATTTTCCATGCACTCCTAGTATGGCACTTGTAACTTCACAATATTAAAGAAATATAGTGTGATGCATGATTATACATTTTTGTAGAGTTTCCAATTTGTCATATATTGGTAAACTTTTTAGAGACAACAATCCATGAGGAATACATTTTCTTTTATTGAGGACATATTTTTTGACAGGAAGAAATAATGCCACTATGTCAGTGAATATTTATGGTCATCAATTCGAGATAAATTAAAACATAATTACAAAACCCACAAACATGAGTAATCTATTTAAATATCTTAAGAAAGACTTCAAACATAACATCATGACTGGGTTATACTTGGGTCCAATCCCATATGCCTAGTTACTCATAATACTCATCTTTAGATGCCTTAAAATCCAACATCAAATTTTCACTTTCAATCTTCATAAAATCAGAAAGAATTTGAACTATTACAATATTTAATTTGTTTCCAATAGGTAGTCGACGAACAAAACAAGGGCACCAAATCCACAAGAAGAGACAAGAAACAATGTCCCTTCCCTCAAAATGTGGTATAGAATTACCATTTTGTCTGTACCACCTAACTCATATGATTTCCATTTAATTACATCCTTAAAGATACAAACACTATCATATGGCGAAACATGGAAATACACCTAAAATAGGAAGGGTCATCTAAATTTGTCGCTGCCTCACTCAAAGATGGTTGTAGACCATTTTTAGAGCGAGAGGATGTTGTATTAGAAGTGGTTTGTAGGCTGCAGCAGCCCTGCAAAATATGGCCAAACATCATCAGTCAATATATACACATGGACGAGATGTGAGCAAAGCGACGAGATTCAAGAAAAACCCTGCAAGATATATGTTAACATCTTGAAAACATGTACGCATAACAATGTTAATGGTTTGGCAAATACAACTTTGAAGTCACAAAAAACCTAAAAAGCCATCATCAACTTTCCACTCTGAAACTCAAAAAAATTAGAAAGAATTTGAACTAAATAAAAATATTTAATTTGTTACAAGTGGTTGCTCTTTTAAGTTGTGATTAGATAAAATAACTGCTAGTTTTCAAGTGCACGTCATCAATCACACAGAACAAAAAACCTTGCAATATATCAAGAGAAAATATATAACAAACACAATATCATGGATCATCTCCTCATGATGCGCATTGCCTCTCACTACTCTCATAACAATATCAAAGGAGTAATATTGCTGCAACCTTTCTTTGGGGGGAAAGAGCGCACACAATCGGAGATTACATGCCCAACCGATGCTCATGTCAACGTCCAAGCTTGTGATATGTTTTGGAGGCTGGCGTTATCATGGATGACAGTAATAAACCGAAAAATGAAACAGGCTCTGATGGAATGACACCGACCTCGTCACCTTCCCTCCGTCTTTGCCACTAATAACGTCCACTGAAACAGTTTCTCCAGACCCGACAGTGCTGAAAGGTAGTTTGTCTACCAAAGATAATCTGAGATTCTATAACTCTGTCACTTCACTTAAATGTTATTTGGCACCTCCACATTGTTTCTAAGTAGCGTCGTTCTAAGATACGTCTCTGTATCGTCAATTCTTCCATTAGTTTGTTATTATTTTCCACTAATAATAACCAACCAATATTTTTGCGATCATGATCCCTGAGAGTACAACTTTTTGATTTATTATGGTTTTTCTTTTATATTTATACAACATTGAAGGGTTGAAAATCTTCCGCCATTGAAAAAGAAACCCAAATCAACCTTGTTAAATCTTTATTTGCACCTCATGGCTGTGGCGAAATTAAGTTGAGTGAAGTTAGAACGGTATGGAGAAGAGCAAGCTCTAATATGGAATCGCAGATGACTATTCCACTTCCGCCTTCCGTTTTCCCTTGTTTGGCAGTTCGAATTTCTAAATGAAAAATAGAAAATAAAAACTAAGACATATATTGACAACCACGACGACGTTACGAAGAAAGTGCACTCTAGTAAGGCCTATCGGCCAATTAGACCCCATTTTGCGCGTAATTAACTTTGAATAATTAAGAACTAGCAATTGCACATGAGTTGCAAATTACACCGGGAGAGGATAACAATGTTAAGTTTGTTGGAGTTGTAATTTATAGTGAAGTGTATGCAAACTTAAAACTAAAAAAAACTTTCTCCTCGCCTTCAATCCAACTAGATCCAAGAATCTTCTTAATTTCTCTATCTTTCATCAATCTCTATATCATTTGAGTCTCACCTTCCCCGCGCTATTCTACATAGATTTTGAGAAAAGAAAATAAGCTACATCATTTTTAGGATCCAAATCAAAATGCATTATGGATGTAAATACTCCTAAGCCTATATTCATATGTGATCTAGAGGAACCAAGCAAACACTTCCACATAACCCCCATAGGTCCATATGTGCATATCCTGCAATCAACGATGTCCATAATACCACGTTTTTTGAGGCATTTTGTCAAATAGTTCACGTGCTTTATGTAATGTTCCACATTTTGCATACATGTATACTAAAGCATTTGCAACTACAACATCCGACAAAATTCCTCTATCTTTTATGCTTTGATGGATGTCCACTCCCTATTCTAGAGCTCATATTTTGGCACGGATCGGGAATATGCTGATAACTGTAAACTAAATTGGTTGGAGATAGGTTTGTTGCATACAGTAAAACAATGATTGTTTCTTGAGGAAACCCATGTCTTTTGTTTGTTGGCATAATCCTATTCCATGAGAAGTTGTCTTGTATTTTAATTGATTGTCAAATTTCCTCTCATTACAAATTGGGACCATAAATGCACTTCCACAACCCCAAAAAATGTTGTAGTGGGAAAAAATGACACCTAAAAAATCAATAAAAAATTAAATACCATACACAAATCAACAATGTCATAAAGAAACATATAATTTAACAACTACAAAAAACCCTATCACCATTTCTAGGAGTCTACAAATGTAAAATTTAATTCATATAAAATCTCTGAAAATTAAGTCGGTGCAAAAACCAAAGTTCCATCAAATCTCTCCCTCATATCTCTTCCCTTCGTTTTATCTAGATGTAAATTTGGGCTCATGTAAAATACGCTTGGCGATTATTCATTTGCGGACGGTGCATCCGGCCTAACAACGCAAAATGTGTCTCCATTAGGTTTGTTTTGTGGCGTTTTCTCACCGGTTACAGTGAGACCAATGCCTTTCATTTTCCATCATCACATTCGTCTAATTATTTATTATCAAGGAGAAAGATTAGAATCCATGCAAAAGACCGACAAGCTACATTCAACGCAAAAGATATATCTTCCTCTTGGATGGTCGAAGTCGATTTGGGCAGGTACCCTGGCCTTTAGAATGACTTAATGAAGAAACTGGATTACTTGCCTTAGAATCCTATGTGTTTTTCACATTTGTGCAACTTAGCGAATGCAGGGGAAGACGTGAAGAGAGAGAAGTAAATATATGTGGAAAAGTAGGATGAACATTATATTAGGACTTTGCAAGAAGAGAGATGGAATTTTAGACGGCTCTCTTTCAACCATCTTTCCACCATGCATTTATCAACCATGTAAAAATGGCGGCAGACAGGTAAGAGAGAGGACATCTATTTAGTGGACATTTAAGGAAAAAAGTGTTACCATCGTAATAAATGGTGAGACAAGAAGACAAGAACATTGTTACCATCAGCTATAGACTGTAACCTATTTGATATTACCCACCCCTTAATACCAAAAATAATTGTCTAGCAGATACAAAATTTGCTATTGCCTTGAAATAAATAATGACGGTGGAACTGTACAATGCAGGATGACCTTTCTCCTCAGACCGCCAGGCTTAGGGAAGACAAGTTTATTGTTGGCTCTGGGTAACAAGCTCGAAACAGATTTAAAGGTAGTTTTTTGTCACATTAGTTTTTATTTCACTCTCTGTTAATTTATAGATAGCAGAAAGGTGTGAAATGGTATGAAATTGGATGTAATGGTGCAAGTAGCTGGAAGTGTGACATACAATGGAGAAAATGTGGATGAATTGGTGGCTCAAATAATATCGGCTTACGTTGCCCAAAACGACATTCATTCGACATTCATTTTGGAGAGATGACTGAGAGAAACCTTTTTTTGCGCCGCTCGCTGCCAGGGTTTCTGTAGCCGAAACATCCAAAGAGACGACACAAAATGTTTTACAGTATTAAAGGCATCAACTGAAATGGGTGGTATTGTTGCTTGGAACAGTGACATGGAGTATAAACAGTGGTGAAAGAGACAATCAACAATAAACAATATGAAAGAGAAGACAATTTACATGTCCATCTAATAAAATTTCCCTAAAAATGCAGTCTGACCAAATAAATAAGATGTAAAAAGGGGTCCACCGATTTTGCAGGGGAAAATCATACTTTTTTTGAACTGCCGGAAAAGACCCTGCCGGAATTTGACGTTTTCCAGCAGGGCTCTCTTCAAAGGAGACACCTCCGGTGTAATAATGAGGATTACAAACAATTAAGGTTTAAGAAGATCCCCGTCGTTGTTTAAGCCTCATAATCAAAATTCAATGAATTTACGTTAAAAAAAGAGGTCCTGTCAAACATATAATCTACACAACAATGTATTAATTTGACTTATATTACATTTTATTTAATTCTGAAAAAACAAGAGAAAGAAGAATTTTAAAAGATAACATGTATTTAAAAAATAGTATATATTAAAAATTGGAACATTACTCCTTTATATGAGTAATGTCTTAGTTGTATCAAGTGAGCTACAAGTTGAGTTGATTGAGTTATATATATATATAACCAATGCATTGTTGCAAATGCACCGAACTAGACTCTCCTGCAGCCGAGCCACATCATATATATGACCGAGTCAATAACAACTCAACGAGTCTACCTGAGTCCACGACTAAATCCACTCTAAACAAAATGATGGAGGCATGACCAGGGGTTAAATTTGACGGCCACCTATACCTGTCAAACTATTTTTTAGTGACGGTAAATTTTAAATTTTGCCCTTCAAAAATGTAAAATAGTGTTATTTTTATAATGTTAATAAAATATATACAATATTATTATATATATATTTAATTATTTTAAGCATATATTTGTATAATTTATGTATAAATCTATATAAAAAATGACGGTCATCCTTAAAATTTGCAAGTTGTATGTGACGGTTTTTTCATATATTTACAAGTTTTTTACGGCTAAAATCACAAAAAATGTCTAAACGGCCGTCAAATTTAACCCCTGGGCATGACTGAAGTCACATTGAACATATATCTGACCACTGATTTTAAACTTATTCTCCGCTCACAACATATACGATGTGGGACTAAACAATCTCGGAGAAAATCTGCTCACGCCAAGGGCCTGCGGCCACGTGAAATGAAAGGTGAACAATTTGCAGAGGGGACAGATGGCAACCTTTTATTGATTGCGGGTTCGGGCTCATTGACTTCAAGAGGGATGGCGGACCCGAAATCCTTTGGAATACAACTTAATCCAGGGCTTTGGTGTTTGCAAAAGCCGATCACATTAAGGTTTTCCGGAATATGGATGCGTGTCATCCATTGATGGTATTTATTGTGCCATTTGTCTCTGTCTTTGGCCACCATGTGTCCTTCATTGACCACTGACATAAGACTCAACCTTCCCTCCGGACCTGAAAGAATATCGACCATAACTTATTTCACGGACTTCAAGTCCACCAAAGCTGATCTCTTTGAGGTTTGTCGAAATGATGACGCATGTCATCCATCGATGGTCTTTATTGTGCCATTTGTCATTGTTATCTTTTGACATGTGTTCTATTGACTTGCCTTGACCAGAAAAAGTGGACTTGAAAGCCTATCCAATACACTTAATTCCACGAGCTTGAGGTCCACAAACTGCTACAACCATGAAGAGCTCTGGAATGATGACACATGGCCAACTGATTTGGCGGGAAATTTTTAATTAGTTCAGGTGGAAAAAAATTGATGGTTGCAAGGACGTTTTTTCTGGGCTCGAGATTTGATAGAATCACTATACCAAGCAGATCATTTTAAATTCTCCTGAGGGACAAGGATTTCCATCCAATCAAATAAGATAATTAAGAAACCCTATTTTTCCAAAAACTTATACCCCCCTTCATTCAATAACATTAAATCCTGCACACATGAACTTCAGAGAGCATGGAAAAATATTAGAAAGCCATACCTAGCCTTTATAAGAAGTTTTCCACACGTAAGAATATAGAGTCCTTTCTCATGAGCATACAACAACATCAAAATAAAAAACATGTCACAGAGGGAAGGGGGGATCAATAAATATTAATAACCAGACAACTACCCAAATGCCCAACTGTCATGTGATTTAATTAAACTAAACCTGTTGCCAGTTCGCTCTGATACCATATCAAGGCCGAGTTGTGAAATAATATAACAAATAATGTTTAAAAAAACATTATAAACAACAACATAATAAACATATGAAATAAACAGATTTATACAGAGACACCAAATTTAATGTGGAAATCCCTAATGTGATAAAAAACCACAGATGAAGAATTTTCCATTAAAGAGAAACATTACACAGTTCAACAACTCCGTTCCTCACTCCTACTCCATGTTTTTAACTCAACGTGAATCCAATTCCATTGGATTCACTTGTGATGACCTATGGCCATATTTACAATGAGCATGCCACATATTAATCATTTTGACCCCATGGGTCATTTAAATATTAAGTGACGGGACGTGACTCCTTGCGAAGCACCCGGTTTAATAAAATTGATTTAATAAAACCAATTAACCATAAACAACATAGTTTATAGTAAATAATTCAGAATATAAGTATTCTAAATTATTTAATTATAAACTAAGGTTTGTAACAACACTTAATATTATGTTCTAACACTTATGAAACTATGATCTTAAGGTGTTATATATGGTACCTATTATGTGACTTGATGCCATTATTGGTGGTAGAAATTTCTTTCTCGCCTTTATGCATGGATTTTTATTCAAACTTGAGTGCATGTTGGTTGGCTTCTACCAATATGTTGACCTTAAAGAATTCCATTTCTTTTTGGATGTAGGAACACAAATTACCTCTATGTTTGATGCATTTGTGTTTCTAATTGTCATGTGTACCTTTTGTATGTGGGGTAAGAAGGTCAACATGATTATAGTCTCTTCTAAATAATATAGATAAAAGGCCATTCTAGGGCAAACACAAGTTGAGATAGAAACCAAGAGGTGCATGAATTGTGGATCTAGAAGATGATGATTCACTGTATCAAAGGTGTAGGGTTCTAAAGTCAATGATATTAAGTAGGGACATATATGATATCTAAGTTAGGGTTTTAAAAGGCAAGTGGCGGATGCTAAGGTAAGGGTCGATATAACAACAATGTAATAGTCAAAGAATATGCTATTCTATCCTACTTTAGAACATGATATATCAACAATCAATCATATCAAATATAAAGGAAAGGAAAAGGTTAATGATACTTATCTTTTGAAGACACCATTTGTGCATTAACCACCCTTAGGGTTAGTAGCACCTTATGAGAGTTTGGGTGTATCAGAAAAGGAATAGGTGGAAGACCTAATTAGACCTAATTTGGAGACTTTAAACACTCGACAAACCTTGCTAGTGCAACTCCTATTATTGTGGCTCTTAGTAATTTGATGCTCTAAAGTAGACTTCCAAGTATAAGGTCTACTAAATCTAAGCATTCAAAACCTTTTAGGGTAGCTTTGAGTGTAAGGAAAACGACAATGTGACAATCCGTGTTGAGAAATGACTACAATGAAACCTATTTATAAGGGATATGCCTTGAAGTCACAAACCCTCCCAGCCAACAATATCAATCATGGTTGATGCATTCCGCTAATAGAAATTCATACTAACAACATTGATTAAGGCTAAATTTTTCTAAAGGGGAAGGATCAAGGAAGTGGAATAAACACTTGGAAGTAGATGTGAAGGTGATCTAAGGGTGTAGTATGTGTGAAGGAAATAGAATTGAGGATGTCAAGTGGTTGTAAGGAGGTAGTACTTGAGGATCGTAAGATATGGTATGGAGACTTAAACTACATGAGGCACAAAACATATTTGTCTAGGCAGTGCTAACCAACTCGCTCATTCCCAATATGCCCATTAAGGCACAACATTTAGGGAGATAATGCGAGAACGACTTGCAAAAATAAATCACGAGCAAGAGTAAAAAATAAGATGTATACATATGCTTGAATTGAATATTTTCACATTACAATAGTGTAAGGCGATATGGTATTCGAAAAAGAACATGTAACATCAAAATTAAAAGAAACAATTATAATGAAGTATTACGTTATAAAAATACGAAAACCAAATGAAATATACATAAAAAAACCAAATGAAATATACTTACTTTATTTTTACCTTCATGTGAATTAAGATGTGTAATGATTCTTGTGTCTTGATTGTAGAGGTGTGCAAAGACGTTGAGTGAGCCTAAATGATACAAGACTGAAGAAACAATACTAAATGAAAAATAATTAAAATAGTAAAACAAATCTAGTGTAAAGGGGAGTTCATGGGAGGTTGTTAGGAAATGGTGGATAAGAAGGCTTGGACGGATATGGATAGCCTATGAGAGATAATAAGTCATAAGATAGCCCTATGAAGCATATAGAGGGACATAAGGTGCATCAACAAGAAGTAATTGGTCTAGTAGTCTTTTAGGAAGGTGAAATAGGAAAAACAATATTAAAAAGTGTGAAGACAAATGGGGAAGTCAGTTTCACAGGCTTCGAAAAATATGTGAATTTTGAAAAAATACGTGTAATATACTGAAATTTTTTGTGCATTGTCACGATTGTTACAATTCTTTCAGAATGTCTCTAAGAGATACAATTGTAAAGATATCACAATTTTATAGTATTTGGATTTAATAATTGTAAGTTTCAAATCTGGTTGAAAACCTATATATGGGAATTCAAACTATTATATGTCATGTTATTTTTATAGAATTCAAAATTAACGAGTTTTTTAAATTTGGGATCCATTAGGATTACATATAATGTTGACATCTTGTCCCATATTATAGAATCAACATATAAAGAGTTACAATGTTGAGTAACTATACATCTAAACTAGTGAGCTCATTCGGCTAAGCAATCACTATCAGAGGGAATCCATTATGTCGAAGTCATATTCATCAATTATAGTAGCATGGGTAGTGACATAGATTACAATACTTATGGTGGACTAAGCCACATGCCATAGACAGAGTTTTTCAAAAGTTTAGTCTGTTACTCTTGTGGTGGGACTACCTCTCCCTCCATATTGACCTAGGCATGCATAAGAGCCAAAGGGCATAATAGGTGAGGGTCAAGAGCCCACAATATCTTCATATAGACCATAACGAGATCAAATATTTCCTTAATGATAAGGAATAATATAGAGGCAAAGGCACCTAGAGCACATGTACATGCAATGCATATTATAGAGGGTAGCCTTGTCAAAGATGCCCTTGTATGAGAGGATACCCAAGAGGTTGGGAAACCAAATGTATAAGAGCCTCAACATTAACACCGAGATTGGTAATTGAGGTAAGTAGGCAAATGCTACTTGTCATATGTGGTAGTCCACATCATGGGTGCGTTGGCCCATGAATTAGAGAGGGAAGCATGATATGTATGAAGTAGGCCTCCAGTGATAGTTATGAAAAAAATATATGGCAACAATTGGTAGCTTCTGGATCATTGGATGATGATGATAACATCTGTTAGGCAACATAGTAGATGAAGTAGTTATTGAGGATCTTCGGGGACATGTAGGTATGAAGAGTGAAGAGTGAATGTTGATTAGCACTTTAGAGGTCAAAGTAACAAAGATGTGGAGGAGAGGTTTGAAGGTGTGCTTTAGGGCGTCCTCTTTAATTTGATCCATATGATTAATTGGGAAGAAAATATTTTCCTTTAGTATTGCTCCTCCTTGGGGTGAATGAGATGTCTAAGAGAGGGACATTATGTAGATATCATGTTGGACTTTTGAGACACTATAAATATGGATATGAAAACCTGTTGGACTCAAGTTCTACATGGCTTATGTTATATTAGATGGTTGTATTTATATGGTATGTTGATCATTTCTATATTTACACAAATGAGATGACACTTATAGTTAAAAATGAAAAAGGTAGGTAAAATGAATATCTAATGAAAGAGAAACAAATCAAAGTAAATCAAACGATGTGTTAAAGATAATATATAATAAAATATAAGAGAAATCAAAGAATGTCGAAGATAGGGAAATTAATATTTAGGTAATAAGACATCTAATACAATCCAAGGGAGATTAATTTTTTTAAAAAGTTGTGCTAGATGATAAGTAATACATCTAATGGAATCCAAGAGCTAGAAGCTAATAAATGAGAAGATGCAGAAAAGGTTGTAAGCTATAATAAAAGAATATGTAATGTGTATACACTTTATTTTTCACTCTTATTGACTTTGTCTCTTCATAGGAACTATTGGTGCAACAACTTCTCCGAATCGACAACCTCAGGGATATTGTTAGGAGCAAAGATAATTAAAATCCATTATATAATCTAGTTAGTGACAATACACATGAGAGATCTTTGATCTAAAGTCAATGTCATGACACATTATATACCTTATCTTTTACACCTCCCAATCATCATTTTATAGTCTATATATGGCATCAACTTGTTACCCTCTTATAATCGCCTCCGAATCTACTTACAACATACTTATACCTACGTCATATCATTTGTCATTAGCTCCAATGTCTTTCTCCATCTATTGAGATTTCTTCTAGGATCTTGTAATGCATCACTAACCAGAGCCAACAACATAGACCATGGTTGATACCTTGTAGCTTTTATTTCTTACAATTGATTGTATCGACCATGATCAATATTGATGGCTAGAGGGAATTGCAAAGACTAATCATGTCCCCTATTTATAAGCAATTTTTGGGTTCTTTTCTCATTACATCATCATTAGTCATTCAGTTTACTTGCGTTCAAAAATATGCACATAAAGGTCTTAAAGGTATTGAAGTTAGTCTTTTTCATATTTTAGAGTTTACTATTAGAACATTAGATCTTTAGGATTCTCAAGAAAAGGAGTTGCAGTTACTATGGTCTATCCAACCTTTGGAGTTAATATGTCAATGGTGTCTGCATGAAGGTAAATATATCTAACCTATCTTTTCCTTTATGTCATTTCATACTTGATTGGTTGTATTATGGGTCATGCATGAATTGCAGTGGAGTAACATATTCTTAATCTATTGCATTATATTACTTATTGATCCTTACTTTGCTTCACACCCTTTGGGCTCTACAACTTATCAATCATCACAATCCATGTTTATGACCCTTAAGTATCTCTACCTTGTTTGTAATCCTATAACATGGTTTAATTATCAAGATATTAGTAATATGCCACCCCTATCACAGACTCAGGATCTGGAACCCTACCTTTTCGATAAAGTGTGGACTACGATATTTTAGATCTAGGACTTTGGTACTTTACAACCCTTTTGTGTATGACCTTAGAGTAGTCCTTATATTATCCTAATATATATTATTGAGAAAAGAAACAAAATATTTCATTAGACTGATATTAACTTCCATACATTCTGCTGAACCTGATGTGAATCCTATTCCATCCTTTTGAGTGAGTTTTATTCACGTTATCTTAAAATAAAAATCTTCATAAAATCACGTTATAATGTTATATTATGATAACCTATTACCTTCTCAGGTTTCTCTAGTGCATCCCAACCCATTTAGATTCTATATGGGATATGTTGATTTCTCTCTCCTATATCCACCATTGAAACCAATGATTCATGGTGTACCTTTTCAAAATCACAACTAACCCAACCATTCAATGAAATATGGTCCAAACATGAGGAATATATCTTAATATTGTCTTTTAAGGACTTGGATAGAAAAAATATCATCATTCCTATTAAGGATGTCTCATATATATCAAATTTTCTCAAACCAATATACCTATGGAATTTACCTCTCATAAATCCATTAAAAATGCTCTATTCAAGTTACCTAATACTCTCTTTAACGACCTACCTTCAAATCCTCCTTCAAATTCTCTTATAATTCCAATCAATAACACAACCAATCCATTTCCTACATCCAACTAAACTCCACCAATTGAAACCAATGTTGTGATGGTTTAATTATTAGGGAAAATTACATATATGAAATAAAAAACTAATCAAAACATGACCCAAATGTAAAACCCTATTTGCAAGTTGCATCTCAACCACCACAAATGGGTAAGTGCACCAAGTTGGGGGGCAAAAAACCGGACAAGAAAGTGAAAATGAGAAAAACGTGATTTCATTTTGTAATAACACAATCGCTTTATGTTTTCTTTGGTTTAGTAATTCACGAACCTATAATGTTAGGAAATAAGGGAAAAAATATGTGGAATAATCCCTCACAGAATTGCAACAGTATAAAATAATATACAAAAAATATTACAGATCTCAAATAAAAGTATAGAATAAAATAACACAACACAAAGAGACAATATTTAATGTGGTTCACCCAATTTGGGCTACGTCCACCAAGAATCACTTGCTCAGATTTTATTACAAGCCATCGCTCTCTCAATACAATACCCAGATCTGTTTGGAGCTATGCTAAAAAAACTCTACAGAATTCACACCCGAATTCAAAACACATATGCAATGTTACATTCACCCCATAAAACCACATAAGTAGACAAATGCTTAAGTAGTTTTATAGAACCGTGGGTATCAAAACCATGGGCCAAAACCGTCCCATAAACCTATGGGTCAAAAATACGGCCCATATGAGAAAAGCACGTTTCCTGGTATATCGAGCACGTTTCAAGGCCAATTTTCTTTTCTTGTGGGCTGCGCCCATGAACCCCTGCTACTGGGGACTGCCGCCCTCAGAACCCCATTTGGGGCCTGGCCTCGAACCCCAGCAAGACAACTATGGAAAGTGTACAATACTCTTAGTGTACAGTCTTCAACACTTTCTCACATGAAAACAAGCTCCAAAACTTAACAATCTCCCACTTGGAGACTAGTTTTCCTTTGAGCAAGCTTCTCAACCCTTCACTAGTTTTGATGAAGACCAACCAAAGCTAAACACAACTTCAGTTTTTCCCTTGTGACCATCTTGGTCATCATGTTTGCAGGATTCTGACTGGTATGAATCTTCTCCAGCTTCAACTTCTCTTCCTCCAAAGCTGTCCTGATGAAATGGTACCTTAACTATATATGATTTTTCCTAGAATGGAAAAAAAAGTTTGTAGCTATGTGTATAGTACTCTGACTATCACTATGCAATTTTCCTTCCTCCTGCTTATGCCCCAACTCCTCAAGAAATTTCTATAACAAAATAATTTATTTGCTTGCCTCTGTGGTAACAACATACTTCACCTCTGTGGTTGACAAAGCCACTAGCTTATGTAGTCATGAAATCCAACTCACTATTGTCCCACCTACAGTGTAAACATAACCTGTCATGCTCCTCCTACTGTCTACATCTCCAACAATATCTGAATCTACGTAACCACACAAAGTGGTTTCTGATCCACTGTAGCACAAAACTATCCCCATGGTCCCTCTCAAATACTGAAGGATCCACTTTACTGCCTGCCAGTGATCTCTACTTGGATCACTCATAAATCTACTCATCGCTCCCACTGCATGGGCAATATCAGGCCTGGTGCACACCATGGCATACATCAAACTGCCAACTGCTGATGAGTAAGGTACCTTGGACATCTGGTTTCTCTCCTGCTCTGTCTTGGGACACTGCTCCTTTGATAACTTGAAATGGCTTGCCAAAGGAGTCCCAACCGGTTTAGCATCATGCATATTAAACCTCTCCAAGACCTTCTTAATGTACTCTTCTTGGGATAAAGTTAGCTTTCATTCCTTCCTATCCTGAGATATCCTCATACCAAGGATTTGTTTGGCTGCCCCCAAATCCTTCATAGAAAAGGATTCACTTAGTTGCTTCTTGAGTACTTTTATTTCCTGCATGTTTTTACCTGCAACCAACATGTCATCCACATACAGACACATGATAATATAACTACCATCCTCAAATTTCTTTGTATACACAATTGTCAGAATGACATCTAATATAACCTTGCTCCATCATGAATCTATCAAATTTCTTATACCTATTGACATGGAGCTTGTTTCAAGCCATACAAGCTCTTCTTCAGTTTACACACCATCTCCTCTTTACCTTTGACCTCATAGCCCTTTGGTTGCTGCATATATAAATCCTCCTCCAAATCACCATGGAGAAATGCAGTCTTTACATCAAGCTACTCTAAGTGCAAGTCTTCTACTACAAGTATTCCAAGAACAATTCTAATAGAATTCATTTTTACTACAGGAGAAAAAATCTCATCAAAATCTATACCTTTTTTCTGTGCAAACCCCTTGACCACCAACTGGGCCTTGTATCTTTTCTTTCCTCCTTCCTCTTTGAATCTAAACACCCACTATTTTTGTAATGATCTTTTGCCTTCGGGTAGCTTCACCAAATCCCATGTCTGGTTCTCCATAAGTTCCTGATGCTCCTCATCCATGGCTTGCTCCCACTTATTCCTGACATCTACCTGCATTGCTTCATCAAATATCTCTGGATCTCCACTGTCAGTGAGTAATAAATAATAAAGAGAAGGAGAAAAACGTTTAGGTTCTCTTCTTACCCTAGAATACCTCCTCAATATAGGAGTTTGGGGTTCCTGTTGAGGAGGTTCCTGAATTGATTCATGTGTCACTTTCCCATCCGGAAGATCCTCTACCGCTACATATTCTTTCTTGGATTCTTCCTTGTTTTCTTGCAACTGCTGCTTATACATGACTTTCTCATTAAAGACCACATCCCTAGATTGAATGATTTTCTTGTCCTTAATACTCCAATATTTATATCCAAAGTCATCACCACCATAACTAATGAAAGTGCATTTTTCCAATTTAGCCTCTAGCTTGGTCATATCATCCTTGTCTATATGAACAAACACCTCACATCCAAAGACTATAAGAAATGAATAATCAACTTTTTTACCATACCAAGCCTCCTCAGGTATGTCTCCATCCAAGGCACTTGAGGGTCCTCTGTTTATCAAGTACATAGCTATGCTTACTACTTCTGTGTAAAAAGAAAGAGGCAATCTTGCATGTAACCTCATGCTCATATCACGTTCCATTATTGTTCTGTTCATCCTTTCTGACACCCCATTATGCTACGGAGTTCTTGGAACCATCTTTTGCATGCGGATTCCATTCTTATAACAGTAATCATCAAATTCATTGCTCCAATACTCCCCTCCATTATCTAACCTGAAATTTTTTAGCTTAAGACCCATTTCATTCTCTACCAAGGCTTTCCATTTAACAAAAGTGTCAAATACATTAGATTTTTTCTAATACAATAAACCCAAACTTTCCTTATTGCATCATCAATAAAAGTAGCATAATAACTTGAACCCCCAAGAAATGATACCTTTGCTGACCCCCACACATTAGAATGCACCAAATCTAACTTACTCTCTTTCTTTATAGGTCCAACCTTGAGAAACCTTACTCGCTTCTATTTCCCATATATGGAGTCCTCACAAAACTCCAAACCTATTTCTGTATATCCGAGAAAATACTTCTTTATGATCTCCATGCCCTTATGGATCATATGACCGAGCCTATAGTGCCACAATGTTGTATCTACTTCTGAAGCCACAAGATTACAAACATTAGTGCTATAAGTGGTTAAATACAAGGTTCCAATCTTCTTACCTCTTGCCACCACAAGATCACCTTTGGTAACCTTCCAAGAGTTTGTTGTAAATATTACAGTATAACCATCACTTCCCAACTGCCCTGCCGATATCAAATTTCATCTTAATGTAGGCACATGTCTGACATCTTTTAATAGCCATGGTGCTCAAATTAGTCTAGCCCCATTTTTCATTGAAATCCCTCAGTTTGCGGCCTCTGTTATGTTTTTTGTCTCCCTGTATTGGTGCTTGAAGACTCTATCCTCCATTTGGTTGCCATGGTCAGTCCCTTCCTCGGTTGAAGATCTCTTAAAATCCTAGAATTTTTTTTTTCACTCCTCTATCCATATGAAGAATGATTCACTTTCAGGCTCAAATGATGGTTCTCCTGCATTTTATGTTTTGACGGGTGTAGTTTCCTGGTCAAAATTACTTCTCGGCATCAGTTGAAATGTGGCCCTTTCTGGTTGGATGTGGCTCTGTGGGGCACTTTAAAAATTCTAAGGCTCACTTCAACCCAAAACATGTCCACGTGGTGAGCCCGCGCTTGCTCAGGGTCTCCGCTCTTGGGGACCATCTTGAAGTTGCGCCATAAAGACATGTGGAGGCTTCCACCGGGCCTTCCCGTACTTAAAATTTTCAAGAAAATTCCTAAAGGGCCTGGGACAATGTGGAGGGACCATGCATGTTTGGGGACTGAACCCTGAGTTTTATTTTGAAGAAGCACCAGGAGGACACTTGGAGGCTTCCGCTCACTCTGCCTTTTTTGCTTGGACTTTTCAACAGCCAAAGGAAACTGCCTCAGACCCTAGACACATGGCGCCTTCCGCTGAACCTTTAAAATTTTTAATTGACTCTGCCAAACTGAGACACATGTTGGGCCCGCACTTGTTTGGGGTCTCTACTTTTTGGGACCATCTCAAAATGTGCCATTGAGACACGTAGCAGGTGGGGAAATGGAGAAACGGAGCTTTGGGGTTATTTAAGGTTTTTTGCCTTTTGTAAAAAGGGATAAAATTGTAAGTTGAAGCCCATGGCCCCATTCCTCTGGGACAGGAAAGTAATGTCAGCATTGAATAGTCAAAAATGGAGGTGCGGGCCCGTGGGAAAATTTGGAAAATTTTCCTTTTTTCCAAAAGTTATAAAATGTCAAAAAGGTGCTCCCAGGCCCGTTTCCAATCACATTTTTCCATGTGGAGGGCTCAGATTAAAATTTGAAAGACATGATCAATGGTAGCTGTGCATTTCATTTGATTTTTCCTCCATTGAAGCTCCAGGATGTTTGGAGATGCATTTTTTGCATCATTCTTCATCAAATTTTTGGCAAATTTGTGTCGTTTTGGTCTGCAAAGTTCAATTGAATCAATTTGGGAGCTCAATTTGTAAATCTGAAGTACTTTTGAAGTGGATTTTTGCTCGGGCTCATGTAAAAATGCAAAATGCCAGATCCAGAAGTTGCAGAGTAAAATTTCAGAGGAAAAGGAGGGAAAAAGGATGAAATGATGAAAGTGCAGGTGCAAAAGGTGAAAAAGGCATTGCCTTGAGAGCAAAAAGGGATGACCTGTCAAGTCCAGCTATGCAGAGGCTCCGAAAAATGATTAAAAAGGGGATTTCTTGCATGACAGAATTAGAATGATTAGAAGGACTCCCAAAAAGTTGTGGCATGACATCCTAGTCATTATTCGAGGGTCCCAAGGATGTGATCAGTTCATAATTGGTCCACCTGGCAGATTTTGGATCTGAATTTGTTAAATGTCTCTATCTGAAACAAATTGGTAACAAGAAAAGGTCCCTCGAATATTCTTCTCTTTTGAGGGGAAAAGGTGTTGCAGGCGCCAAGGGTGAAGAATATGCCTCCAGTTAGAACAATGATGCAAATATTTGCAATGATTCACCTTTTTTGAAAACACCTAGCAACCTTTTTGTGAATCTGTTGAATGTCACTTTCTGCAAATCATGATCCGATATGTGCAACAAAGGTGCTTCGAATATTCCTCTTTTGGGGGGGGGGGGGAAAATTGGATGTAAAGGGTGTATTATAAATGCAATGAGATTACTCTTGCAAATGGTTGGAGTATGAATTCTTGAGAATTTTTTTGAGAAAGCCGTCTTCCCGAGAGGCCAAAGCCGAGATTACCTATTATTTTCTTTCTGTGTTAGATTTTCTATCATGTCAAGTTGGTTGCAGATGTATAGCCATTGACAAGCACTGAGATTTCTCTGGAAGCTTTCCCCTGCTGATGAATCTAAGCAATTTTGGAATTAATTTGTGTCTAATCTCTAGCAATTTTGTGTCTTCTTTATTTTCAGAATGTCTGCAAATAGTTTCTTTCATTCCTATTGCAATCTTATACTGATTTTTTTGTGAAATCACACAGGATCTCATCCCTTTGACAGTCTAATGGTATTTCAATTTCATTTCAAGAAGAGCCTTCATCTTGGATGAGATAAAAAAATTTAAAATCAATTTACTGTCATTTGTTGATAAAGATTGTCTGTAAGTCTTTGGGTGTACCTTAGGCATGATTAATCAGAAACTTTAGTGTTTAATTGAGTCTTCCAATTTGAGCCTTCATGTTGGAGTCTCAAAGATTATGTGAAAACGTGCTGATCTGGGCCTCCATTGAAGCACACCTTCTGGTTGAAGGAACGTCTTGACTATTCTAAAGCTTTCTGTTGTGAAGTTGTTCATTATTGTGAAGTCCCTCCAAAGATCCATGGTATAATCAACTTTATCCTGCTTCATCTCCCACCAAAATCATTTAAAAACCATTGATCCACCCTGAACTACCCCTGTTTTCCCTGTGTATCAACAAAGGAACAAAATCTACTTGCAAAAATATGCAGAACAATCAGGATCTCTTAATGTCTTTAGTAACCTTTGCCTTGTATTGAAAATATCTCCATAATCTGGAAGTGACAACTCGTGAGAGTCAGATTTGGTGTGTTGATCATATTTTCCCAAGGTTTTCTTTATAAAATTTGTGCAAAAGAAAGGTATCTGCATCTCCTTCAATAACAGAGGTTACAAAATAGGTTCTCTTACCTTGGTTGAAAGGCACAACCTAAAATAGTTAGGATAAGATCAAATCCTTTTAAGGTGCTACCCACTTCTTCAAGGCCTGAGTGCTAAAAATTCAGATAAATTGCTTCCCTGGCTACAAAATGACATACATAATCATTTATCTACTTTTGAGTGTCCTGTCAAATCCATGATGCTGCTCGGTTTGTGAAGAAGAGTAAATCCGGGTACCAACACGCTTCTGGCACCGTTGTCGGGGACTTCAATTTGAAAATATTTAAATATTTGGATTATCAAACCCTGGTAATTTTTCTTATGAAATGTATGTTGTGGGAAATGATTTGTTAACTGATTTATTGCCAGTTCTATATGTCAATTTAATGATCTGGCCTGTCAACAACACTTCTGTGGGGATTCTTTTATTTCAAAGTTTATGCGTCAAACCCTGGTAATGTTTCTTGCAGTTTCTGTGTGCAAATATGTTTTGTAAACATCATTCTCTGATCAGATCTGTAAGAATTGAACAAAGTTATAAGTTTTGTGCTGTATGTCCAATTTTTCCAGCAGTTATTGTACTAAGTTTTCCTCACCATTGATAAATTTGGGTGAAGGAAGGTCTGATTTGTAAAGCTTTGCATGATTTTTAGTGCTGACAGACATTTGACAGATTATTTTAGTGCATTTGCACAACTAGGGTGAAAATCCTTAGTGGTGACTCCGTGTTGATTTATTTTTGGTGAATGTCAGTGTCTTAACCTCTGTCAATGTAAATTTGTTACTAATCTTTGCAAAGCTGGAAGGAAGAAGATATTTCTTCACCGTGGACCCTAGTAGAAGGTTGTTTCCAGAGTTTGGAAAGTCTAATTCAGAAGGAGGAAGAATTTGGAAGGTTGTTGGAGATCAAGCATCAAGAAAAGAGATCTCCATTGGTGAAACTGATCGGCACGTGATTGAAGATTGCAATGCTTCCTCAACTGCTTCTGAATCAGGTAGTCTCTTTGTAAATCCAAATTCTCCATCTGGAGAGGGGCCTTCTCATTCTACCCCTGTATTTGAAAGATTTGCATCTCATTCTACCCCTGTATTTTCCAAATCTGATAGTGTCTACCGTGAAAAAGAGCCATTAGGGGATAGTCATTCTGAAAATTGTATCCCTGTACCACACAGACCCCTCACTCCTCATCACTTTGTTTCTCCTGTAAGATCACCTCCTCAGAATAATATGGCTCAGCCTCCACCCAGACCTCCATTTTTCATTAATACTTTTGGTCCCATCAGTTTTAGAGGTATGGATGGCTATCTGAATGCTGTGCCACAGGATGTAAGAAACAAATTGCCTAAGTTTCAAGGAAATAATGCAATAACTGGTGATCAACACTTGAAACTCTTTGTCAATATGATGGAGGATTTCAAAATAGAGTTTGAAGATGTATACATTAAATTATTTATTCATACTCTAGAAGAGGATGCAAGGGACTGGTATAAAGCTCTTCCTGATAACTCTATTGATTCTTGGACTGAAATGAAGAATGCATTTAGATTGCAGTATGGTGACAAAACAGACCCTAGGATTATTTTGTTAATTTGAGAATATTAAAAAGAATCCTAATGAATCAGTGCATGATTTTAATATGAGATTCAATAAGACATTGAGAAGATTTCCTGTGAATTTGAGGCCATGTGATGAATCTTGTCTTATAAAGTATGCTGATGCATTTGACAAGAAGGTTGCATACTATTTGAGGGATAAAAACCCTGGCACTTTGAGGCAGGCCTTTACTATGGCTCTGCAAATTGAGAACAACATCAAAGTAGTTGGAAAACCTCCTAAGAGGGAGGGTGTCAAACTGATAAACCTAGAAAAACCTCAAGCAAGCAAGAGTGTGGATCTTGAGGAGGTTGTTAAAACTTTGGCAGGGGCTGTCAAAGAAATCTCTACAAACTAGCCCGGGAAGAGAAAGGAATTGGGCAGAGTTCACAAGGTCAGAAAAAGGCACAAAATCATGACAGATTTGGAAATCATCCTAGGGGTGATCAGAGGTCAGATGATAGAGGTAAAGGACCCATGGGATCTGCAAATAGACATCCCCAAGCATGTGAAAGTAGAATGGTGCCTGATCCTCTGACTACCCAGGTTGCTGCTGTTGATGAAGCCAATGAGATTGATTGGTGTGATAGATGCTTTCTACCCCATCCTCCATGTGAAGTAAATCAACAAGAAGAAGAAGCTGATAATGATGATGGTACTGATGATGATGTTTGCATGATGGGTTGCTCTTCAAGATCACAACAAGGAGAAACTTCAACCGAAGTGATAAGTGCTCGAACTGCTGCAACTTTTTGGGATTGCATTCATTGGGTACCACTTCTTCCTCCTTCTCATACTTTTGAAGTAGATGTAGTGCAAGCTTTTGAAATACCTAATAATGACTTTGAGTATTTAAGAGATTTAATGATAAATAAGTATGATGGAGGAATCCCTTCAGAGGAAGATAGGCAGTTATTGATGAACGTTGTTGTTGCTCAAGAAAAGGATTATAATACTAGGAGTAGAGTTGTCAAAGGAGCAGGGCCTCAAGCCAAACCTAAAACTCCATTGCTTACTAGTATTCCTAAAGAGGCTCCTAAGAAAGATACACCTTCCAAAGGCCTTGCTGTCCCAAAAAATATTCATACTTCTCCTCATGCCCAAACTGTCAAGAATCCCATGCCATCTGATGAGTTTGCTAATCTCCCTTCCAATGTTGCCTTGCCAAAGAATGTTCCATATGACATTGCCCAAGTTTTGAGTCAAATCAAAGTTAGTGTTCCAATTTTTGAGTTTCTTAGGATTCCTGAGCACAAGAAGAGAGCATTTGAGTACTTGGGATTGAAAGAAGAAAAGAGTACCCCAGGAAGAAATGTAAACATTGTAGAAACTCCTCCTCCAACCATTGCAGACCTTGAAACACCACCATCATTAGAAGAGCTTGGAGAAGCACCTGAGGTTTACTTGGGGACATCTTTGGTTGAATCCCAATTAAATGTTGATCCATTTTTTACAACTTTGATCATTAAGGACAGACTGCTGCACAATTGTATGTTTGATTCCGGAGCATCATGCAATGTTATGCCTCTGGAAGTCATGAATGAATTGAACATTAAAGTGACAACAACTTACGGCAAGTGTACTACAATGGACTCTAGAGAGGTGCCCGTTGTTGGATGTGTGAAAGGTTTGGTGGTACAACTTGCAGCTTATCCAGGTAAGAACCTGAAACTTGATGTTGTCATTGTTGATTGCCCTGCCAAATGGGGCATGTTGTTATCAAGAAAGTGGGCTGCAAGTGTTGGTGGAAATGTTCAGATGGACATGTCTTATGCCACCATACCAATTGAGGGAAACCTTGTGAAGTTACCTGGTGAAAAGAAGATGTTATATCTTATTGAGGACCCCAACAATGCTTCTTATGAAGTATTGCATGCAGATATTGATATTGATAACTCTGTGAGTTATGTTGCTTTCAAGGAATATGAAATTGATCAATGCAGGTATCATGAGCAGGATGATTTTCCTGAGACTTTGATGTTTGATGCAGCCTCGAAAGATGTTAGAAAACTTGACCCAGGCACAAAGGATAAGCCTGAAGAAATGTGGTCAGATAGCGACTTGGATGGAAAAGAGAGGCAATCATATGACCAGCTGTTAAAAACATATCAGAACTGCTTAGCATGGTCATATCTAGAATGGCAGGCACTTGAAGTTTTTCCTTGATTGTTTTCTTTGAATCAGGATGCTCTCCATTTGTATAGTGTATAGTTCTTTGTTCTCATCTGCTTTTGTGTTTTTGTTTGTTCTGGTCCTTGGTGACCTGGTTTTGCTAGTTTCTCGGTTCATTTTTTGGAGGATGGTTGTGGTTGTTCTGCTCTGTAAGCTTTTTCTTTGACTCCATTGCCCAATGGTCTATTTTTTAGCACTTGGTCTACTATTTGTTCTTATGGCACTCACAGGGAGTTCCCATCCCTGAGTCAGAGCCAATGTTGGTGCTCAAATTAGTCTGGCCCATTTGTCATTGAAATTCCTCAGTTTGTGGCCTCTGTTATGTTTTCTGTCTCCCCTGTATTGGTGCTTGAAGACTCTGTCCTCCATTTGGTTTCCATTGTCAGTCTCTTCCTCAGTCAAAGATCTCTTAAAATCCCAGAATTTGTTTTTTGCTCCTCTGTCCATATGAAGAATGATTCATTTTCGGGCTCAAATGATGGTTCTCCTACATTTTATGTTTTGACGGGTGTAGTTTCCTGGTCAAAATTACTTCTCAGACATCAGTTGAAATGTGGCCCTTTCTGGTTGGATGTGGCTCTGCGGGGCACTTTAAAAATTCTAAGGCTCACTTCAACCCAAAACATGTCCATGTGGTGAGCCCGCGCTTGCTCAGGGTCTCCGCTCTTGGGGACCATCTTGAAGTTGCGCCATAAAGACATGTGGAGGCTTTCGTCGGGCCTTCCCATACTTAAACTTTTCAAGAAAATTCCTAAAGGGCCTGGGACACGTGGAGGGACCGTGCATGTTTGGGGACCAGCCCCTGAGTTTTATTTTGAAGAAGCGTCAGGAGGACACTTGGAGGCTTCCACTCACTCTACCTTTTTTGCTTGGACTTTTCAACAGCCAAAGGAAACTGCCTCAGACCCTAGACACATGGCGCCTTCCGTTGAACCTTCAAATTTTTTAATTGACTCTAAAAAACTGAGACATGTGTTGGGAAGCTTGTTTGGGGTCTCTACTTTTCGGGACCATCTCAAAATGTGCCATTGAGACACGTAATAGGCGGGAAATGGAGAAATGGAGCTTCGGGGTTATTTAATTTTTTTGCCTTTTGTAAAAAGGGATAAAATTGTAAGTTGAAGCTACGGTCTGCTAGGACCCACTGAAACTAATAGGAAAGAAATGTCCAGCATTTGAATAGTCAAAAATGAGAGGTGCAGGCCCGCAGGGAAAAATTTGGAAAATTTTCCTTTTTTCCAAAAGTTATAAAATGTCAAAAAGGTGCTCCCAGGCCCGTTTCCAATCACATTTTTCCATGTGGAGGGCTCAGATTAAAATTTGAAAGAAGATCAATGGTAGCTGTGCATTTCATTTGATTTTACCTCCATTGAAGCTCCAGGATGTTTGGAGATGCATTTTTTGCATCATTCTTCATCAAATTTTTGGCAAATTTGTGTCGTTTTGGTCTGCAAAGTTTAATTGAATCAATTTGGGAGCTCAATTTGTAAATATGAAGTACTCTTGAAGTGGATTTTTGCTCGGGCTCATGCAAAAATGCAAAATGCCAGATCCAGAAGTTACAGAGTAAAATTTCAGAGGAAAAGGAGGGAAAAAGGATGAAATGATGAAAGTGCAGGTGCAAAAGGTGAAAAAGGTGTTGCCTCGAGAGAAAAAAGGGATGACCTGTCAAGTCCAGCTATGCAGAGGCTCTGAAAAATGATTAAAAAGGGGATTTATCACATGACAGAATCAAAATGATTAGAAGGACTCCCGAAAAGTTGTGGCATGGCATCCTAGTCATTATTCGAGGGTCCCAGAGATGTGATCAGTTCATAATTGGTCCACCTGGCAGATTTTGGATCTGAATTTGTTAAATGTCTCTGTCTGAAACAAATTGGTAACAAGAAAAGGTCCCTCGAATATTCTTCTCTTTTGAGGGGAAAAGGTGCTGCAGGTGCCAAGGGTGAAGAATATGCCTCCAGTTAGAACAATGATGCAAATATTTGCAATGATTCACCTTTTTTGAAAACACCTGGCAACTTTTTTATGAATCTGTTGAATGTCACTTTCTACAAATCATGATCCGATATGTGCAACAAAGGTGCTTCGAATATTCCTCTTGGGGGGGGGGGGGAAAATTGGATGTAAAGGGTGTATTATAAATGCAATGAGATTACTCTTGCAAATGGTCAGAGTATGAATTCTTGAGAAATTTTTTGAGAAAGTTGTCTTCTCGAGAGGCCAAAGCCGAGATTACCTGTTATTTTCTTCTGTGTTAGATTTTCTGTCATGTCAAGTTGGTTGCAGATGTATAGCCATTGACAAGCACTGAGATTTCTCTGGAAGCTTTCCCCTGCTGATGAATCTAAGAAATTTTGGAATTAATTTGTGTCTAATCTCTAGCAATTTTGTGTCTGCTTTATTTTCAGAATGTCTGCAAATAGTTTCTTTCATTCCTATTACAATCTTATACTGAATTTTTTGTGAAATCACACAGGATCTCATCCCTGTGACAGTCTAATGGTATTTGCAATTTCATTTCAAGAAGATCCTTCATCTTGGATGAGATAAACAAATTTAAAATCAATTTACTGTCATTTGTTGATAAAGATTGTCTGTAAGTCTTCGGGTGTACCTTAGGCATGATTAATCAGAAACTTTAGTGTTTAATTGAGTCTTCCAATTCGAGCCTTCATGTTGGAGTCTCAAAGATTATGTGAAAATGTGCTGATCTGGGCCTCCATTGAAGCACACCTTCTGGTTGAAGGAATGTCTTGACTATTCTGAAGCTTTCTGTTGTGAAGTTGTTCATTATTGTGAAGTCCCTCCAAAGATCCGGTATAATCAACTTTATCCTGCTTCATCTCCCACCAAAATCATTTAAAAACCATTGATCCACCTTGAACTACCCCTGTTTGCCCTGTGTATCAACAAAGGAACAAAATCTACTTGCAAAAATATGCAGAACAATCAGGATCTCTTAATGTCTTTAGTAACCTTTTCCTTGTATTGAAAATATCTCCATAATCTGGAAGTGACAACTCGTGAGAGTCAGATTTGGTGTGTTGATCATATTTTCCCAAGGTTTTCTTTATAAAATTTGTGCAAAAGAAAGGTATCTGCATCTCCTTCAATAACAGAGGTTACAAAATAGGTTCTCTTACCTTGGTTGAAAGGCACAACCTAAAATAGTTAGGATAAGATCAAATCCTTTTAAGGTGCTACCCACTTCTTCAAGGCCTGAGTGCTAAAAAGTTAGATAAATTGCTTCCCTGGCTACAAAATGACATACATAATCATTTATCTGCTTTTGAGTGTCTTGTCAAATCCATGATGCTGCTTGGTTTGTGAAGAAGAGTAAATCTGGGTACCAACATGGAGTAGCATGGAAAGAAGCCCCCAAATCTAAAACCCAAGATTTAGTAATATTATGCAAAGAAAGAATCAAAGCATCCTGACATACATTACTCGTTTCCACATTTTCCTCCTTGTTTTCTTCATGTTGTTTCTTCTTGTCTCGAAGTTCCCAACATTTCTTCTTTGCATGTCCAAATTTTCCATAGTGCCAACATACTATCTTGCTTTTGGATATTGACCTTGCCCGATCCTTTGATTTTCCATGGCTTCCTCTATTCTAGAACTGAGTTGCTTACCGCCATTACCAGGCTATTCCAAATCTTAGGTAAAGAGCACATAATTAATAAAGCCCTAACTTCTTCATCAAATTCTATTGTAACCGAAGGTAGCATATTTACAACTGTATTAAAATAATTTAAATGATATTCTACTGAACCATTCTCAGACATCTTTATATTAAACAATTTTTTCATTAAAAATATCTTATTAGAGGCAGAGGGTTTTTCATACAACTTCCCTAATGCATCCATCAGTTCTTTTGTAGTCTTTTCCTTTGAAACATTAAATAAGACCGAAGATGCAAGACACAATCAGATTGTCCCAAGTGGCTTCCTATCTAGCAAATCCCATTCCACATCCATCATGCTTAAGGGTTTGTTTACCTTCTCAAACAACAGAATATAAAGATCCTTTTGATAAAGGTAATCTTCCATCTGCATCTTCCAAAGACTAAAATTCTGACCGTTGAATTTATCAACCCTTGATCTTCCATCATCTGCCATAGCTCCCACTCAAGATAAATTTTTCCCTGCGATTCAACACTTCAACCAACCAAACCAGGCTTTGATAACAATTGTTAGGAAATAAGGGATAAAATATGTGGAGCAATCCCTCACAGAATCACAATTGTATAAACTAATATGCAAAAAATATTACATATCTCAAATAAAAATGAATAATAAAATAACACAGCATAAAGAGACAATATTTAACGTGGTTCACTCAATTTGGGCTACGTCCACCAAGAATCACTTGCTCAGATTTTATTACAAGCCATCGCTCTCTCAATATAATACCCAGATCTCTTTGGGGATATGCTCAACAAATTCTACAGAATTCACACCCGAATTCAAAACACATCTGCAATGTTACATTCACCCTACCATATGCATAAAACCACATAAATAGACAAATGATTAAACAATTTTACAAAACTGTGGGTATCAAAACCATGGGCCAAAACTGTCTCATAAACCTATGGGTCAAAAATACTACCCATATGAGAAAAGCATGTTTCCTGGTATATCAAGCACGTTTCAAGGACAATTTTTTTTCTTAGGGGCTGCACCCCCAAACCCCTACTTGGGGCTTGACCCAACCTCGAACCCTGACGAGAAAACTATGGAAAGTGTACAGTACTCTTAGTGTACAGTCTTCAACACTTTCTCACATGAAAATAGGCTCCACAACCTAACAATCTCCCACATGGAGCCTAGTTTTCCTTTGAGTAAGCTTCTCAACCCTTCGCTAGTTTCCGTGAAGACCAACGAAAGTTAAAAACAACTTCAGTTTTTCCCTTGTGAACACCTTGGTCATCATGTCTATAGGGTTTTTATTGGTATGAATCTTCTCCAACTTCAACTTCTCTTCCTCCAATGATGTCCTGATGAAATGGTACCTTAACTATATATGATTTATCCAAGAGTGGAAAACAAAGTTCTTAGCTAGGTGTATAACACTCTAACTATCACTATGCGGCTTTCCTTCCTCCTACTTATGCTCCAAATCCTTAATCAATTACTATAGCCAAATCATTTATTTTCTTGCCTCTATGGCAGCAACATACTCAGCCTCCGTGGTTGACAAAGCCATTAGTTTATGTAGTCATGAAATCCAACTCACTGCTATCCCACCTATAGTGTAAACATAACTTGTCGTGCTCCTCATGCTGTTTACATCTCCAGCTATATCCAAATCTACATAACTACACAAAGTAATGTCTGATCCAGTGTAGCACAAAACTATCCCCAAGGTCCCTCTCAAATACCGAAGGACCCACTTTACTGCTTGCCAGTGATCTCTACCTGGATCACTCATAAATCTACTCATTGCTCTTACAACTGTGGAAAGTGTACTGTGGAAAGTGGATCCTTAGTGTACAATACTCTTAGTGTATAGTCTTCAACACTTTCTCACATGAAAACAATCTCCATAACCTAACATATAACGCATATGCGTTATACTGAATTATAAATAAAAAAGGGCCTGATCCCTATTCATTTTATTTTCCCCCAAACATGAGTTGGAAAAAAAACCCTGCACTTGAATTTTATATTCAGTTGCATCTAGCTCCCATGATCTTCTGAGAACCACCGCGAAGATCTGAATCGAAAATGGCACCATGGAGAAGAGGTAGGAAAAATTATTTTCTCTAAATTGCATTAAAATTTGGTAATTATATAGTATAATCTGAATTGAATACATTTTTTTATTGTTACAGTTCCACCTCAACCACAACCAAACCTTGTAATTCCTATGAACCCTCCTACAATTACTGAACATCCCTCGGGTAGTCAGGAGGATTTAACATCCCATATAGTGGAAAAATATTGAAATTGAGGAATTAATAAACAATGAGGGATTCCCATTCTACAAACCCCCACCATACCTCTGTTGCAAATACATTGGAGGCATTAGTGGATCAAGTTGACACAGAAACGGGTCAAATTTATCATTAGACATCTTATAGAGAGTGTTGTAGAGAATATTACGTAAAAAAATTGTCATATGTAGATGTAAAGAAAAAAGAAATTATGAAAGACCTCATATGTGTCTTATTCACGGACCCTCGAACGAATTTTTCTGTTCCGTTATCATGCAAGCAGTTTCCAATCCACTAGTACAATAGTGATTTGATTAAAAATAAATTTTGGGACCAATAGTGGATGGTTTTTAATTTTCCATCTTGCAATAAAAATGAGGTTCCACTATACTTTTTGAGGAAAATCTATTGCGAGTTTATCCTCAATGAGATTTCAAACATATTTTTATTTCTGGGATTTCCAGGGCTAAGGAAAAGGCTTTGCACAGGTTCGACCAGGTGTACCTATTCAGTAAGGTAGAGTCCGCACATAAACTCCCCCTCACCCTGAGACTGTCCCTCCTACAGTGAAGGATACAATAGAGATTGATACACTCCACGCGCTTCAGGGGCTATCTAATACCCTTATCTGATAGACAAGGTACATTTCTAATCTAGATGTTCATGGAGGTTGTAGACACCAAAATTGGGTCACACTCCCCTTGGTCCCTAGTCACATAACCGGCTCAAACATACTCACCTAACCAAGGCCTATTCCACCCCACACCACTATTAATTTAATTGAATTAATTAAATTAATATATATCCTCACAATATTTATTATCTAATTATGTTACTTTCTAACCCACCACCTCTCCTAGACACCTCACCTAGACACCTCATCCAACCACCTCACCCTAGACCTATTCTTGGCATGTTTCCATAACTAACAATAACTAAGTCTTACTTGAATTAATGAGCTAAGATTTGGTCTAACCTTAAAATCAATCCCTAAAATCTCTCTAACCAAATTCCTGCCCATTAGAAAGGAAGTTTTCGTTCTAATATGCGAGAACAAAATAATTGGGCCCAAGAAATAAGAAAGATCTACCCGTTTTAGAAAACTTAGGGAATCCCGCCTTAACTGACGCCGGCCACCGGTAAACCGACACTGGTTAACCTGGAATCGTCGTTGATTACCATTTATTCACCTTAACCAAACCTTATTTTTGGAGTAAGGCACATTCTGAGAGTAAGAAGAGGAGAAGAGAGCTGCATGCAAGGAGAATCAGAGTCTTTTCAAACACCCAAACATCCATAGCCAACACCAGGATAGATCTAGAAGCATTGGCACTCACGATAACATTCCGGGAAGCATCACTACTACACCAAGTTCAATTCCATCAATCGATCATCACCACCACCCAACAATTGGACCTGAAACATTGGTAAGTGTTTTATCATTAATCATTTCCATTCCTTTTCTATTCATAGAGTTATTATCACCTCTGTTACCATTCTTTTATGAACATTCCCATTCCTCCATAGCCAGCTTTTTGACAAAACCCAGAAACCTCACCCACTCGTTTATCTGATTACCTAGCCTGGCCCTTCCACCTCTCTAATTATTCTTAACATTCGCATAGACCCTCACCATCCCCTTCTTTAGCCTCATCCAACCTCACCCAAAATCTACAATAAAATTTTCAGTGAACTACTGTCACCCTACTCTACCGATGCCGGTCACCCATAACCATCGTTGGTCTCCCTTAAACTTTGTCATCGGCTATACCCAACCGACATCGGTCTCTATGTTTTTTACCCTGCTCAAGAACAGAGTTAAAACAACCTTTTACCAAATAACCTAAACAACCCAAAACCTTACCTTGACCAGTTCTAATACCCCAACACCTACTAACCCTTCATATCTGACTATAGCCTATCCTGTTATATTAGATTTGTTTATTGTGATTAAATGAGATACCTAAATCATGTCAACTACAATAGGAATTTTCTAATTTGTCGTATTAATTTGTTTTGAACAGTGGATTGAAAAACATCTAGGAAGTAATCACACTTCTCAAAACTAGCATACGCTAGGTAGTCCACTATCATAAATCATTTAACTTCTCTTTTGTGGTCTTGTTTTATATTACAAGTAGTTCTTCCTATCCAAAAGAAAGCTCTCACAATCGGAATTGGATCGAGAAGTTAGAACACGTGCAACAACCATCAAACCGACCAACATAAAAAGGTATTCCCTCCTTGGCCCTTACCCTTATTTATTTTTTCATTCAATCAACATATTTGGTGATTCTCAGTTGGTCATAAACCCAAGTCAATGGTATATACCAGTGTCGTAATGAGATACTTCAAAAGTATAAGCATCACGTAGACATACTTTTGACCTCCTTTGACTGTTACACATTTAAAACTACCCCCATGTTCTACTAATAAATTTATGGATACCATGGCCTGCTTAGCTTCTCAGATACTTGCTTCACCCTGCTGAATCTAAAATTTTTGTCACCATACAAAGGCTACAATCACCCTCTTATTTATCTCATGAAGTTTACTCTGTTAGAACTATTGCCCTTGACCCACGTGACCTTTGGTATAACCAATTTATAGACTATCTTTCACTTTCCATTCTACCTACCGATCTCACTCGTAATGGACAACATGCCTTTCTTAAAAGTATCTCCCGTTATGTCATCATGGGCAGTCTTCTTTACAAGCACGGTTTCGATGGCATTCTCTTACGCTTCCTTACAAGCTCCAAAATTCCTTACACCATTTAGGAAGTCCACGATGGAATTTGTGGAGGTCACTTTAGCGGTTTGGCTATCGTAAAACACATTATTCACCTAGGCTATTATTGGCCAACCCTGAACAGTGCCAGTTGTGATTATGTCAAACGTTGCGTGAAATTCCAACAACATGCTAATCTTCATCACACACTAGTCACGCCTTACAGGTCACGTGAGACCTTTGGCCTTTTTCTCAATGGGGTTTGGATCTTGTCAGTGAGATCAACCCCCATTCTTCACAATGCCACTAATGGATCATAACCGTACTACTGAATATTACACTAAATGGGTAGAGGCCATTCCCCTCATTTCTACAAAATCTAAGAAGATATGTGAATTCATCAACCATCATATCATTTGTCGTTTTTGTGTTCCTCACCGCATTATCACTGATAACGGAAAACAATTCAAAAACAAAACCCTATGCAAACTATGTGATGCTTTTGGCATCCAACTCAGTTTCTCATCACCTTATTATCCACAAACCAATGGTCAAGCCAAATCCACCAATAAAACCTTGAACAAAATTCTTATGAAGGTAGTCAATGATACTGGGAAAGATTGGCATACGCACATTCCTTTCACCTTGTGGGCTTATCGCACTAGTATTCACACTTCAACTGTTGCCACCCCCTTTTCTCTTGTCTACGGTACTGAGGTTGTCTTACCTCTCAAAGTCCAGATTCCATCTCTCCGCATCTCACTACAAGACATGCTCAACGATGATGAATTTCACTAGGATCATTTGGCACAACTTGAGTTATTTAGATGAGCGTCGTCTCAATGCTCTTGACCATATCCAAATCTACCAAAAATGTATCAAACGTGCCTATGAAAAATGTGTTCATGAACAAACCTTTCAGGTTGGTGACCTCATCCTAAAGGAAAATCAACATGTAACCAAAGAGGAGAAAAGTAAATGGGGAAAATTTGCTCCTAATTGGCTTGGACCCTATATCGTTACCCATGCCTATGGATTAGGTGCTTATCATTTGTCTTCACTCAAAGGTAAACCCGAACCTGAGCCCCTTAATGCCTTGCATCTTTGACCATTTTATTATTGATATCGAGTCCTATATCACTTTTTATCAGTTGATCGCTCATCCCTTGAACACTGTTCACCTTCCATATTACCCATTTTTGAGGATCCACGACTAAACAAGAATCATGTGATTACCCATCACCTTTTAGCCTTGTCTTCAATATGAGTACCATGGCTCTACTCATAGCATGATTCTCATGGATACTTTTCATCTTCTTCAAGATGGAATCCCATGGTCATTCATCACTCAAAACCACCTCTTCCACAGTTAAACTTTGTGTGCTATGGTCTTGTCTTCTAAACAAGAACCTAATCTTCCTCTATAGTCTTGTCCATGACTTAAACATCAAAAAAAAAGGGATACAACTCCTTGAGTCAAACTTCTAGCAAAAGATGACTCCCTCAAAAGGGACATCTCTTCTTTATATGTCGCCACTGTACAATAGACTGCTCCCTTGAAGGACAACTATATCAAGTTATTTCACAAATTCAATAAATATTTAGAAGCTTCCCACATTGATCAGCTTCATGAAGACCTCAAGGAGATAATATATTCAGTCCATATAGACTTCCCACATTGATCAGTCTATAAAAAAAAAGAGAGATGAAATTTTCGTGATGGACTTGCCTATTCTTGATTATGGGTTTCTTGTTCTGAAAAACACACCATCGTATACTAAGTTACGCTAAACCTCCCATTCTCACCCCCTTTCCTTTTTCACCTAAATTCCTCGTTACTCAAGGGACTTGCCGCAAATGTGACCTTTCGTGATTATGTGATTTTCTTCACCCTTAGAACGGTCCATTATGCAACACCTTTAGGGTCTTTTGTTCATGAGCCCCTCTTAGGTATGATTGAATCATTAGGGTTCTTATCAATTAAGTAGCTCTTTTTACCACCTCTTACCATTCACCTTCCTCATTACTTTTTGACTATCCTATACAGGGCTAGATCATCGACACCTCTATTTAAAACAACTCAACCATGCCTATGACCTAAAACTCAACCATGCCTACGACCTAAACTCAATCATGCCTATGACCTAACTCAACTATGCCTACAACCTCAACTCAATCATGCCTATGACCTACATTTACCCATGCCTAACACCTATCAATCTATTCCTTTCCTTCATCACAATCTTCCCTAGCTTATGGGAGAACTACATCGGCCTGAGGTCCCTTTTCGCTGGGACTATGTAGGCAAGCACTTCGAGGGCATGGGGCCCTTGGAGGTTAGCTCAGCCACTCTCTACCCTAACCAATTCCCTCCTATCCTTTCCTATTCACATTCTACCCTAGTTAGTTTCCTTTCTATATCAATAACTGGAAATTACACCCAACAAGCAACAATTGTTACACATCTTTACCATCATAATTTACACATTCATTTCATCTTGTCTACAATTTCTTTTTTGTAATCAAACATTTTTCCTACAAATCATCTTAACATGATCCACATCATCATTAATTGCACAAATTAATGAATTAGAAACTCAACCATACCTAACCAACCTGACTCGATCCATGCCTAAACCAACCTGACTCCACCATGCCTAAATCAACCTGACTCAATCATACCTAAACTAACCTGACTCAATCCATGCCTATGACCTGACTCCATCCATGCCTATGACCTGACTCCATCCATGCCTAAAAAAACATGACTCCACCATGCCTACACGACCTTGACTCTATCAGGCCTAATCCACTTGATTTCCACCTATCTATATATAGCAATGTAAATTAAAACATGTACACCATCCATACTATAAACACCATCATCTATAAATCAGATAGTCTATATAAAAATACATGTGAACATATATACCAATAATAATCACAATCTCTCAAAAGATCTCATATACAGCCTCACCATCTTCGGCACGCAGGTTGGTATATGATCAAAAATAACAAAAACTCTCATCTACATCCTCATCATCTTCAGCACACAGGCTGATATACATATCAAAAATATGTCAAAAACATGGATACACTGATCATCAATGATGACTAATCATCACCCCACCTGATATCCATCCATGTCTCATCAGTCTCCTCTATCTCCCCTCCAGTGGGGTGCCCTTCCAACTCTCTCCACCACTGCCTTGATCTTTCCTCTGATGGTCCCTCACCTAGAGCTGGCCTCCATGCACTGGTAGTCTCACCCTGACCCTATCCCGGGGCTTTTTGCCCCCCTGTACTCTCTACACTGTGGGTACGTGACCTAGTCCTCTCACTCGAGGCCTGCTGTGCTCTATACTCCCCATAGGATAGAAAATCTATCCCTGCGGCCATCAAAATATCCTGATAATACCTAACCTCGCCTAAGGCATCCCTCAACCTACCTATCAGTACTGACTGTGGTGGTGCCATCGGCCTCGACCCATGTACCTATCTCTCGGGACCCTGTCCCACTGGTACCTATAAAGAGGGACCCTGTCCCTGTGCCTGTGACTATCTTGAGGGACCCTACCCCAATCCTTCATGTATTTGGGCCTCAACGGCCACAACCTGTGCCTGTGTAGTGGCCAACTGGCCCTGTAAACCTATAATCCATGCCTGTAGGGTGGCCACCTGTACCCCATCCCCATCTCCACCCTATGCGGGTACCTGTCCCTGCACTACCTGGGCTTGTAGAGTGGCCACCTGTGCCTGCAACATAACAACCTATGCCTCTGAACCTGTCAGTTGCCCCTGTACTATCCCCAACTGTGTAATCAGGGTAGCCACCTGCCCCTGTAGGGTGTCCCTCTGAACTAGTGATGGTGGCTAAATTTGGCTGCCCTAGCCTCGGTGGTACAACCTGTAAATGTGCGGCCCACCACTACCTGTATCTATCAGTCACCTTGGACATCATCAATCTGTCGGTCTCTCACCTACTCCTCCTACCTTGTCGGAACTATCAGCTGTGGTAGAGGTATAGGCCTCTCTACATCATCCCTCCTATACTGTGGGAAGGGTGGAGGTATATCCTGAAGCAACCCAAACTGCCGTCTCACCCTATCAACCAATACCATCTCATACTCTCCGGCACGTTGCCCCTCTATCCATCGGAGCAGTTGTAGCTCCCATAGCTCCTCTTCCATCCACCCATATGATGGAAAACCCACATAGGGCCTCCAAATAATGTCCATGCCAGACAACCCCTCTAGAAATCACCTGTAATAGGCTACATCATGTGTAGCTCTAGCAGCTCAGCACTCCCCAATCGCAGGAACCCATCACCTGAAGCCCACCAAACAAAACCTGGCTCGAATGCATCAGCCCAGGGCATACCAATAGGATGCACACACACAATGTGCTCATATGCCCAGCAATGGAGTAGGAAATTACAACACAGGCTAAATCTCTGTAGCCACCCATAAGCCCATAACTCTCTATATAAATGAACCAGGAATGTGGGTGCCCATGAAAAATGGGTCCTATCCTCCACCATGTCATGCAGAACCCCCATCAATGATCATGGGAATCTCCCACCCTCTGCATCCAGCAATGTAAAGTAGCAGATCTGCCTCCATCAGCAACACTACCAGCCTCATCTCCTCCGGATGGGCCCAGTACATATCTCCATAGCTCATACTAGTGCTATGGAACCTCATCTCTGCCAGCCCCTCACCAAACATGGTCAACATCAACTCCTCAGAGGCCTCTGAGGAGATAGAATACACCTGCGTCCCCACTATCAGTAGCCACAGGATCCTGTACACATCCTCTAGGGTGACTATGATCTCACCCATCAGAAAATGGAAGGTATTAGTCACTGAGTCCCATCTGTCGATGAGAGTGACCATCAAACTCAGCTCCTAGACTACGTGCTGGTAGCGTCTGACCCCAATCAGGCCAACCTCTACAACATGGCACCAGTCATTAGCTATCACACCCCCCGTACCTCCATGAGCAAGGGAGGTACCCTATCTCTCATCTGTAGCTGGTCCCTGGCCTGCATTCAACCAATCACACACATTATTAAAACTTACTTTTACCCAACATTGACCTTCTTCCCTTCCCCCTACCCGCTATCTATTTTACCCACTTTACCTAACCTTTCCCCTTACCCTTCCTAGACCTCTAGCCTTTTTACCCTAACCGGCACCGGTTACTTCTGACCGTCACTGGTCCATTATAATCGGCACCAGTTCCCCTCATCCCTGACCGATGTCAGTGTAACAAGATCAACGTCGGCCATACCTTGACCAACATCGGTCACTGTTACCACGCCCAAACCTGAAACCCCAATTCCCTTTACCTAATTTCTTTCCCATTTTCCCTATGAACCTAACCAAACCTCACCCCTTACCCTCCCCAACCCTCTTCCCCCTACCTCTGACCTTTCCCACCCCTTCTTTCACCCATTTTAACCACCAAATTTCAAATTCTCTAACCTACCCACACCCCCCTGACCCATATTCCCTTCTACATCTAACAACAATACATAGAAAGGATTAGATCTTACCTCATCTCGATGTCACCTCCATGGTGGCACGTCTGGCCACTATGCCGGTGGTCCACCTGAACCCTCTCCCACCTCCACCATGTCCAAATCAATCTCCAACCTCTCTACCAATCACTTCACTCTGCCTGATCTCGTGGACCCATCTACTTGGCTCCTCTAACCAACCAGATCTCTCCACCTCATCCGGAAATTGTCCCTCGTCCTTTCCTCTTGACAAAGTATAACTCATTCAACACTCTGTCATTTTCACAAGAGCCAAAATGTTCAAAAGAATCTGTATTATACGGATTTTTTCTTTTTATATACCCACATTGACTTTACCAGCATCGATTATACCTAAATCGACATCGGTCTTGTGCCCTAGTAAACCGTGGTCGGTTGTACCCAAACCGACATCAGTCATCTACCTTAATAAACCATGATCAGCTTACCTAGACCATCACTGGTTATGTATGACCGACATTGGTTACCTGTCAAACTCTTGTCCATACCCTTTCCCCATTTCTGACCAACACTTAACCAACCCAGCCACCATTTGACCTTACCCACCCTTATTGCAACCAACCTCCACACCTACCTTACCTATGCCTGTCCTTCATTACATTTAGGAACTTGTTATTTTACCCATACCTCGGCCCTACCCATGTCGTGACCTCGCTACCTGGACCCAGAACATTGTTAATGACCTATGAACTCATGTGCTTGTTATACCTTGCGACACTGTTACCCATGTTGTTTGACCTAATGACCTTACCTTGCCTATTTTCATGTCATTTATCCTTACCCAACCTTTTATGTACCAAAACATACCTAAACATTTCTGCACTTGACCTGTGATGTGCTTCCTCACCATATCCTATACCTTGGATATGGGAATCACCTCAACCTTGTTTGGATAAACCTATCGACCTTAGACGATGTAGAGTTTGCATGCTCTTCAACCTGGTACCATGTCGCAGTTTATACGTGTGCGTGTGTTTGACTGTTGCTACCTTTGACCCTGGCCCATTACCTTGATTACCCAATTGGACCTTTACCCCATTACCCCCATTTTCCACCTTCCTCTTCATCACATCCACCTTTATCAAACCACTCATCGATTCTGTCTTCTACCTCATCAGTTCCTAGTTTGAGGGGGATCACCTTCATCCCCACATGGGTCAACCACATCTTATTTTTGTCAGCGTCGCTTACTAATACAAGCTACACAACAAAAAGGGGCAAAATGTAGACACCAAAATTGGGTCACACTCCCCTTGGTCCCTAGTCACATAACCGGCTCAAACATACTCACCTAACCAAGGCCCCTTCCACCCCACACCACTATTAATTTAATAGATTTAATTAAATTAATATATATCCTCGCAATATTTCTTATCTAATTATCTTAATTTCTAACCCACCACCTCACCTAGACACCTCATCTAACCACCTCACCATAGACCTATTCTTGGCATGTTTCCATAACTAACAATAACTAAGTCTTACTTGCCTTAATGAGCTAAGATTTGGTCTAACCCTAAAATCAATCCCTAAAATCTCTCTAACCACATTCCTGCCCATTAGAAGGGAAGTTTCCGTTCTAATCCACGAGAACAAACTAATTGGGTCCAAGAAATCTGAAAGATCTACCCATTTTAGAAAACCTAGGGAATCCCACCTTAACCGACGCCGGTCACCCCTAAACCAACGCTCGGTCAACCTAGAACCGTTCCGTCAGTTACCATTTATTCACCTAAGCAACCTTATTTTTGGGTGGGCACATTCTGAGAGCAAGAAGATGAGAAGAGAGTTGCATGCAAGTGAAACCAGAGTCTTTCTCACGCACCCAGACATCCATAACCAGCACTAGGATAGATCCAGAAGCATTGGCACTCACGGTAACATTCTGGGAAGCGTCACTATTACACCAAGTTCCATTCCATCAACCGATCATCACCACCACCCAACCATTGGACCTGCAACATTGGTAAGTGTTTTATCATTAATCATTTCCATTCCTATTCTGTTCATAGAGTTGTTATCACCTCTGTTACCATTCTTCTATTAACATTCACATTCCTCCATAGCCATCTTTCTGACAAAACCCAAAAACCTCACCCACCCATTTATCAGATTACCTAGCCTAGCCCTTCCACCTCTCTGAGTGTTCTCAACATTCCCATAGACCTCGCCATCCCCTTCTTTAGCCTCATCCAACCTCACCCAAACTCTACAATAAAGTTTTCAGTGAACTACTATCACCCTACTCTACCAACTCCAGTTACCCATAACCATCGTCGGTCTCCCTTAAACCGTCGTCGGTTATACCCAACCGACATCGGTCTTTGTGTTTTATACCCTTCCAAAGAACATAGTCAAACAACCTTTTACCAAATAACCTAAAGAACCTAGAACCTGACCCTGACCAGTTCTAATACCCCGACACCTACCAACCCTTCAGATCTGACTATAGCCTAGCCTGTTATATTAGATTTTTTTATTGTGATTGAATGAGTTACCTAAATGATTTCAACTACAGTAGGACTTTACTCCTTTCTCGCATTAATTTGATTTGAACAGTGGATTGACAACCATCTAGGAAGTATCACACTTCCTGGAACTAGCATACGCTAGGCAGTCCACTGTTATGTATCATTTAACTTCTCTTTTGTGGTCTTCTTTTCTATTACAGGTAGTTCCTTCTAGTCAAAAATAAGCTCTCACAATCGGCACTGGATCAAGGAGTTAGAACACACGCATAAACAACCATCAACCGACCAACATAAACAGGTATTCCTTCATTGGCCCTTTCCCTCATCTATTTTGTCATCCAAAAATGTAAAGAAACAATGAAATAGAGGTACATAGAGTATTCCCTCAGGCAGTACTAGTGCGAGGCCATATCTTTGCTTGTCATGTGGTAGCATATGCTTGGGGCCTAAGGAGGATGATGCTTTAATACATACTGGTGTTGGTGGAGTTTCTGCTGGTGGTACACATGATAATGTCGCTATGTTAGACACCTTTTTGAGTGATACATTTGGACTCTAGAGATCGACAACACCTTCATAGGTATTTGTTATTTGTTATTATGTATGTTACAAAAATATATGAGTACTTGATTTATTTATATATGTTAAATTTTTGAAATAATTGTATTTGTACACATGTATGCATTAATATTATAGCGCACGGGAGGGGCATCATTATCTCAACCATAGGTTGCGAGTACCATGCCTATGTATACATTCACATAGGTAATTTAGAATGTTAATTGTGTAAAATTTTCACGTATGAAACTAGACCCAACTTTTTAACTCAAATATATGTCTATATATATGTATGTTCAAGTATATATAAATTATATATGTTCAACTGACTTGATGTGATATATGTTTGATAAAGTTGATGACCTCACTAGACATACCACCATCTCTGGGACAAGTAGAGAAAGGTATTGCCGTTGTGATTTCATTTGTGCAACAACTCACCGAGGTATTCAAACTACATGTATTTTCGTTAAATAGCTCATGTAATCCATATTATGTTAAATTATGTTTAAATTAATATCCTTCATTGTATCATTATTAAATTATGTTATTAATGTCCTTCACTGTGTATATGCAGTAGTTACTTGCGACAAGTAGCAACGCTGTTCATATGATTCACAGGTGTGGTGCGATAAAAAAATAGTTGTATACTGATAAAATTAGTTAAAATATTGTAATTACATATACATTTACTTAGTTGGCATAATTTTTTTGATCGAAATTCAAAAAATTTATTGTTAACATAGTTCTATTTTGGCTAATTTTGATGTTTGATTTTGTGATCTTAAGTGTATGTAGGGTTCAACCCCCTCCATTTTTACTTTGAGGGCACATAATCCTCAAGCTCATCATTTTGATACCCCCATTCGTGCTCCAAGAGCTCCTGATGACTCATATGAGTGTGAGATGCAGATTCAACATGACCAAGAGTTTGCGGTAAGTGCGTGTAAATGTAAGTAGTTTCATTAGCATGGTCTTATACATGTTGAAAACTTATATATTAAGTTTTGACAAAAAAATGTTTTCATTTACAAGTTTGACTACAGGTGAGTTTTGAGCGGAAGAGGAATCATAGTATGGAACGATTGGAGGTTCGAAGTCATCTCATAGATCTCCATCTATGTCTAAGGGAGGGCCTTCTTCGAGCAAGGCCAAGAGAGGGATATATTTTGATGATTACGATATATATATATATATAATATATATATATATATATATATATATATGTCTTATGATTTTTTTTAGTATGCCTACGTGCATGGCATTGTATGCATGTTCGACATTGTATGTATGCCTATATGGCATTCACTTGATATTATATGACATATTCGTGCATTCATATATTTATTGTGCACATTAATATAATTTGGAACTTGATATTTTTGTATGATACCTTACATTTCTAAGATTTTTTTTGTATGAAACTAATATGATGTGCACTTGACAATATAAGACATTATGGATTATTTTGTCATTTATTGGTGTAATATACTAGCATTTTAAATGTATAACATACATGAAAATTTGGAAATCAATATTTATATAATGTATGTATATAAATAGTTATCTTTAATTTGAGTAATTATTCGTTAAATTTATCAATGTGTATATGTGTATTTACCTTACTTGCTCTTCTTCTTGCTCATGGTCTCTTTGTATTGGTTCCTATCTTATCATGCACATGCTGCATTATTCAATGCTTATTTTTTTTCTCCCATATTAAAAACCATCAAACAATCATTAGAACCATCATTAACTTGATTCATAAGGATCCAAACACCATTGTTGTTCATCTTACCAAAACTGTCAACTATGCCCCTTAAGACTATTTTTTGCAACAAGCATGAACCAAAGGTTATAAGGATACCTATAAAGTCTTACAAGATTCATTAGTTCACATTTTCCATCCCTAAGGTGATCCCAAAATATTAGACTCCAACTCCTTCTACAACTCCTTAGAGCTCAGATTTTCACTTTTCACTCTTGAAGCACTAACTAGCCCTTGGTCCCATTGTAATGTTCGTAGCATATATCCACTTGTATGAGGTTCCGTAGGAGAGGTATTCATAATTCTAGGAGGATTTAAGAATTTTCCTCCACTGTGCCACAATAATAATTGTATTCTTATGAATAAACCTGACGGTGATTTGATAATCTCAAAAACATACTTATCATAATAATGACAAATAAATCCAATTAATAACAATTAATCATCAGTAAGTAAATCGGTGGTAGGACAATCAATATCTACCATGTGCTACCTCCAATTTAATTTTGTTTAAATTTGCTTCAAGAAAGGTTGGAGGAAATAAACTTACCATTTTCTTCATGCTTTCCGAGGTCTAGAATGTCAATTTGCCCCAAATTTGGTAAATATGGAGAACTTGGAAAGCCGAATTAAAATTATAAATATAATCTTGAAGTGAAGGAATGCATTTTGTAAGTAATTCCATTAAAATTTACTTTTTATTGTTAATTCCAGCTAAAACTAGCCTTGATATTGCATCCTGATAAAAAAAAGTTCCCAAGAGCCAAGGGAGATTTTAAACTTATCACACAAGCATGGGGAGTTCTCTCTAATAATACCAGAAAGGCTACCAATGATGTCATGAGAAAAAACCAAAAAGGGCACAATCCTACCTTCCACCAACCGAATTCCATAGTCACTGCCACTGCCATTGGCATTGCCAATAATCTAAATGGGAATAATTCTTCAAGCGTGGATTCCTTTCCTGAAACTTCCATATTCGATGACCATGACTAGAACCAGAACCAGAAATAGAAACAAGACCAGGAACATGACCTAGACCATTACTTGGCTTCCATTTATAATGATAGAGATATTTTTAAAGTCGTGTTATGACCTATAAATCTATATGCATTTCAAGTTGTTTGGAAATCACATAACACCCTTCACTAGGCTTGATGACTACCCCTATCTTTTTGAAGGCTCTTGTGAAAACATCCATGGGTTTATCATAAAAGGAATTATCAATGAATGGAAGGTCACTAATACGTAAGCAAGCTGACTCCCATTCAGAACTAAACAAGAAATATTTACTAGGTGATTGATAACCCTTGTGTGTTCTTAGCCATTCCCGTGTTGCTATGCTTATTTTGTACAAACAGACTCAATGATGGTTCTAGGCACATGACTAAGAAATATGGTCCTAATATTGTCATGCCATCCTAGTCGAGTAATACATAAGTTAGGAA
Source organism: Taxus chinensis (assembly GCA_019776745.2). Lineage (NCBI taxonomy): Eukaryota > Viridiplantae > Streptophyta > Pinopsida > Cupressales > Taxaceae > Taxus > Taxus chinensis. Next base: position 239,197,677 of record CM034150.1, read on the forward strand.
TTCTTGTTACTAAGCAGTGCCAAAGTTTTAATTTTTTAAGGTACAATGATTATGTTGATAGGAATTCAGAAGCCATATTAGTTTTGTTGATACTTAGTACTAATTACCCATGAAATCTAATTCTTCAGCTTTCATTTTCTTTTCTCATCTTCCGCGTCATAATGAATAAATGATTTGACAGGGGGGATGCCCTCTTCAATGATGATACACCAAATATGAATATGATCCTCAAGAGTCAACCCTCATCCAACAATAATACCAATATAAATTCCTTTGTTGGTAATGCTGCATGGTAATTGTCCTTTTTGATTTTGTTAACAAATCATGTTCTATATTTTTAGTTGTAAAGACATATCTTATATTTATAATGAGAGCAGTGTGTGTGGACGTAGAGGAAGAATGACAAAGCTGAGTGCAATGGAGAGAGAGAGAAAGGAAAAAATTGAGGGAGTGAAACACGAGGGCTATTACCACCAAAATACACCTCCATGGCACCTGGAAAAGTTTCATATGATCCTACACCTCCGCGTCAGTACCCTCTACAAAAGTATGTTTCGGTTTTCTCCATCTCCATTCGGTTATCTCGTTGTCCTATTGTTTGCAACAATGCAAAATACTATACTTTGAGTCAGTGTAAGGCTGTTCGATGCTATATTTTCCAAACAAAATCTCATGGTACCAAACAAACCATGCACACGCATTGGGATGGCCTGGTAAATACTTTTGGAGGCTTTGTTTCGGTGTCGTTGCTTCTGGGGTACTTTGTCTGAGCGCAGTCCCTCAAGAGCCCTGAGACCAAAAAACACTATAAATTCGACGGGTGATATCTCAGTATCCATGGAACCTAGAGAGGTCTCGTCTAATCCTAAATATCTTCATCGAGACCCTATAGGAAATCCTATCACAGTTTACTCTATCTCGATTTTTCTCTATCATTGTGCTATTATTTGTAACTGTATGAAATACTGCAGTTTGAGTCAGTGTAAGAATGTCCAATGCATTATTTTACAAATGGAAGCTCGTGGCATCAAATTGAATGTGCAAACATGTCAGGGTGGATAGGTATATGCTTATGGAGGCTTTGTTTTGGTTTCAGATGGTGTTGTTGCTTCCAGGATACTTCATCCGGGCGTAGTCCCTTAAGAGCCTTAAGACCAAAAAAAGCTATAACTTTGACAGGTGATATCTCAGTCTCCGTGGCACCTGGAGAGGCCTCGTTTGATTCTACACTTCCTCATTGAGACCATATACAAAAATGTTTTCTCAGTTTTCTACATCTCCATTTGATTCTCTTGTTGTCCTATTGTTTGCAACAATGAAAAATAATGTACTTTGAGTAAGTGTAAGGATGTCAAATGCAATATTTTACAAACAAAAGCTCTTGGAACCAAGCCAATTACGTAAAAATTTCTAGGTGACTAGGTAAACACTTATGTAGGTGTCATTTTGGTAGCCTATGCTCTTGGTGCTTCCGGGCCACTTCATCTGGTTGTAGTCCCTTAAGAGCCCTAAGACCAAAAAAGACTATAACTTCGACGATTGATATCTCAGAATCTGTGGCACTTGGAGAGGTCTCGTATGATCCTACACCTATGTGTTGGGACCCTCTAGGAAATCCTACCATGGTTTACTCCATCTCGATTTGGTTCTCTCGTTGTGCTATTGTTTGCAACCATGTAAAATATTGCAATTTGAGTTAGCGTAAGGCTATCCGATGCTATATTTTGTAAATAGAAGCTCATGGGACCAAAACGATTGTGTACATGTGTCAGGATGGCCTAGTAAATGCTAGTAGAGGAATTTTTTTGGTAGTCAATTCTCATGGTTCTTTCGGGATACTTCATCTGGGTGTAGTCCCTTAAGAACCTTGAGACCAAAAATGTTATATCTTCGTTGGGTGATTTCTCAGACTCTGTGGCACCTAGAAATGTCTCGTTAGATCCTACACCTCCATGTTAGTACCCTATACAAAATATTGTCTCAGTTTTTTTCATCTCAATTCAGTTCTCTCATTGTGTTATAGTTTACAACCGTGCCAAATAGTGAAGTTTGAGTCAGTGTAAGGTTGTCTGATGCTATATTTTACAAACAGAAGCTCATGGGACCAAACCGACTATCAACACGCATCGGGATGACATGGTAAATACTAGTGGAGGTATTGTTTTGGTATCCAACACTCCCGGTGCTTCTGGAATACTTTATACGGGCGTAGTCCCTTAAGAGCCTTGAGACCAAAAAATGTTATACCTTCACCGGGTGATTTCTCAGACTCCGTGGCACCTAGAAAGGTACCGTCAGATCCTACTCCTCTGTGTTAGTACCTATATGAAATCCCATCTCAATTTTCTCCATATCAATTTAATCCTTTCGATGTCCTATTGATTTGTAAACTCTTCAACTTTGGAATCATCCACAGAATCACAATTAATCGCTGCTATTCTACTTTCTATTAGAAAATAATAGAGATAACTAGTGAATGAATTATACGTGTGCTTAGAATAAAAAAATTGCAGAAAGGGAAAGAATATAGACTCATACACCAATAATTTTTATCCTAGAAAGCCTCCCGGGGAGGAAAAAACCATTCGGGAAGGGAAATTGCTCTTTCTTCCCACTTTTATTGGCCAATTCAATAACAAGTACAAAAATTACAATAAGTATGAAAGAGAAGTAGATAATATCTCACACTTCCTCCCAGTTGCTTGCTTGCTCTGACTCAATTACTCCTTACTTCTACAAATCATAATTCCAACACTAAGAGCTTCTTACTCACTTGCTTCATGCTTTGATGCCTTTGTTCTCTTCCATAACATGCATTTATATTCTTTCTCATGTTCTCCCATGCATTAGAGAATGGGAAAAGTCATGCAGAAGAAGAGACATGGACACCCTTTAGAATTCTGGGAATGTTCACGTCATATTTTATTTTCTGTCCGTAAGTGCCAGGAATGCCGTCCAATGCCGACCGGTGGTCCCAAGATTTGCCGCCCTGGTGGGGGCAGCAAGTTTTGTAACCGCCGCCCTGCACAGGGTGGTGTTCCTATAACTAAACAGATAGAACCTCTGTGTATATATATTTTCTTCTTCGTATTGGTTGATTTGATAAAGTATAGTCATTTTGGATCCCTATGGATCACACCTCCCCTACTTATGAGGATTTTGGTCCCACAAAATCTTGGTGGGGGAGTAGATGAGGAAATAATTCCCTCACTTGCTCCTTCGGGTACCACCGAGCCTGCCTTGGTGTCTTTCCTTTTAGTCCAATCTGCCAAGACTTCTATGGACCTCTCCTAGTCTCTCCAACCTTTTGCTGCAGTACTACATCCTCCTCCAATTCACCTTGTGAGTCCAAGATGCAATCCTCAAGGGAAGGTAACAATTGTAGTTCTTCATCTTCATCTAGCATGGATGGCTCATATAGGTGTAAGTTTTCATAGTTTACTACAGAGTACATCCTTATGAATGACGATAAATCAAGTTGAAAGGAATTTTCTCCAACCTGCTCCAATATGGTGAAGGGTCCATATTGTAATGGCTTGAGCTTCCGTGCTTGAATTTGTAGTCTCTCCTTGTTCAAGTAAAGCCAAACTCTATCTCCAACATGAAGCTTATGTTCCCTTCTATACTAATTGTGCCTAGCTTTATACTTGGCCTGAGATTTCTCTAGTTGTTCCCTTGACTTTGAGATGGATTTTCTGAATCCTCTCAATGAATTCGTTTTCTCTAGTCACCTTTGTGTCTCATGTATCCTTCTCATCCTGCTGTCCAAATGCTATGTCCAGTGGATTTGTAGGTAGATATCCCAAGCATGCTTCAAATGGTGACTTCATAGTGGATGTATGTACTGCCCGGTTATAGGAATGTTGAATGTAGGCTAAGGACTCATCCCCATTCCTTGGATATTTTCTATTATATCATCTAATCATCTAAACCAAAGTCTTGTTCACCACTTCTGTTTTCCCATATGTCTATGGATGGAAAGTCGTGCTCCTCTGTAACCTAGAGTCCATCTTATCCCAAAAAGTAGTCCAAAACTTCCCAAAGAACCTAGAATCTCTGTCAGAAACAATAGACTTCAAAAAGCCAAAATACACCCATACATTAGCAAAGAAATTATCATCTTCCTCATGTGCTTTTATTATCTTTTTACATGCCATAAGAATACACATTTTGCTAAATTTTTCAACAATAACATATAGATAGTCATGGCCATGTTTAGACATAGGTATTCCTCCCACAAAATCCATAGAAATATCCTCCCACAGACGAGTAGGGACCCATAAAGGCATATAAAAACCTTCCTTCCTAGTTTTAGGATTATTTGTAAAAAAAACTTTACATCCTCTTATAAATTTAGATACTTCTTCTTACATATTGATCCAATACACATACCTTTGCAGAGTGGGCTAAGGTTTTACCAACACTGAAATGTCCCACTACTATCGAGGTATGTGCTTCCCTCATCAATAGAATTCTTCTCTTCTTTCGGCACACAAAGTTTCCCCCATCAGTAGAGTAGCCCATCCTTGAGATAAAAATCTTCAATACCCTGTCCTTTCAACCCCTTGGGACTACAATTGTTGATATGCCTCCCCAAAGTCTTTTTCTCAGGCATATCCCTCCCCATAAACTTTCTTCGTGAAGGGCTCAATCAAGGAGATAGTGACCAAAATAGATATTTTCTCCTATATGGGAGGCCTAGACAACATTTATGTCACTAATTTTATGCTACCTTTATTGCAATTGATATCCTGATGGAACTGTTGAAGGAATCACATCCCTTTGTAGTGCCTTACATGCTACAATTTAGTTTGTGCTTACAAATACTGGAGAGGTTTGTGGTCAGTGTGTACAATATTTTCCTTATGCAAAAAATAATGTTTCCATTTCTTAATTGGCCTAAACTAGTGCATACATTTACTTATCGTATATTGAATATCCGCTAACTATTGAAGTGAAAGTTTCATAATGATAACATATTGGCTTACCTCCCTATAAGCAACACTACTCCCATAGCATAATCACTGGCATTTATCTCTTCTTCAAAGGGTTTCTGCAAATTAGGAAGAGAAAGTACTGGGGCATGACTAATCTTGTATTTCAATAACTCAAAGGATTTATCTTGTTCCTTACCCCAGTCAAAACTCTTACTCTTTGCGGCCACTGTGTGTAGAGGTGCTGCAATGCATGGAGAAAAATGGAATGAACTTCCTCATGTACTGTACTTCTCCCAAAAAACTCCTAGTCTTTGTGGCTTCCTGTTGGTGTTAGCCAATTAGTGATGGCTTCCACCTTCTTTGGATCCACTCGTAGCTCTCCTCCTCTAACCACGTGCCCAAGATAGACAAGTGACTATTTGGAAAATTCACATTTCTTCATATTACAAAGCAGCTGTTTCTCCCTGAGAACTTGCAAGACTTGCTACAAATGAGTTAGATGTTCTTCCCATGTGGCACTAAAAATCAAGATATCGTCTAGATATACAATGACACATGAATCTATGAAATCCTGCAATACATCATTCATCAATCTCATAAATGTAGCGGGTGCATTGCATAACCCAAAATGAAGTACTAACCATTCATACAAACCCTATTTTGTCTTGAAGATAGTCTTCCATATATCCTCCTCCTTCATTCTAACTTGGTGATAACCTGACTTGAGATCCAACTTCATGAAAAATTTGGCATGTTGAAGGTGGTCCAAGAGATCATCTATGTGGGGAAGTGGATATCTATTCTTTATGGTGATCTTGTTCAAAGCACAGTAGTCGATGCACATTCTCCAAGAACCATCCTTCTTTGGCACCATCACAATAGGTGAACCACATGGTGAGGTGCTTGGGTGTATCACCCCTTGGTCTAGTAGTTCCTGGAGTTGTTTCTTTACTTCTAAACTCTCCAACAAGGATTGTGTATACAACCCGATGTTTGGTAGAGGGTATTATGGAAATAATTGAATCTCATGCTCTACTTCCCGTTTTGGTGGTAACCCACTAGGAGCCTTAAATACTTCCTGAAAATACTAAATAATACTATCCAAATCATGCTTTCCCTGGTTAGAAATCTTTGAAACTTCTACCCCATCTTGTTGATCCTTCAATAAAAGTAAACAAAACTGATTATGATTTTTCCTGGATAAGTCATTTTGCTTGGTTAGCACTTACCATAGTGACCCGTGTCTTGCGTTGGTGTGCTTGGATGTTGTAGTTGATCCCATCCTTGACCCATCTGTATCAAGTTTTCCCTCCTCATAAATATAACATCCCTAACATACAAGTAATCGACTTCAGAATACAACATCAAAAGCATCAAGTGGAATAATGTTAGCTTCAAAAACATCAATATATTGGGAATTTATCCCAAACTTGACCTTACATCTTCTTATTACCTGAATTTCAACACCCTTCTTCACCCAACCAAAAGGATAAGGGTGTGGATGCTCGTAAGTCTCAAGACCAAGATTCTTCACAATTCAGAAATCAAGTTATATTGAGAACCGGTATCAACCATAGCATTTACCTTAGTTCTCTTGATTTGGATTTTGATCTGGAATAGTCTACTCATATCCTCTTCTAGATGGCTGTCCATGTTGGTGGCCGTGCATCCAAGCCTTTCTTCTACATCAGAGTCATCTTTGATTTCCACCTCCCCTTCTATTTTCACAGTTGTCATGGACTTCTTCGAGTCCTTGGTTTGGTTCTTCAGATGCAACTCCAGATGTAACTTCCAACATGTAGCATCAGTATGACCATTGATATCATAGTTCTTACAAAAATTCTTGGGATCTTTACAAGTATTCAAAGTAGTGGCAGCTTGTTTACCTTTCCCTTTCCACTTACCCTTGTCACTTATTTTCCAAAACTCTTTCTTCTACTGATTTGTTGATTGCTTTACCCTTGGCTTTGCTTCTCCTTGCTTCTTTTCATCATCTATGTAGTACGCCTGTACACATGCTTCATTGAGATCTTTGGGTTTTGTGGAGATGAATTTTCTTCGAAGGTGAGTGTGAAGTCCTCCCAAGTACTTGGTCAGAATATCCTCATCCTCCAAGTCCATGTTAAGCAACATGGCTTACCTCCGAAACTCCGTAGTATAGTCCTACACACTTTGACCACTACCTTATCTAAAATACTACCATTTAATCATTTGGTGAGTCTTATGGCCAATAGGATAAAAGTTAGCTCTAAGTAGTTCTTTAAATTCCCTCCAAGTATTTCACAATAGGATGCTTTTTATTTTCACAAGTGGCTATATGGGTTTCCCACCAAACCAGAGCATGTCCCTCCATCTTGAGACGTGTAAAGGTGATCCTCTGTGCCTCAGTGACGTTATGGATGCTAAAGTAGACTTCTAACTATTTTAACCATTTATCAAACAACTCTGCATCTACTTGTCCTTCAAAGCTTTTAATCTCAATTTTCGTTTCAAATTTAAAAGGAGTATGATCAGATTTTACCTTTTCTCTTATGTTAGAAGTCTTTCCTTCATGTTTTCCCCATAACTTTTTCTCATGGTGGCTCCTTCCTATGCCAAAATTTTCAGCTAAGCCCCGAACCATTGAGTCCATGGAGTCTTGTTTGACAGAATCCATATCTTTTGTAAATCAGCAAGCTCTTCTTGCCTTCTAAACATCCTATCCATCATGGTCTCTAGCATCTCGATTCTACGGACCAAGTTCTCTTCCTCCATTTGATCCCTGAATTCTTTGTTTCCACTTCTTTGTAGAAATTTCTAGATCGCAAGGTAAAGCCTCTTCGCCTTTAGATCTCGTCACTGTCATACAAATCCAAGAATGAATACCACAGTCCTGGATAATTGTTAGCTTTGATACCAAAATGATCTGTAAACTCTTCAACTTTGGAATTATCCAAAGAATCACAATTAATCACTGCTATTTCTACTTTCTATTAGAAAATAACAATAACAGCTAGTGAATGAATTATACTTGTGCTTAGAATCAACAATTTATAGAAAGGGAAAGAATATAGACTCATACACCAACAATTTTATCCTGGAAAACCTCCAGAGGAGAAAAAACCAGTCGGGAAGGGAAATTGCTCTTTCTTCCCACTTTTATTGGCCAATTCAATAATAAGTACAAAAATTACAATAAGTATGAAAGAGAAGTAGATAATATCTCACACTTCCTCCCAGTTTTCTTGCTTTGACTGAATTGTTCCTTGCTTCTACAAATCACAATTCCAACACTAAGAGCTTCTTACTCATCTTCTTTATGCTTCGATGCCTTTGTTCTCTTCCATAACATGCATTTATAGTCTTTCTCATGTTCTCTTGTGGACTGGAGAATGGGAAAAGTCATGCAGAAGAAGAGACATGGACACCCTTTGGAACCCTGGGACTGCTCACATTATATTTTATTTTCTGTCCGCAAGAGCCAGAACCACCGCCCAATGCAGACCGGCGGTCCCAGGACTGCAGCCCTGGTGGGGCGGCGGATGTAACCGCCTATACTAGAAGTGGTGATGCTACAAACAGACAAAACCTGGTGTGTATATTTTTTTCTTCTTCGTGTTGGCTGATTTGATAGAGTAGAGTCATTTTGGATCCCTATGGATCACCTATTGTTTGCAAAAGCACCGAATAGTCCATTCTGAGTCAGTTTAAGGCTCATTGATGCTATATTTTGCAAACAAAAGCTCGTGGGACCAAACCGGCTGCACACACGCATCGGTATGGCCTTGTAAACACTTGTGGAGGCATTTTTTTTGTAGCCAACATTCCCGGTGCTTCCCGGTTACTTCGTTTGGGTATAGTCCCTTAAGAGCCCTGAGACCAAAAAATGCTATAAATTCACTGGATGATTTCTTTGACTCCATGGTACCTAGAAAGGTCTCATCAGATCCAAAACCTTTGCATTAGTACCTTATATAAAATCCTATCTCAGTTTTGTCCATTTCAATTCAGAGCTTTCATTGTGCTATTGTTTGCAACTGTGCTAAATAGTGTAGTTTCAGTCAGCGTAAGGCTGTCCGATGATATGCTTTGCAAACAGAAGCTTGTGGGACCAAAAAGAATGTGCACATGCATTGGGATGGTATGGAAAACTCTAATGGAGGCATTTTTTTAGTAGTTATATTTTTTAGTGCTTTTGGGCTACTTTGTCTGGGCGTAGTCCCTAAAGAGCCCTAAGACCAAAAAATGCTATAACTTTTTCGGGTGATTTCTTGGACTCTGTGGCACCTAGAAAGGTTCTGTAAGATCCTACACCTCCATGTTAGTACCCTATACAAAATCCCATATCTGATTTCTCCATCTCGATTCGGTCCTCTTGCTATCCTATTGTTTGCAAAAGTGCTGAATAGTCCAGTTTGAGTAAGTGTAAGGTTGTCCGATGCTATATTTTACAAACAGAAGGTCGAGGGACTGAATCGAATATGCACACACATCGAGATGGCCTCATAAAAACTATTGGAGGCATTGTTTTGGTAGCCAATGCTCGCAGTGATTCTGGGCTGCTTTGTCTGGGCGTAGTCCCTTAAGAGCCCTGAGACCATAAAATGCTATAACTTCACCGGTGGCTTCTCAGACTCCAACTATGCAACTAGAAAGGTCTTGGAACTCGTTCCTAAACCTCCATGTTAATACCACTCTACAAAATCGGATATTGAAGTGGTCCTCTTGCTGTCCTATTGTTTGCAAAAGCACCGCGATAATGCAGTTTGAGTCAGTGTAAGGCTCTCCAATGCTATATTTTACAAACGGAAGCTTGAGACCTAACCAACTGGCACACATGTCTCAAGATGGCCTAATAAACACTTCAGAATCAAGTGTCATTTAATTGCATGATGGTGCTTCCGTTGCCTTGAGCTACTTCATCTTGAGTGTAGTCCCTTAAGAGCCTTGAGACCAAAAAATACTATAAGTTTGCTGGGTGATTTCTCAGACTCCGTGGCACATAGAAATGTCTTGTTAGATCCTAAACCTCCACATTGGTTCCCTCTACAAAATACCATCTCAATTTTCTCCATATCGATTCGGTCCTCTCGCTGTCCTATTATTTGTAAAAGTGCCCCAAAATAGTCTACCTCGCGGTGAGTCAGTGTAAGGTTGTCCATTGCCTTAACTTTGTGAATAATATAGGTGGTGAAACTACAATTTCTCTTTATTGTTCCTTTCTAATATTTAATTTAACTTAGATTCTCTTTATTTGAGAATAATAAATTCTCAACTAATAATGCCAACCACGTGAAGGTGGAAACTTTTGGCACCACTAACCTACATAAACATGTTAGTAAGCAATTAAATATAATTTTAAATCCTACAAAATTTAAACAAAATTATTTAAGTAAATATTCAAATTAAATTCATGAAGAACATACCTTTGTAAATTTAACCCAATGAACTGCAAGGATCAACTCTACTCTTTACAGTAGTAATAATTGCTTCATGATCTAATTCACGAACCTTACACAGATTTTATTTGATGGCCCACCTCGATATTTGATAAACTGAATATTTGTTTTAAGAATCAAATGTGAATAGTGAAGTACCTTTATATGTATTTCATAGTCATCAAACATTCCAAGTATTTGATTTTTTGATAGGACATTGTCGAAGCTCCCTTCAAGTTCCAATGATTACCACAAACCTAGTGGGATACTCAAGGCCTTCACCATTAATGACTTTGGAAGTCAAAGTTTTTCCCCTCTACATAACGAGACAAGTAGTCTATTACCTATTTGTTAACATGTCAAAATAACTGCCCAAAAATGTACCCTACATAACAAAGTAAAACTCAAGTCAAATTTTATAATACATTAAGAGCTGATCATTTCACTGATCTACCGAATTAAGAGCTTGACATACATATGTACCTTGTTACACTAAATCAGAGACTTGGTCTAAGTCATGTGGTGTTGTCATATGATCTGAAGACACTACAAGTTGTAATGCTCAAGGAACTTGACATGTGTTGAGTGGAATTAGAGGTATACAAGTTCATTCGTACACTCACTGTTGTGACTCACATTCATTCCACATAAAATCAATGTATGATATATAAAACATGCCATGCACCTAGCATAGATAGTCCAAGAACTTACATCTGAACTATGGAATGAGTGCATATCTCTTGATCTTGCAACTATCATACAATCTACATAGCTTGCCAAATGTTGTTCGTCTATCAACCAGAAACATCTACGAACCATTGAACTCTCTTGATATTCATGGCTCATGTTCTTGACACACTAATCAACAATGATTTTTGCACCTATAAATTTAGCATCATCATTGAACTTTTTTTTTTGGAATTAGGGTAAACGAGGGTGTTGAAAGGACCCACATCCTTGTACAATTGAGGATTTTTTTTAGAGGATCCACAACCTAGGTTAAAATGAAGTTCCACCATTAGGAACTATGATTGAAGTAATCATGAAGCCGATAGTGAAGATCTTCCCCGGTTACCAAGCAACAACGATCGCAACGAGTGGAAAAAATACCAGTGATCTAGCGAAATGATCAACAACCAACGTAAACAATGATAGGAACATCCACCAGAGTCAGTAGTGATTAGAGAAACCATTAGTGTTAGCAATGAGAGGAGTAACCATTAGTATCAGCCGTGAGTAGAGTAGTCACCAGCGTTAGCGTCAACAGTGAGAGGAGCAACCATCAGTGTCAACAATGAGTGGAGCAGCCACTACGTCTTACATTGAGATTTTCAACCAACAGTGTCAACACGAGTAGAGATGCCCCATCTAGCGAAGAAACTCACCTCTAAGGAGGATTAGTCCCAGGGGGATTTGAACATGGGTGGGCAAGCACACAACCATGTGACTTGACTACACCACTCCCACCCCATCGGAAACCATCCTTAAACTTTAACTCTTCTCTTGCAAGTGCTATTTTCACACGTGCTCAACATACACCATCATAATCTACTTTCCCATGTTCGACCTCAGTAAATGGGCCCATCTAGATATGTTGTACACCGTTTTTGTAGCACATCCTGAACCTTAGCCAATAAAACATCTGTGCATTCTTGAATCGTGATGTGTTGTTGTCCGACCAAATGTAATGTTGATTGAAAAAAATGTTCCTCTCATTCAAGTTCACATAAAACACCTGGAAACACCCTTGCACATATTTTGTAGAATGTGTTTGATCATCAAAGATGTAGAAATGATACTCTCTTAATATTTTTTGATCTTGCTTTGTGCTTTCTAGAGAGTACATGAATGCTATATGCACAAAAATAACAACTGACACTGAGTTATAGTGTCGAGACTTAACCTCCATTTATGGCTGCAATGTGTAATTATTTGCGAAGTCAACTACCGAAACAATAGTACCAAGTGGGAATTCCTCCAAGGAATAGAAACTTAACTTGAATTGTTCATCCAACCATCAAGGTCAATGTGTGTGGCTTGCATACGCATAAACAATGTCCTATATGAATTTGATCATATATTATAATACAGGTAATTGTTTTAAACAAACTCACACCTCTTAGATTATTTTCCATCTTTTAATTGATATGCCACTAATTTATATTTGTTGAAAACAACTAATTATTTTCTTATTTAATCTGTACTCTCCTCACGGATATAAATTTTCAATTTTGGCAAGCCACCACATACGTCACATGTTCCATCCAAACAAACTTATAAAAAAATTGTTTAATTGTTTTTTCACAAAATATATTAGGAATAAATTCCCTTATAGATTTTTGTCGGACATTTAATCCACACTCCTACAACATGATGTCAGTATACAAAACACAATGTATTTGACAAAAAACATCATAATGCATTAAAAATTCAACATGATGCTTGCAACAACAAGTGGTACGTGAGTGATTGATTTTCACATAAAAGAGTTTGTTATTTCAAAGAATCTTTAGCTAATGTTAATTTGTGAATTTTCATTCTTAAACTCAGAGAACAATTGCATTTGATTCACATCCAAGAAATATTTTGCACATGATTCACAATTACGAGAGCCTATTCTTCTTTTTACCGTATCTCTTCTATTTAGTGACACCCTTGTGTTCTCATTCCAATACTTTACAAGTAATTCTTTTAGAATATATGACATATTCTTGTATTTCTGTGGGAGTTTTCTAGAGAATTCCCAATAGTTGGTGTTATTGAATGACTCAAGACTTTTGGGTCTCCGTATTTCTTTCGCTAGTGTTTTTCTATTTAGCTTCAAATCTCTACTTGTTTTTCTAATCAAGCGTTTATTAACTATTTTATCACTTACTATACAATTAATAAGGGCACACTGTGTAGCATTACTATCTTTGGCGCATTTGCCAACACCTATAATTTGGTATGCTTTATGTATATTTTTAACAATTGACACATTTCGATCAACAACATTAGATGTTCTTACCCCCAGGGTCTTCATTATATGTCTCATCTTAATTAATTTCATCAATGTAAAAAATAATTGACATATTTGTGTGTCATTTAAATTCTCAAAGTAATTATCTCAAATTCCCCTAGCTTTTCTTCTCGCATTTCTTTCATACATTTTGTTAGGCATTAGTTTTATAATTTTTTCATTGGTTTCAATTAAGTGAATTGGTTTTCTTCACAAAATGGAAGGAGGTGTTCTTAGAGGCGAAGATTTGTTAACAAGGTTACTTTCTTCATTCAATGTTTCCATACAAATTTTAGGATTAACATTTGGATTCTTAGGTAAAGGTTCAACATTTGGATTCTTAGGTAAAGGCCCAACATTTGGATTCATATCAATTTCTTCATCCATACCAACATTATCATTCTGATGACACCCTAAAATTTACAAAGAAAATTACATGACTAAACAAGGAAAGCTAACACCATTGCCATCCATCTAGCTAAGGTTATAAGTCTAGGAATGTAACATTAAGATAGAAGCTTAAAAGAATGCTTAACTAGTATGAAAACAATACAAAATCTAACTAAACATGCCTACTAATATGCTTGAATTACCTAACATGGGCATAAATAGACCTAAGAGGGCAATTAGATAGTTATGGTTATTACTCCAAACAAGGTGAAATGGCCTTTCCAAATGAATACTTGGTCATTTTGGATATCCATCTATTAACCCCATGGAAGGATTTAGGCAAGGATTAAACTTGGCTATATATCATATTTATTATATGAGATGCAAATCAAAGCATGTTATAAAGTATAAAGGAATGAGGTGTAACCTTTTTATAGTTTTCCTTTTAGGAAAAACTGTTATTTTGGTGCATGTGGGATCACGATGATCCTTGCAAGTCGTTTGAGACCAGAACAAGCAAGAAGTGGTTGGAAGAGGTGTTTAGAAAGACACTTTTGTAAGACATATTTCAATGTTTAAGGATGATGAAATTGACACATGTTTTAGCTACAAGTTTGCTGTTTACCACTTTTTTTTGTAAAATTTTAATTTTTTACAATTTTTTGGATTTGTAATAATTTTATCAATCATTTAAATTTTTATTTTTGGATTGTTTTATTTTTATTTTTGTTATTATTATTATTATTTGATTTTTATAGAAGAAAATATTATAGAAGAAATAATGAAGCCGTGAGACAGATAACTTAACAGAGAAACCAATACAATCACACGTATTAAAAGTGGTTATCAAGCGCAAGGCAAAAAAAATGCCACAAAAATAGTACTATGGTAGTAGAAAAGGTCGTCGGGAAGTAAAAATATGCCCCAATGTAGCAAAAATGTGCCAAAAATAATTATTTTTAAAAATAATCATCGTGGCTAGTGTTAGAGGAATTTTAGAAGATACACAATGGTCTCGAGGTCATCGGGAACTTTGGGAGCTAGTGTTAGAGGAATTTTAGAAATACACAATTGTCTCGAGGAACGAAATACACTGCGGGAGGTAGAAATGAGCATATAAGACACCACTGCAAGTTATTTTACCACATTTGCTTATCATTTGAGTACTGAACTAAGCTTTGACCTATGAGAGGAAATGGCGAGGATAGTGAATCGAAGGCACCGTGCAGACTTTGTGAGGGCCTACCTAAGACTTGCAGTGGATGGACCACAGGTACACAATTCTCCCTTTTACCCTGGCAGTTCAAATTTTTGAATTTTTAACAGAAAATATGCATTTTTAAGTTAAATTTAGGGAAAATTGGGGAGGGGGGGTGCCTATGCTAGTTGTGCTTATGTATTTTTTAATTTTTCTTGCCATAATGGGCACTTGGGTGCCTGTGATGGTTTCCTTTTTAGCTTTTGTGAAGTTTGTGTGCCAACATGGGTGCCTGGGTGCCTATGCTAAGTAATTTTTTTGATTTTTTTAGTTTTGTTTGCCAACATGGATGCCTAGGCGCCTGTGCTGAGTAAATTTTTGATTTTTTTGGTGTTTTGATTGCCAAAATGGGTAGCTGGGCGCATGTGTTGAGCTAGTTTTGCAAATTTTATATTTTTTTTGCCAGTATGGGCTCCTAGGTGACCGGTCATACTGAGAAAATTTTATGAGTTTTGTGCATTTACTTGCCAGCATGGGCACCTGAGTGCCTGTGTTGAGCTAGTTTTTGAAAATTTTGAGATTCTTTGCTAGCATGGGCACACGTGCTGAGTAACATTCACAAATTGTTGAGATTTCTTTGCCAACATGGGTGCCTAGGTGCCTGTGCTGAGAAACTTTTTGAACTTTTTAATATTTCTTTGCTAGAATGGGTGCCTACCTAGGTGTCTATGCTGAGCAAGTTTTGCAAATTTTTTACATGTAGTGAGCCAACATGGGTGCATGTGCTGACCCAATTTGGGTTTTTTGGCTTGTGTGAGGTAGTATGGGCGGCTGGGTGCCTGTGCTGGCCTAATTTGGACCTTTTTTGATTTTGGTGGGCAACATGGGTGCTTGGGCACATCTGCTGACCTAGTTTGGAAATTTTTTGATTTTGGTGGGGAGCATGGGTACCTGGGCGCCTGTGTTGACCCTGTTTTTGAATTTTTGTGTTTTTTTGGGTAGCATGGGCATCTGGGCGCCTATGATGACCCTGTTTGTGATTTTTTGACATTTTGTGTTGCAGCATGGGCACCTATGTTGGTAGTGTTTTTTATTTATTTTTTATTTTTTATTGCGCGTGAGTGCGCAAGCGCCCATGTTGAGAGCATGACACTGGTGCACACACAAGGGGGGCACTTACGCATGAAAGTCAATTTTAAAACTTTATTTAGGTAAAAAAATAGTTTTTTATCAAACCCCATGTAGAAGAAAAATGTGAACTATAGAGAAATTTAACAATGAAATAGAAGAATAAAACACTAAACTTAGAATTTTTTAGAAGAAATTATACGGTAGAATAGAAATATTGATTACAACAATTGACTTAATTGGCTTTATAACTATATTTGGATGTGCTAGGGATGTGGGAGTGACTTGTATGACTTCAGACTTTCAAGGTGACGCTTGGATGTTCAGACTGTATTTTCCTAGAGATCACCTTGGAGGTGACATGTTTATCCTATATAGCCCGTATGCCCCATATCTCTTTTGATCATAGTATACTCACACCCTTAACTGAGAGATGGCACAATGAGAGTCAGACCTTCCAACTTTTGACTAGTGAGATGAGTGTGACACTGGAGATGTTTGGCAGATCCTGTGAGTTTCGATCTAAGGCCATTTGATTACTTACGACGGTCACTCGGATCGAGTTGAGCGCTATATAGCCATAATATTTGGATTGACTAACATTCCCCAATGAGGCCTTCCAGTTGTGGTTAGGAGATGTATGATCGATACATGGCTAGAATAGGTCTTTGTATACTTATTATCTCTTGTCAACAGAGTATTACTGCTTGACAAGATTGGTGCCCGATTCTCCTTGGGTCTCATTAGAGTGATCCATGACCTGTTTCAAGGTAGATTCTACTGCTGAGGTCAGTGTCTACTAGCTGACTTATATTTTGACTTACATTTGGTAGCCTATTATGGTTATAGGACATTGGGCCCTGCTCCTTTGTTATAGATCTAGGCTTGGGACCGTATTGCCATTGGACGTCCTTTAGGAGAATTGAGAGCTCGAGTTCTTAGAGAGCCTTCTCTCATGGGCTGGGTTCTTGATAAAGATGATATACAAAGTGACAAGGGAGAGATAGATTACTTCTAGTGAGCATTTGATGAGCTACAACCCCACATGATAACTTGGTGACCATACAGGCTATATCAGTGGCCACAAGATGTAGATGAGTTGGGGACAACTACTATAGACCACTTTATTATTGGGAGTAGGAGCCACATCTAAGAGCGGTATAGGGTGGACTAGGTTCAATGTCATTTTGGTATTATCTAGGGGATTCTTGACGATGAGATGTGGTACACGCGCAACTACAGAGATATTTTTGATATGGAACCATAGATTAGGTTGGACCGAGACCTTACAAGATTTTCACAGGCAGTCTCACAACCTTGAGTACAATAGGTGCAAATAGTAAATCCAGGTACTACACCAGACTATGCAACGTGATATGTGCTAGTGCTACCACGTCCATTGTCTATTCCTTAGGAGATATTGATCACATTGGAACATGATGATCATGATCCAAATTCACCGGTAGAGGCACATACACAGAGACAAGTAGTACCATACATAGGGGTACTAGTGCAGGGTCCAATGCAGTGACCTTTATCACCCCCTCACGTGAGTCCATGACACAATCCACCAGGGTGTGGAGGAGAGGATTGACATGATGAGGATATGGAGGAATTTATAGATATTCAGGATACACAGGATGCATAGGCCATGCATGATATATAAGATATGCAAGATATACCTGATACACAGGATGTGCATGATACACAGGTTATACCAGATACAAAGGTGACTGCCTTGCAATAGTAGCTTTAGTAGGTGACAACCTTACAATTTCAGATGGTAGTTGAGAGAGATCAGGCCATTGCTGAGAGATATCGAGCCTTTACAGATGGGGATCAACTTGTGACAGAGTGAGACCAAGCTAGGAAAGAATGAGATCATGCCTTTGCAGAGTGAGATCGAGTGATGGTAAATAGCCTACAGACATAGGTAAAGTGAGATCAGCTACATGCAGAGTGAAACCGAGTGATGGTAGATAGCTTACAGTCACATGTAGAGTGAGATCAAGATATAAAAAAGTAAGATCAACTACAAGTAGAGCAAGATCAAATACAGGCAGAGTAGGAATGAGTGATAACAAATAGCCTATAACTACAGGTAGAGTGAGATTAAATTATAGCAGAGCGGTCACAACTGTGGATAGAGCTAGCTAGCATTAGGGCAGAGCGTGATACACTATAGTAGATAGATACGTCCTCGGGGATACAGTTGATGATTGGGCATAATGCTATTGTAGTAGGTGAGGCCACCTATTATAGGATGCAATACTACGTGGATGTTCTGGCCGAGTGAAGAGTTCCTAAGTATAGTCACATAGTGGGAAACATGTCAAGATCCAGATCCCATAGACCATCCTGATCAATGTGATTTGTCAAGGGTCCTTAGGGATAGGTGGCTTTAGAGAAACATGGGTTAGTTCAGCCTGGGTTAGCTCAGCTTGATGTAGTTTAGCATGATGTAGTTCCTTCTACATGTTTATCACCTCAGATACCCCCACCTAGCAGTCTTCTTGGACTGGGTAGTCCCGACGTGGGTGAGAGTCATGGTTGAATTTCTTATTGATGTGCCAAATGTATTACTTATTTTTTGGTGTACTGCCTCACGATGATGGTATAATTTTATACAAATGTATGCATATTGTTTTTGATCATGCCTCGTGATGAAGGAACTTGTTTTGTATAGATGCCCATGATGACTTGTTATATCAGATGTATATGGACATTATATAATGATAGATGGATTACCGATGTATCACATGTTGTATGAGATATCATGCTTAATCTATTTCTTTATGTTTGTGTCACCTGTTAGATTATGTGATAGCCTTAGCTGATATCATACTGTACGTTAATGAGATACTTTGAATAAAAACTGTTTATATTTTTGATATTGGTGTGGGTGGGATAGATTTGTGATCATGCACAACCCCTATTGCCCCATTGGTGATACAGTATTTGATGATTAGCTTTTAGTATACATGCGTGATGTAGACTTAGCATATTTTTTGATATATGATGTATAGATGTGATGGATATGTGTGATATGATGATGAAATGATAACACAATGTACAAGTAAAAATTGACAAACACAAGTTTAAAAAAATCTAATCCAAACAACACATTTATTTACAAGTGTGAAATATAAAATAGACTTAATGGAATACACTACAGACTAAAGTGACATTTAATCTAAGTAAGCAAGTAAATCCAACAACTAAAAGTAAGCAAACCACTACTTTGTTTTTGCGGGATAGTTTTGGGATTTTTTTGCTATTTTTGGTTTTTAAGACAATTTTCTATTGTTTTGGAGTTTTCTACAAAACATATTTGAATGTTTTGGGTTTTTCAAAAGTTATACCAATGTTTTTGATGTTTTCTCAACAATTTTCCAAAGCAAACATGTAAGGAAATGAAGAAACATGGATTCCCCCAACACTAGATGGGATGTACAAGGGCATAATTCCACATGGTATATGCCAGAAGTGATGTTGTGAAGTTTCCCCAAACATGAGATGGGCTCCATTCAATGTTAAATTCTCCACACTCAAAATGTTAGATTAGCTAGATCAGGGAAAAGAAGGATAAGATCACAAGGGACTTAGACGAAGGTAAAGATCAACTTAGGATAAAGTTTCCATACTCCTTAAACCTGAACTGCTTGTGAACAACAGACCCTCCCTTCACACCGGAAGCTGGTTTTCACCAAAGGACTTGTCCAAAGTGCGACCATTATGTGGCTTTCACTATCGGACATACCTCTTTATTTCTCTTTATCTTTTTCTGTTTTTATACTTTTTTGTTTTAATTTTCTTGGTATTTTACAGAGACCCCATACTTAAGCATAGAAGCTCTTAAGAGGCATTGCATTCATGGGTTCTCGAAGCTCTTTTCCATATTATATGCACTTGAACCAAAATTGGAAACCACAATGTAAGGTCCTAGCCAGTTGGGCTCAAATTTCCCTTTCTTTTCTCAATCTTTATTGGTGTTCTTCTGATTCTCTTTCAACACCATGTCTCCAACCTTGAACTAACGAGGTATGACCTTCTTGTTGTAGATCTGCTGCACTCGATAGTGATACAATTTCATGTGATTGAGGGCAAAAAGGAATTTCTCATCTATTAGATCCAACTCTACTAGTTGGGCTACTCTATAGTCCTCCCCTTCATTCAGCTAATCCCTTAGCTCGATACGCAAAGAAGGGATCTTGATCTTTAAAGGCAAGAAGACTTCTGAACCAAATACTAAAGAATATGGAGTTGCACCTGTAAGAGTGCAAATAGAAGTTATGAATTCCCAGAGGGTAGGGTGAATTTGCAGATGCCAGTTACATCCTGTGGTATTCACCATTTTCTCCATAATGTGAATTAAGGTTTTTTTGGAAGCTTTGGCTTGCACATTACCTTGAGGGTAATACGGGGTTGAAAACTTAAGGGAAATTTGAAAGCATTTGTAGATTTCTTTTACATTTTTATCTTTGAATGACTTACCATTATAAGTGATAGTAGAAGAAGGGATACCATATCTATAGATGATATGATTCATTATAAACTTAGAAATTTGGGGACCTTCTGTATAGGTTAGAGGAACATCCTTTACCAAACTTTTAATGTACTCAGTGGCCGTTATAATGAACTTGTAGCCATCCAAGGAGGTAGGATTAAGTTTTCCTATTAGATCAAGACCCCACTTTGAGAATGGACATGGTGTTGTGATTGGTTGCAAGGATTATGCCGGCGCATGCATAAAATTGCCATACTTTTGACAATACCGACACTTATTCATATGTTGACAATAGTCATGCTCCATGGTAGGCCAATGGTAGCATACTCTGAGTATATTCTTTGTAAGGAAGATCCCATTAATATGAGCTCCACAGATGCCCTCGTGCACCTCCTTGATTTCTTGGATAGATTCGTCATAATTTAAACAACGCAACAGAGTGCCATCATAGCCTCGGTGGAAGAGGGTACCCCCAAGTAGGGTATAATGGGCTATACGCTAGATGAGGTTGCACTTTTTAACAAGGGAAATGTTTGTATGGAAGGTTTCATCATGGAGATAATTAAAGATTGTAGTGGACCATGGTGAAAAGGGACCAAAAAATTCACACACTAAACAAGAGTCTGGTATGTCATATGTCGATGTTCTTAGATTTTCAACAAAGAATGGCATATCATTTCTCTTTGGTGGAATGATGAACATAGATCCTATCGTATCCATGGCATCTGCCACTCTGTTATGAGCTCTTGGTATTTTCTCAAATGTTATCTGCTCAAAGAATTATTTCAAGGAATCGACCATTATTTTATATGGAAGTAACTTTTCATCTTTAAATTTATATTCATCTATGACCTATTTGATAATAAACATTGAATCACCAATGCATTTTACTTGTTTGATATCCCATTTGATGGCTAGCTTCATTCCTGCAATGAGAGCTTCATATTTCACTATATTGTTCGTGCAAGGGAAACCAAGTCGAAATGCCTATGGAATCAAGTCTCCTGTGGGAGTAATTAGCATAACTTCGACACCTAAACCATGAAAGGTAAAAGAGCCGTCGAAGTAAAATTTCAAAACTCTAGATTCTTCGAGGTACATAATGGATGCATCTGGTAGTTCTAGACTCAAGGATTTAGTACTTGATAGTAAAGATTCTGCCAGTTAATCTGCCAACACCTTTCCTTTTACTAACTTTTGATGAACATATTCAATGTCAAACTCACTCAATAAAATGATCCAATTAGCCATCTTTGTGCTTAATGCTGGTTTGAAAAATAATACTTCAAAGGGTTAACCTTTGAAATAAGCTTGATTTTATTGTCAAGCATATAGTGATGTAACTTCTAGAAAGAAAATACCACGGCTAGGAAAGATTTCTCAATTTGTGGATAATTTAGCTTATATGCTACCAATGTCTTTCTCAAATTGTACATAGCCTTTTCTCTATGTTCTTTGTCATACTGGGCCAATAGTTCCCCAATTGCAAAATGTGTAGCAGAGATATAAAGTAACAAGGGTTCTCCTGCCGTGGGCAACATGAGAACAAGGGGTTTGGTCAAGTATTCTTTTAGCAAAGAAAACACTTGCTGTTGTTTTGGTCCCCAGTTGAAATTAACATCCTTATTAAGAAGATCTGTAAATGTATGACACTTGTTTACTAGCTGTGAAATAAACCTTTTGATGGCTTGAATTTTCCCTTGTAAGCTATATTAACTATCTGATATTCTTAGGGGCAGGAATTTCTGTGATAGCCATGACCTTTGCAAGGTCCACTTCTATTCCTCTCCGTGGAATAATGAATCCTAGTAATTTCCCAGATAGCACAATGAAGACACACTTCTTTGGGTTAAGCCAGATTTTGTAATCCCTTAGATGCTAAAAGATATGGCACAACATTTCTGGGTGTTCATGAAAGATTACAGTCATCGCCCTTTGATTTGTAGCGCCTACATTTTTTAAGGCCGAAAGTTATGACTTGCTAATAGAACGTCCTCCATGGGGTTGTGAAAGCCCTCTTGTGGTGATCTTATTTTGCAATCTTTATCTAATTATAACATGAGAATCCATCCATGAATTAAAGCATCTCATAACCTACTATAGAATCGAAAATCATGTCGATGTTTGGAAGAGGAAAATCATCCTTAGGACAAGCTTTTTTTATATCCCTAAAATCAGTACACACTCTAATACCAACTGGATTCTTTTGAACTAGGACCACATTGGAGATCCACTTTGAATAGTTGATAGGCCTGATAAAGCCTACTTCTAGTAACCTTTCTAGTTCTGATTTTACCAGTAAGATGACATGAGGATGCATCTTTCAGAGATTTTGTTTGATGGGTTTGGCATTTGGGTGTACCAAAAGATTATGGACCACTAGTGTAGGATCAATTCCTAACATATCAACATAATACCAAGAGAAGATGTGTGTATACTCTCTTAAGAGTCATGTGAATGTTTTTTATTCTTTGGCTAAGAGAGAAGCTCCCAAATTAACTATCCACGATAGTTCCTGCGTGCTGATATTAATATCTATTGTATCTTCCACTAATAACTTTGATTCATCCCCCATGCATGTAGGATCAGGAGGGAGATTGAGATCCTCCTCTATCAAAGGTGGTTCAGGGAGCTCTTCATCTTGAGGTAGGTACATTATCTTTTCCATAGGTTGTTCTACCTGTTTTTCTATAAGCGCCTTAAAGAGGTTTTCGCTATAGGACTTCCCCTTTTTTATTTCCACAAGGATTTTCTTTGGAATTTTTTCCCTTGCTCAATTTTTTACTTAAATGCCCACACAACTCTACTTCCTCTCCAAATTATTCACATGCGTTAATCTAAATGGAGAACCCCTTCTTGTGATCATTTCTTGGAATGTTGTCTCTAAATCCCAAGAACTCACTAACGGCCTCATCATTCTGAAAGTCGTCAATAGGGATGTGTTGTTGTTGATCCCAATTCATGAGTGATGGGTAGGTAAGGGTTAATGGCTAAGTTATAGGGGATATGGTGGGTATAACATGGGTTATAGTAAAGATAGCCATATTGGTGAATAGGTTCATAGAGGCAACTCGGTTTTGAGTGCCGTTTTTTGCAAGTGCTTGTTTTTTCATGTCTTTGTAAAGACTACATCGGGAATATGTTTTGCTTTCATTTTCAGACAAACTATCCTCACTCTCAAAAGAGGCATACTCATCATTTGAAGAGTGAGACTCATATAAATGGATTACTATACCTAACTTACCTACAATACGACGAGGTATTGTAAGAGTCTCTAATGGGCCTTGTTCTTGGCAGCCACACCTGTGTCCTTTATACCTCATGGAAAGCATTATTTGATTAGGAATAGGATACTTAGGTGATTTATAGCATGTAGCCATGTCATCATCATCATGATAGAACACAATGTCCATAAGAAATTTTTCATCTTTTAACAATCCATCAGGAGTAAATTATTAAAAGGGAAAGTCTTTCTTGATCTCTAAACTTTGAAACATGTCTTACCATGCACTTGGGATGATAACAGCTCATTTTGAACCATTAGGGCCTGTTGTAGATTATACTCTCCACAACCGCTTGGCTTGACCTTCATCTCCCATGTAGAAAAAGGAGTTTTTGAGGTGGAAGCACCATTTTCATTGATAGATAGGGTATCTAGATTCACTCATGAAGCAAGGGCCTCTGACCAGATAGGAATAACAATATTTGTAGATGGACACTCATAAATTATAGGAAAAAATACTGACAACGATCTACAATGAGAAAATGATTGGGGGTCCCCCCATATGGGAAGTGTCTGTCCCTCATATTGCAACTTTAAACACTGATGATACATTGATTACATGGCTTGCATGACATGAATCCAAGGGAGAATGAGTAATATATTGTAAGGGAGTTCTAGGTGCAAGATGTGGAACCTTGTATCATGTGTTATGGGACCAACTTCCAATGAGAAAGTGATCATTCCAGCTGATTTTTGTTCTTCATTGTCATATGCCTTATGGCGATGACCTTTGTTTCCAGATCAACTTCTATGTAGCCTAGTTAGTGGAATATTTTGAGAGTACATATGTTAAGACCCAATCCGCCATCCATAAATAATCTCTTAACCTTCTTACATTTGATGATAACCTCAATATGCAAGGGTATGTTATGTGAAGGATCTTCAACTAAGGCTTATGTAGTGCTGAAGGTTATATGTTCCAAAGGAACAAGTTGTGCTACCATGGCTTGAAAATGTGTTGGGTCAACATAATTGGATACTACTTATCCCTATAAGGTGTTGTAAAGTATATCCTTATGGATGCTAGAGATATTTAGAAGGTCTAAGATGGAAATCTTAGCCGTGGTTTTTTCTAGTTGATCTAACACATCATAGTGACTCTCTTGAAAAGGAGGGGGATTAGGTTCAGAATTTATAATGAGGCAAGCCTGTCGTGTTTCCACAACACACTCTCTTATATTGATTCTAACTATATTGATTTTATCAATGAGGGGGTCAACACAACCTATCAGGGCATTGAAATGGTCTTTGTTTGACACATATTTAGAATTCTTATTATGAGATGACTGTCCCTGATCTAAATTTTTCTTTTCTTCGTGATTGGGAAAAGGATTTTTGAATATCCCTATTTTTCATTTGGATATTTTACATCTGTAATGGAATCTACTTCAATATCACCAATGTCGACTAGGTCTAGAATATAGTGTTTTAATCTCAAAAACTTGTCTGTTATGTGACCTTTTACGCGGTGGAACTCAAAAAATTCATTCTTCCTAAACCATGAGGGTTTAGGTGTATCGTCCCCGTAGGGCTATGTTTCAAGGTATTTTACCATGCTTATGGCCTCTAACTATTTTAGTATAGATGATATGGATTTAGATAGAGGAGTAAAAGTGCGGCATTTATACTTGGTAGGTGGATTACTCTTTCCAAGTTATAAAGGTGTGTGGTTTTGAATGAATTACACCCGCTTAGAGTCTACTATCCCATCACTAATAACGTGCTTGTTTTTATTCTGAAAAAATATTTACCAAGGTTTTCCAAAGAGTATCTCGAGTTTACTTTACCCCCTTCAGTATAATGAGCACCGAAGTGCATTTAATTATAATTTCACTGGGGCCATGATACAAATATCTTTGACTCTAATCTCACCAAGCTATACTAATCAAGCCGGTAGTGTGGAGCACTTTCCTATTTCATTCACAAGGTTCCCTCTTGCGTGAATGACTTTAGGGTTCCTAGGACCACCCCCATTATTTTAGTTTAAGGATTATGCCAAAGGGGTTATGTCGTAGTTGAGCGGACGAGCCGTAGCTCTTAAGCGAACCCTGCAAATACAATGTGATGATTGGTGTTTGTTTTTTATCTTGTATATTTAATGTGGTTTTTGTCACACTTATTTTGGAAACCTATAATCACACGTGTAGTTAGAATAATTTTTTAAGTCCTCCTTTCTTTGACTAGCGTTAGATCCTTCACAATATCATAAGAAAACAAAAATGAAAAATGCTTGTAAATCAATGAACTACCATCAAAATTTGAAAAAATAAGGTTTATTCCCAATTCATCCAAGATGTGGCCTAGAATTCATTGTAAATGACCTAGGCATGTTGACACATCACTCAACCTGAGCTAAGTGCTCAGCAGAAAAATGAAAGGGCACCAGGTCCCTCTTTAGAGTTGCTTGTACAAAATGTTAGCAGGATAGTGCATATGTATATGCAGTTTCATAACCAATAGTAAACAATCCACATTGCATAAAACAGATCTAGATCTTAGAATATAAATAAGATGAACTAAACAATGACTATAAAAAGATTTACCATACACGAACTAGTTTCAATCATGTTCAACACCATTATCCAGCCAATAAGATCCATTGTATTGAATACTGTAAAACAAAGAAGCTTCATACATTATATAGGTATCTCCATGAGTCATGCACATGACAAAACCAATATCATAACTCTACAAATTGACACCCTCTTAACTGTGCAAATCAATACATATATACTTTCCCTTCACCACCCATGCACTATCTCAAAATAGGCCACATGCTAATAATAGCCATGCACCTTTAAAACAAGGATATAAATCATGAAAGTTCTCTAACAATAGAATTCCTATAGTTAACTCTGAGTAGAAATCCTATTATTAGCCTAAACTATGCATGGTTCTCGGCTGATGCATGTTCCCAAAATACCCTTATGTGGAGTGCAAGTCTTCAAGTCTTTGTGTGCTTAGTACAATAACTCCAAGAATAGCCTTACCAACAGAAATGGCTAACTCTTGATACTGGGCACTTCAGCCATAATGTAGTACCGCGTGCTCTTCCAGTGCCCTACATTCACACACACAACACTTAGCCCCTTTTTTTACATCCAACAATACCCCACACTAAAATGGATTACCGCCCCAACAATGGGTAATCACCTTTTCATTTCAAAGAAGATAGGATAATGAATGAAAGAATAAAGAATATGCTGAGCCATCTTATTGTGTACCCTTTTATTCTTCTGGTAGAATGAATTTTGGATATTCACTCTGAATTTTCCCTTAAAACTTATACCAGTATTTAAGTGCTGCATTTGTCTTATTAGGGATGTCCACAACGATGCCATCTAACTCATCTAGAGTCATGTTTCCACCCTCACTCTTAAAAATTCTAAGGATATTGGCCATAATTGAGACCATCCCTTCCATGCCATCCATCTTTGTGGGAATGAGTTTCCTAATGCTCTTGATTCGATCCATATGTTTTTTCCTTGCAGTATCTAGTGCATCACACTTTTTTTCTACCAGGGTAACCCATTCTGTGTGGCCGAGTGCTTCATATTTTGTTTCCTACAGAACTTCACTTGCCTTTGCTTTCATTCTTGCATGTATTAAGTTTTCAGGTGCTATACACATGGCCAACACCGAATATTCCTTCTTCATTTCATCCTTTAAGGCTTGCAAAACAACATCATAGCTAGATATCTTCCTTACAATTGAAGCCTTGGCCTCGAAGCTTCTTCCACGACATCCTTTTGTTTAAGGAGGTGCATTGGTCCTTCCTCTAGAAGTAGATGAACTATTGTGCACAAATAATGGAGTTTAGACTTAAAATATTGTGGCAAATTCTCCTAAAAATCAGGCCTTTTTTGTAAGATCTCATCCACCATTTGTTTGGCCATCTTCTTAACATTTTGTGCCTCAGCCACTACATTATCCCACTCCTGGGTGAGTCACCTTATCTCTGTCTTTATCCTTCTTATCATCCAACAACGCCCGTATTGTTTCCACCTTATCAATATTCTGGTGCACTACTTCTGTTGACACTTTAACCAATGCATTGCTCACATGTTCATCTAAAAACTGCGTGGGCTTGATGGTCATATGGCATGGATGTTGCACCTTCCTTATCTTCTTTGAACTACACACCTCCTCGTAGACATCAAATTCGGGAAAATCCATGTTAGTCTACATACTCCATGATAGCTACTTGTGAGTGTGCATATTTTCCATCTCTAGGTCCATCCAATCCTAGCCATACAATTGCTTGTTGGGCAGAGTGATCTGAAAGAGGGCACGGATAATTTTTGATGGGTCATCCATATAGCCAATATTCTGAGTACCTACTGCCTCTTCATCTTCATGATGACATGTATGTTCCCCAATGTCCTCATGAACATAAACACCCTTGATTTGCTGTGCCTCAATTCCTACATCTTGTTGCACAGTACCATCCACATTATGGTCTACTTCTTCTTAATTCTCTCCTTCTTTCGACATGGGGTGTACTAAGATTTCAGTGTCTCCACCGGTGGTGCTTTCTCCTTCACTTGAGCGCTGTTCATGGACACTCATGCTTTGGTGTATAGTCTCATAGAATACTCGCTCTCCAATATCCTTATTCTCCTACATTTCCACATTGGGGGTGGCCTTTGCTCTATGCTCTCCCATAATTGGACTGGCCTCCTTATTCTACACATTTGGCTGTGGGCACCCCTCCTCACTATCCTTTACTGGAACATATTTTCTACACTTTCTCCTTTCTTCTTCCTCATTCTTCATAGGAGTTATGCATGGTGATCCTCTTATCGACTGTAAATTCCTTGTGCCAGTGTCTCTAGATGTGCACATTTCCCACAGAACTCTCCTTGTATGAACCAGTTTGGTATTGTCTTCTGGTTCCTCCTACTCTAGGAAATTCTCTAACTTGGTAAGCTCTAGATCTTCCTAAGTAGGGGGCACCAATGCAACTTTCCTTGAGGTTCCTACTATTTGCCCCTTTTTTAGAGGTCCTAGAAATGTCATATCTATGCCCTTTACCACCTTTCCATCCTTGAACCTTGTCCTCATATAGATGTACATGTGCATTCGTTCAATTTTTGCTATGAACAAACTCTCCAACGTAATGTCCATGTCTTCAAACTCCATTGTTTCAACATAGGCCTCTTTACCTAGCCATACATAGGTATTGCACAAAATGTGAATATCTACGTCTACTTTATTTGTGTCAAACTAAAATTTGCGCACGTCATGGAATCTGTTCACAGAGTCTCTAAAGTACCTTGTAGTAAAGGTGAATGACAACTTATATCATAGGATTTTCTTTCCAGACTTCATATGGAAGTGCCCTAAGCTGAAGTGCTGGTAAACTAAAAATTCAACTTCTCCGTCTAGATCCTTGGGAAATTTACGTGGGATGCACCATTCTCCCTTAAACAGCCTATGCAAACTTCTGAGCCACTTCTCCAGATGCTCCTTATATGTATTGGAAATAGCCTCGCACAAAGTATACTTAGCATATTTCTTTGCTGGGGATTTTTTTTTCCAACAGAAACTCCCAGATGTTCTCCCTTGGTTCGTTGGGTACACTAATTTCACTAAATAAAATCAACAATAGGATGACGCCCCACGTTATTTTCTCACCTTTATCTACCTAGATGCATGCCTCATTCACCAGGATTTTTGCAATGTAACAAGAAATGTTGTAGTATGTCTTGTTTGCCATCTTGTGCATTTTATGCAACCAACACATATTTACCTCATTCCACTGCTCAGTGGCTCCCAAATTTCTCCTTGCTAAGCGTGCTGTAACCTTGGTGGCCATGTTTACAATGTTGGTTACTTTAAAGGATTGACCTACCTTTTTATATGGATGTATGGTGGTCATTGCTTAAATGCCCTCATTGTCTGATAAATTGCCAATGATCTTTGAGCCGGAGTCGTGCAACCTTGTCACCTTCCCAATCAGTTTGGAGGTGATTCTCATTCTCCTGCCCACAAAGTAGAAAAATTCTTCATGCACATGTGACATGAGCCATTGATACAACTGCTCAGGTTTCCCAAAATAAGGAAATTACAGAATTTACATGACCCCCATGCTGTCAAGTAACCTTTTCATGAAGGCATCTAAAACCCTAGTGCCGTCCGCCAACTTCCGATTAGTTTTCCTATAGACTTCTACTGCAATTTCCTTCAGGAACTTCTCAGTTCAGTGATTTATTTCTGAAACCCTACACTATGCTATTTTTGTCTTCCATGACTGCCCCTCAATCACCTCTTCTGGTTATAACATTTCAACCAACCACTCTTTTGCGGGGTTGTCAACCTCCTTCTCCACAACTAGAACCCTCCGTGGTGCCATTACTCCTTTTGATCCTATAAGTGAAAATAAAACTCTATCTATTGTGTGAATGAAACCTCGATTACCCCCTCTTTGCGTGCACACATCACCACTTGAATCCCACTTTCATCTTGGATCCTCAACAATGTGCTTCAAATCTTGATAGGTTTACTCGATCTACAGAGTGCTCGTCATCTCTAGCTCTTCTTCGCACTTCTCAATTTTCTTTGAACTCGCAAGGTAACAAATGACGTTATAAACACCAGATTTAATACAAGTTTCAAAAATCCCCTTCCTTAATTGCTCCACCTACCACTGTACTTGGTAGTGATTCCCATTGAGCGCATTTTTCGCTTCTTTGTCCTACGCCCCAATCTCAATCACCTTAAAATTTTGTGCCTCAGTCATAACTTTCTGGCGCGCCACTCCTTATTTGTCACAGATCTCCTCTACCCATGATTCCTTATGACGAATCATTTATCCAATGTGACCCAACATATGTAGTCTCTAATGCTGCAACCTCCTTGCTTTATACTGAGCGCTCATCAACTTACATGTGGTGTTAACTTTGAACAATTTATTCTTAAGTTTTCATTAGTTTTGAAATCCTATTCCCTTTATGGTCACTCATGAGTTTATTTCTTTTCTGTACCAGACTAACCTTCTTTATCCACCCCACACTAAGGGTATGTACATTCCTATGTGCATGAAAAAAATTTAGATTACAACCATATTTCGGCATGCAAGCACACTTATTACACATAACATTGAACTAAATTGAAAAAGCATAGCGATGATGAAGGAAACAAATCTAAAGGAAATACAATAAGATAAATCTAATCTAAATGGAAATACTGCCTTATTATAAACACCAAGAAGACTTATTTATAGTAGGGCTTCAGCCTAATCCCATTGAACTAACTGGGAAACTTGTTCCATCAAAATCCTATAGCTGGCTAGTGCCTGAGTTAAGTATATGAGTTATAACATATGGTCCCAACCAATGCACCTTAAGCTTTCCTGGGTGGTGTAGAAAATTTGAATCATAAAGAAGTACCATCTACCCAAACTCAAGCTTCTTATCCCTAATGTGCCTGTCATGTCATTCCTTTTTCCTGGATTTTTCTTGCTTCTGACTCCATCATGTTATTGCATGCCTCTCATCTAGTTGTATCAACTTGTTAAATCTTTCTTCTAATGCTTTCTCATTAGCTAGTCCTCCTGCACGTGCTATACGTAAAGAAGGTAACATGAATTCTATGGGAAGAACTACCTTTGTGCCAAACACCAATTGAAAGGGTGTTTCCTTATTCAACTGTTTGTAGGTTGTTCTATATGCCCAAAGCACAACAGAAACTTTATCATCCTAGTCTTTCCTTCCAACATCACAATTTTTTGTCAAAGTTCTGGCTCAATATCTTGTTGAAATCCTCAGTAGTCCCATTCTCTCGAGGGTGATAAGGTGTTGTATTATAGTGTGCAACCATAAATTCATCCAATAATATCCTGATGGTCTCATTAAGGAAATGAGTGAGTCTATCACTTGTCAAACTTAAAGGAAATCCATACACGGTAATAATATTTTCCAATAAGAACCTTGTTATTGTTGTTTTTGTTGTACAATCCTTTATAAGTTCTGATTCTACCCACCTTGTAAGATAATTTATACAAGTGATGATGTAGCACGATCCAGTTCTATGCACGACTAGGGAAATAGGACCCATAAAGTCAATTTCCCATTTCTCAAAAGGTTCTGCACTAGTAATAGGCCTCAAAGGCATTTCATCTATTTGCCCAGGTTTTCCAAGGCGCTGACAGTGATCACATGCCTTGTAATATTATTTACAATCCTTGTACAAGGTCTCCCACCATAAACCAGCTAGTAGAATATTGCGTGTGGTGGCATCACCTACATAGTGTCCACCTACAATACCGCCATGAGCCTCCTCCATGATTTCCATTCACTCATGCTCTAGTTAACACCGACACAGTACTTCATCTCGACCTAGTTTTTATAAGTCACCACTGATAGACATGAAAGGTGTAACACAAATTTC
The DNA here is from genome assembly GCA_019776745.2 of Taxus chinensis. Taxonomy (NCBI): domain Eukaryota; kingdom Viridiplantae; phylum Streptophyta; class Pinopsida; order Cupressales; family Taxaceae; genus Taxus; species Taxus chinensis. The sequence continues at coordinate 239,229,926 of CM034150.1, forward strand.
AAGTTTTTTCTTTTCCAAGGCCTTCATTCCTTCAAGCACTATACTTGTTCATAAAAGGAAAAAAATATCCTCTAATTACGAGGGCACATGGTTTAACCTATATAAATGTGCATCCAACATTGCATCTTCAATACTCTGTGCATCCTATCCTGATTGAATCCTTGATAAATGATTTGGGCCAGAATTGCTTTTACCTGGCTTTACCACCACTGTAAAGTCAAACTCTTAGAACAATAGAACCCATTGGCATATTTTCCCCTGTAAAACAAGATTGATCACCAAGTATTTCAATGCCATGTGATCTATATAGAAAAACAAAAGGTTTCCAGAAAGTATTGTCAAAACTTATACAACGCATAGATCATTGACAAAGCCTCACACTCCATAGTTGTATAATTCTGTTCTGCAGGAGTAAAATTTCTACTAGAAAAGCAAATAAGATGATCTACAATACCTTCTCCACCTTCTCTAGACTGAGTTAGAACTATGCCAATGGCTATGCCATAGGTTTCCACATGTACGAGAAAAGGTATATTCCATAAAGGAAAACACAGAATAGGTGCAGTCCTAAGCCTTTCTTTCAACGCTTCGAATGCGTGTTGTTACGGTTCTCCCTAATAGATATTGCCTTTACCCTTTAATAACTCCTCCAAGGGCATAAAAATATTAGCATATCCTTTGATAAATTTCCTATAATACCTTGTGTGGCCCAAGATTCTGTGTACCTCTATCTAACTAGTAGGCTCCTCCAAGCCTAAGATGATTGCAACCTTAGTTGGGTCTACTTACAAACCCATCCTTATAGATGATATGACCTAGAAGAGTTCCAAAAGGTGTAGAAAATACACACTTATTGATATTTAAAGATATGCTTAACTATTTGCACCTCTCAAATATTAACCTCAAATTGTCACAATGATCCTTGAAAAACCCATACATCGTCAAATCATCCAAGTAAACCTGTAAGAATTTTTGAATAATATCTTGGAATGCTTGAACAACAATGCACGGAAAATACTACAGGCATTTTCTTCAATCCAAAGGGCATCACTGTGTATATGAAACTTCCCCATTCAATGGTGAAATTTGTCTTCTCTTGATCTTCTTTTACAATTCTTACTTGATGATACCTAGAGAATCCATCTATAAAAGAATAAATTTTGTGCCATGCAACACCTTCTAATATTTCTTCAGTGAATGGTTAGGGAAAATATCAATCACACATGCAACATTCATCTCCCTATAGTCCACACAAATCTTGATGCTTCTATATTTATTTATGCTGATTACCATATGGCTAACCCACTTTAATTCCTCTATGGGCTCAATAATGCTAGATTCTAATATCTTGTCAATTTCTTCTTTAAATTTTATGCGTAAGTTAGGGTTCATCTTGTAAGGTCTCTTCCTAACAAGGCGCGACACCTTCCCTTTAACTTAATTTTCATCTCACCCAAAGATTCATGCACTCCTTTCAACTCATGGTATCCCCTAGGAAACAAGTCCTAGAAATCACGTAGCAACTCAATTATCTTAGCCACTTTAGAGTTAGATTAGTAATCTCCAATTATGGCCTCCTTAGGTTCAACATCTATGCCAATGTTCACTTTCTTCATCTTCATAGGTTCATGGTAGGTGCACAAACCTTCTCATTTGCACTATCTAAGACTTCAAGCATACCCTCTAAATGATCTATGTCTAAATTTTCCACTTCTTCATCATCCACCATGTAGACCATCTTTCCTTTCTTCTTCTCTAGGAAAGCATGCTCAAGTAGTTATGCATTTGTCTCATCTACTTCATCAAAACACGCTTCTAAATTTGACTCACCAAATAACTCCTGAATGAGTTGTTCAACCTTTACACTATCTCCCATAGTCAAGCGATTCATATCCTATACTACTTATTTCACATGAGGTTTAGTGGAGAAGTAGTCAAAATTCTGGATCATACTTGTAGTCAAGTCTTACCAATTTACAGTCTCTCTATGTAACTCCACATAAACATACCAATCGTGTGTGCACCGCATGCTCAGCCTCACAAGGTGAAATAAAGTTTGTGCACCCATAACAAAGGTGGTAAAAATTCCTACCCCTCTGTCCAGAATCTCTCACACTTATGAACATGATTATTACCATGATATTCACATATTTGAGTAGGTGCATTACTTTTGAGAAACCTTTTTGATAGGGTAATTCTCACCTCTCTCCATTCTATGAGATTATCCCTATGAACCATCCACTAGTGCAATACTATCCCATGTAGGGTATAAACTAACATGTTCATTATGTCCACCTGATCCTTCCACTATACTTCCATGGATCAGAGGAATACCTCAGGGTTTCCTTTGCTAGTGTATTAAGGTACAGGGTTGTTGCCTAACCACCTAACACAACGTGGCCTGCTTACATGCGGAGCTGCACTTCTTATCTCACGCCCAACCATCTCATAAGTGCCATGTGCCCAATTGTTGTAGGAAATACTTGTAGTATCACTGATGGACTATGCACCATCCCATTAGAGAATTCCTTCCTTAGATGGCTCAAGTGCTTCCGGATCTTGAATGGTACACACATAAATTCTATTTAGGTCTTCTTCACTTAAGGGCTCAACATAAGGTACAAATTTCCCATCTATCAAAGGGATAATAACTCATTCTTCATTGTTCTAAAAATTGATATATCCCTTATTGAACTATAGATCAACATTATTTACATAACATCAAGGGCACCCAAGTAAATTTGGGAAGCTATCCACTTCTACAAGCATTAAGACCTCAAAGTCCCTAGTGAACTTGGCCCTTATATAGTAATAGATGATTCCTTCAAGACTCCAATTGGCATGGACTTAGTCTGATTTGCCATATACAATACATTGGAAGATGGCTGTAATGGAGGTCTGCCCATATGAATCCATGCATCTAAAGTTAGCACATTCACTTACACGCCTGTGTCAATCAAAATATTTCTCAAAAGACATCCATCCACAAAAAAATTTAGAGTGATCTCCTTTTCATAATCCAAGCTATGAGGAGCGAGATTAACATGTAAAATCTGCTATCCATTCTCAATACCAGCATGTAGAGTGTTTACCTTAACCAAATCCATAGTAATGGGATGATGTTCTCCTGACACAAAATCACATACTTCCTTAGGATCATCAACATCTGACTGGAAAGTCTCATCCACCTTCTTCTGTTCAAACTTCCACGACTGTTCATTTAAACACTATATTTCACCCTAAATTTTTTTGAGTACCTCCATGGTTTCCTAATAAACCTCCTTCTGATGTGTAGGGTTTGGCTATTTTGCATGTAAAACCTCCTCCTTAGTAATGGTAGGATTCTATTGCAATGTTTCTTTGGCGCACACAGCCTCAACGCGTGTAGTAATATTCACAGGTACTACCTCAGGATCTGATGCTAACTTCGACACCTATTGGTTTTCCATGGCATGTTGTATCCTAACCATCCCTATGCCCTTGTTCTCTTATTTGTGCTTCTTGCTCAGATGTTCATATAAGTTTGAGAACTCTTCATAGTTATGATTCTTTCTGTAAAAAGAACAAGTAACGTTCAAAGGAAAATCACACCTGTACTGGTTAGGAGATCCACATGTATAACATGTCCCATGAGGGAACTCACCTCATCCACCATTACCAAGACTTCACTCAAAGTTCCCTTCATTATGATCATAGTGCCCTTGAGTGTGATCATGATCATGTTGCTAAATTTTATCCTTAGAGATATTCACAACTCCAATTTTTCATACACCAATATCAATGGTATCATTGATTTGATCAATCAACCTACAATCTTCAGTATTGTGTGTTGTGGTTAGCACATCGGTTGTGCAGACAATATATCATATCTAAGCATACATGCAAATAAAAGTAGATATTCTACCAGAAGAAATATACAAAACGAGAGACATAAATCAACACCATATTTAACGTGGTTCACCCAGTGTGGGATACGTCCACCAAGAAACAAGCCAATCTATTATCCAAAGCTTTGACAAGATATAAAATGAAGATTTACAATCTTCCACACCTCTCAGATGTATAGTACTTTCTTTCTCTCAAGCTTTTGCTTCATCACCAAGAATTCTCTCTCTCACCAACCTTTTGCAAGTTCTTCTTAATTCTTGTTAATACTTACTTCTAAACCCTAGCTTTCATGCTTATATAGTCATTTATAGACTTAGGGAACTTAGCCATGCAATTATAATCAATAGATATAATTTAATGCTAAAAATAGATCTAATTCCCGAGATTTAATTAAAACATCCTCACACAGGTAACCGATGTTGGTTAGCCCTAACCAATGCCAGTTCCTCCTTGCCTGATCGATGCTGGTCCTGGGTGACCGATGCCAGTTCCCCCTAACCGATGACAGTTATTGTGTTTTCTAGCAAGTTTCACATTTCATTCTAAACTGAAGTAATTGAGCTCCACAACTCAACAATCTCCCACTTGGATATTTAGTTACTACACCATACCTGTACAACATCATTCTTGGATCCTTCCTTAGCTCTGTTTCTTCCTCTTCATGTCTCAGACTCGAAGACCAATAGAAGTGGAGTGTAGCTCCAACTTCTCCTTTGCTAATGGCTTCATTAGCATATCCACAGGGTTCTCACTCATATGAATATTTTCTAGATTTAACTATCCATCCTCCAATACCTACCGTATGAAGTGATACCTCAACTGAATGTGTTTTATTCTCAAATGAAATGCTGAGTTCTTTGTCAAGTGAATTTCACTTTGATTGTCAATGAACAATTTACAATTACCTTGCTCCTTTCCTAACTCTTCTATGAAACTACTCATCCATATCATCTCCTTACTAACCTATGTAGCTATAACATACTCTACCTCTGTAGTAGACAAAGCCACAACCTTCTACAATCTTGAAATCTAGCTAACTTTCCTCCCACCTACTGTGAAAATATATCCAGTAGTGCTCCTCCTACCATCTAGATCTCCAGCCATATCCAAATCAACATAGCCACATAATGAAATATCTGATCCTCCATAGCATAACTGCATGCTAGATGTCCCTTTCAAATACCTGAGTATCCATTGGACTGATTTCCAATGCTCTTTACCTAGATTGGCCATATATCTACTCACCACTCCCACTGCCTGTGCAATGTCTGGTCTGGTACAAACCATAACATACATGAGACTCCCAACTGCTGAAGCATATGGCACTTGTGTCATGTATTTGACCTCCTCTTGTGATGATGGACACTGATCTTTGCTCAATTTGAAGTGTCTAGCCATATGTGTACTAACAGGTTTTGCATTCTGCATGTTGAACCTTTCTAACACCTTATAGATATAATACTCTTGAGATAAATAAAATTTCTTATTTTTCCTATCTTTGTGTATTTCCATGCCAAGGATTCTTTTTGCAGCTCCTAAATCCTTCATAGCAAATGTGTGAGCTAGATTTCCCTTAAGCTCACTAATGTCCTGCATACTAGATCCTGCAATAAGCATATCATCCACATACAGTAACAAAATAATATAGCTCCCATTTTCAAGCTTCTTGAAATAAACACAATGGTCAGATTCACATCTCAAGTAACCATGCTCATGCATAAAACTATCAAACCTCATGTACCATTTCCTTGGAGCTTTCTTGAGCCCATAAAGGCTCTTTTTCAACCTACACACTAATTTCTCCTTACCCTTGACTTCATACCCAAGTGACTACTGCATATAAATCTCTTCATCCAAATCACCATGAAGGAAATCCGTCTTCACATCTAGTTGCTCTAAATGTAAATCCTCTACTGCAACTAAACTCAATACAGTACGAATAGAAGTCATCTTAACAACAGGAGAAAATATTTCACCAAAGTCAATACCTACTTTCTGTGTAAATCCCTTTACTACAAGCCTTGCCTTGTACCTTTTCTGTCCACCCTCTTCTTCCTTGATCTTGTAAACCCACTTGTTCTATAATATTCTCTTACCTGCTAGCAACTTAACCAAATCCCAAGTCTATTTTTGTTCCAAGGAGTCCATCTCCTCATCCATGCCATGCTCCCACTAGACATGGGTCTTATCCTGTATTGCTTCTTCAAAGCTTTTCTGGTTCACCATTATCAGTCAATAATAAATAAAATAGAGAAGGTGTAAATATTTTTGGAGGTTTACTTACCCTTTGTGACCTTCTCACAGGAGTTTGGGGTACCGGAGGCTCAATCTGGACCTCCTGAACATTTGTATCCAAATCTGATAGTGACCAACGTCAGTCACCTCTAACCGATGTCAGTTCTGCTAACCGATGCCAGTTTGGATCTTCTGTAACCAATATTGGTTCTATTGACTGATGTCAGTTAGGGGTAAACTGACACCGGTTACTGTGTAACCCTGTTGGTAATAATTTTAAATCTGAGAGTTCATTTTCATTCACAAACTTCTCAACCAGTTCATCCTTGGGTACCAAAATTTGATCCCTGTACATTCTCTTTTCATTCCATTCAACATCATGACTCCTAATAATTTTAGAATTCTCTAAATCCTAAAAATGGAATCTGAAATCACCATATCCATAACCAATGAAAGTGCATCTCTTGGATTTTGCATCCAACTTTTTCCTATTTTCCCTATCAACATGCACAAAAGCTTCTGAACCAAAAACTTTAAGAAAAGAAAGATCTACCTCTTTTCTGGTCCAAGCTTCCTCTGGTATTCCTCCATCTAGTGAACTTGAAGGCACACAGTTAATCAAATAAACCGCTGTATCAACTACTTCTGCCCAAAACTGCAAAGGCAATCCAAAATGTATCCTCATACTTCTAGCATGTTCCATGATTGTCCTGTTCATTCTTTCTGTAACACCATTCTCCTGTGGTGTTCTTGGAACCGTTCTTTCTCTACGTATCCCATTCACTGAACAATAATCATTGAAATCCTTGCTACAGTATTCACCACCATTGTCAGATCTAAGGCACTTTAACTTTGAATTTGATTCATTCTCAACAAGGGATTTCCATCTTTTAAAAGTCTCAAAAACATCAGATTTACGTTTAATACAATAAACCCATACCTTTCTTGTAGCATCATCAATGAAAGTAACATAATACTGGGATCCACCATGAGAAGCTACCTGAGATGGTCCCCACACATCTGAGTGTACAAGCTCCAATTTCTGATCCTTCTTAGTTGCCCCAACTTTGAGAAATCTCACTCTCTTTTCCTTTCCAAAGATACAATGCTCACAGAAATCAAGATCTAAATCTTTCAAATCTAATAACTTACCCTTAGCCTTTAAGATCTGCATTCCTTTTTGACTCATATGGCCCAACCGGTTATGCCACATGCATGCATCTGAATTTGAAGTAGATAATGTAGAAAATGAATCAGTAATACAGGTAGATAAATATAACGTTCCTACCTTCTTACCTCTTGCCACAACAAGAGCACCCTTGGTGACTTTCCAAGAGTCTCCTGTAAAAGTAACCATGCAACCAGATTCACCTAGTTGCCCAACAGAAATAATATTCCTCCTGAGGCTTAGCACATGCCTCACATCTTTCAATACCCATGTATTTGCATTCTATAATTTTAGATGAACTTCCCCTTTACCAGTAATACTGCAAGGTTCATCATCACCCAAATAAACATGCCCAAAATTACCCTGGACATAATTTCTAAAATAACCCTTATTAGGGGTTGCATGGAAAGAAGCTCCTGAATCTAAAACCCATGATTCAATTCTATTATCTAAAGAAAGAATAAGATCATCTTGCATTACCTCTGATGCAACAAGATTTTCTTCTTTACCTTTGTCTGGTTGTTGGTTCTCTTTATCCTTTGACCAACAATCTTTCTTTGCATGTCCTTTCTTTCCACATTTCCAACAAGTAATTCCCTTACTTCTAGATTTAGATCTGCTATCCCTTGACTTTGATTTCCCATTACTCTTACTCTTGGATCTCTCCTTCTACCTGCCCCTGCTTTCTACATTCAAAGCATTTCCAGATGATGATTCCTCTGTACTCTTCCTATGAATTTATTCATTAAAGATTATACTAACCACATCATCAAACTTCAAAATATTATTAGCAGATGTTATATTACTAATAGCCATTACCAAGTTATCCCAACTATCCGGCAAAAAACATAAGAATAAAAGTACTTTTACTTCATCATCAAATGATATTCCAACCGATTTTAATTGATTTACAATAGATCAGAAATAATTCAATGAATAGATGCAAATCCACCTTCATGCATCTTAGAACTAAAAATTTTCTTCATCAAATAAACTTTATTTGAAGCACTAGGTTTTTCATATAAATTAGCAAGAGATTTCATTAACTCTACCGTAGAAGTCACTTCTGTAATATTGGAAGCCACAGATGCTGTCAGGCTCAATCTTATAGATCCCAAAGCCTTTCTGTCAAGAATCTTCCATTCTTCATCAGTCATCTTTGTAGGTCTAGACTTCTCATCCAACGGTAAATACAAATATCTTTGATACAGATAATCCTCAATCTGCATCTTCCATAATTGATAATTTCGGCCGTCAAATTTCTCTACCTTGTATTTGTTTTCTTCTGCCATTGTTGTAGCTCCCACTCAATCAGAAAACCATCTGTGAGTAAATCTGTCAACACATAAAACCCTCAAACAAAGCTCTGATACCAGTTGTTGTGGGGTTAGCACACCGGTTGTATAGACAATATATCAAATCTAAGCATACATGCAAATAAAAGTGGATATTCTACCAGAAGAAATATACAAAACAAGAGACATAAATCAACACCAGATTTAACGTGGTTCACCCAGTGTGGGCTATGTCCACCAAGAAACAAGCCAATATATTATCCAAAGCTTTGACAAGATATACAATGAAGATTTACAATCTTCCACACCTCTCAGATGTACAGTACTTTCTTTCTCTCAAGCTTTTGCTTCATCACCAAAAACTCTCTCTCTCACCAACCTTTTGCAAGTTCTTCTTAATTCTTGTTAATACTTACTTCTAAACCCTAGCTTTCATGCTTATATAGTCATTTATAGACTTAGGGAACTTAGCCATGCAATTACAATCAATATATATACTTTAATGCTAAAAATAGATCTAATTCCTGAGAGTTAATTAAAACATCCTCGCACAGGTAACTGATGTGGTTAGCCCTAACTGATGTCGGTTCCTCCTTGACCGATGTCGGATGTGACCGATGGTTCCCCCTAACCGATGACGGTTACTATATTTTCCAGCAAGTTTCACATTACATTCTAAATTGAAATAATTGAGCTCCACAACTACACATTGTGAGTTGTTGACCGACAAATCTTATAGTAGCAGGACACATTTTTCCTTATCATGCATTGCAACAATGGGAAACGGCTTGCATCATGGTATAAATGATCAATCTATCTCACACTCCAGTCATGGACTGGAAAATTTTAAGCAGGAGTGCACATGATCTGAATGAGGAAAACTATCCTTAGTATGCCCTTCGAGGAAAACTTCACTTAATCTGTCACAATACCAGAAAATTCCTGTGCATGTCTCATGCGCTGTATTGGCTGATATTTTTTCAAACTATTTTGTCATTGCCACAATCTAAGCTTCCAAGAATGGTCTCACTCTAGTGTCTATGCTCTCAAATGCCTCAGTGTGTAAAGCTACTTTAAGCACCTCATACGGGTCTGTATGAGTCTTATGTGAGAGTGTCCTCCTAAAAGGCGTGATTAAGCCTCCAATGAACCATTGTGCATGTTGACTTACGTGGATACCATAAGATAGTTTAGACAAGAGTGTTTTAAAATGAGATTCATATTCCCAAAAACTCTTAGTAGTGCCCTTTTTGATATCCTTGAGTGCACTTATACTTTTCTACTCGAACTCAGGGATATAAAACTATTTAATGAAAACATCTTGTAACTTCGTATAATCCACACAATTTTGATCAGGGTCAAACTTCATGTACCAATTGTTCCCTGCAATGTAGTTGAAAAATAACTGGCCTTGCACCTAGAAGTTGTAATTCCTTTTGTATGCCATAATATCTCACACATATGAACATGCTCAACATCATCTTCTATCCCCCTATACTCTGGGAGATGAAGTGACATCTCCATGTAAATATTCTGGGGCTAATGAGGACCATGCCCACTAGATCAAGAACCTCATGTGTTACCTCCACCTCTAGAGCTACTAGATCCACTAGATCCTGAGCCACCTATTCCTCTTGATCCTCCACCTGTAGTATGAATTGAATCGGAGTATGCATTACCTTGTGTCCCAATAGTGGTGCTAAATTGAACTCCCATAGTCTGCGAAGTTGCACTACTCCCTGATGTGAGTGTAAATTTTTACGTGCCTATGTTCTGTGCCGATAATGCAATTGAAAAGGTACATATAACCAGACCTCAAAATAACAAGGAAGACATTTACCTAGCCATAAAGGAACTTGTTATCTCAATTTTTTGTCCACCGGTAAAATTGGATCACCCACGACCCCGTGCAAAAAGAAATTCAAAAGAACAATTCCATCGTTTGAGCCCATGCTCCAAATCCAACAAACAAGTTACAGGAAGGCTCTACAATGGAGTAACAGGGTCAGGGAATGATGCCAAGCAGTGTTAAAGGAACCAGAGGCTTAAAGGAAAATAAATGGTGAAGGTTCAAAGTTTTTTGGGCTCAGCAAATGACTTAGAACGAGCCCCAAAATTGGCTAAGTATGGAGGAGATAGCGAACGCTGCCAAGTGTCGAAACAACACACCTCAAAGATTAAATCCCAGGCCAGAGAAGACCCAAATAAGTGCCAAGCCTCCACGTGTCTAGAGCCCCAAAAGTTTCATCGGCCGTTGAAAAGTTTTCGACTCAGCAGAAGGTGCCAAGTGTTGGCTTGGTGCAATTTCAAGATGGGAGCCCGAGGTGGAGACTCAAATTTGCGTCATCCCTCCATGTGGAAAATGGTCAACAGAGGTAAAAAAGGAGAGCAGGCCCAAAATGACTAAGTATAGAGTAAGGCGGAAGGCACCATGTGTCTTAACGATGCTCCTTCAAAGGTAAAATCCTAAGCGGGTTTTCAAATGAGCGTGGGCCTTCCATGTGTCCCAGGTCCAAAAAGGGGATATAGTCAGGGTTGAATAGTCAAAGCAGAGGCATGCCGATAGAGGGAGCCAAGGTCAGTTTGGTGCTATTTTAAAGGAAAAATTTGGAGCAGGTTTCCAAAAAAGCGCCAGGCCTCCACGTGTCCAGGGTCAAGCTTTTAGCCCCGCCAAGCAAAGGACTCAGGAAAAATACAAGGGAACATCGTGGAGTTTGCGGAAGCCACCAAGTGTCAGTCTAACACTATTTCAAGAGCGAAAGGAAGGGGCTGAATCTCCAAGGTGCGTGAGGCTGCCACGTGGACTCGGTACGGATAGACTCTTTAAATATTGCGTGCCCGTGACCCAAATATTCAAATGGCCATATCTTTTGACTGGAAACTCAGATTTGGGTAGGAGAAGGACTTTTTTGGAAATGTCTCGACACCCTCTATGCCATGGAAACATAAAATATCATTCTTAATAGGCTTTAGTGGTGTGAAAAATGGGAAAATGTCTTCTAGGCCATTAATGTAGAATCTATTTACTCCAACAACCGGATCAGGTTTGATTTGACCAGTCGTTCTTCTTCCTTGGCACGCTGAGCAGACATAGGGAACCAAAATTAATAGATTGTGGGCAGATTTGAGAGTGGTAATTGATTGACGGTGGTTGAGATTTCAGAACAGGATTCAATGCATATCTTCCAAGGTGGTTGAAACAGGATTCAAAAATTTCCCTCCTCTCTTTCTTATTCTTCCTATATATTGTAAAGGAGGGGCATATTCAAATGGTTATTGATCTTTGCTCTTCTGCCCCCCTCTCTTTCTTCCTTAGGGTCGAATGTGGAGTCTAAGCCTCCTTTCAGGGCTCTGTAATGGCATTTCCTTACCTCTTTCCCACTGATGATGTACCGTGTAACATTTTGGAGCAATAAAATCTATTTCATGATGCATATGTCCATCCTTGGCTTATTTGTTTGTCTCTTCTTACCTCTCATCGTTGCAGGGTATACTGTGCATATTCTGATGTTTGTTGCAGGTCCTGGGAGCCATGTTTAATGGGTTTTGAAGTGGTGTTCTGTGTGAAAACTATCTCTGGTATGTGGTGCATCTTGTCCACCCTCTCCTCTTCTCACCTCTCTCCACTTCAGGTAGTCGAGTATGTGATTCAACCACTTCCTTTTATGGTGTATCACCACTTAGTGTAGGCTATTTCACCCTCTCTCTCTTTATGTCCCCTTGGAATATATTAGGATAGAATAGGTTCTGCCTGCACTGGATTAGCATATGGCAGGTAGATTAGGAATCAATAACTGACTTTCTCTGGAGGTCCATCTTAAGTTTTGTAAGTCTCACAGCTTGATAGATGGTCCCATGCTGTACAATCACATTGAATGCCCCAACTCAACTAAAGGTCATTCGAGGGTGCTGTGAATCTACACTAATAGTTTTGGCATGCCCGGTGGGACACTGAGGTTAGATCTTCCACCTTTCCAAGGTGTCTCATTACAAAAATAAATCATAAGCCACCATGCGACTACACTAACAGTTTTGGCAAGCCTGGTGGGACAAAGAGGTCTTCACTTTATTTCATCAAGTTGATGTGTTGTTGGTGAGATTCAGCCTTTAGAGGCACATTCAAAGCACATATGGTGACTCCATCTAGTCAATAACCCATCCTCTGAGTTACAAACCTTTTCCATCCATTTCCACTTATTTCCATCCATTTTCTTCTTCCATCTCTTTCATTTTCTCCCATTCTATGAAGTTGTGCAATCATGACTTCATTCCCTTCATGGAACTCACACTTAAAACAACAATGTAGTTCACCTCCAATGCATTTCCCAACTCCTCCAAATCAGCATTATAATCATATCCAAGACCATTATGCTTACCCATATGAGCAAGGTCAAATTCAGTTTTGCTATATAGCTTATCAAGAACAAGGGGACACATACAATGGTGACAACTATATGGAGAATGTTGGTTTACTGGAGAAGATTCAAAAAATGGAGGCTAGCATGGTTTAGTCAAGGGCCATTGCACAAATGAAGGCATTCAAGATTGGTTACAGGGCACCTTGTCCATGGGGAGGACCTTTTCCAAGACATTACAACCCTTAGGAGAAGCTTGACTTCATGGTTAAAGTGTTGCCTCAGCTTACACAAAGGATTGAGGACATTGAGGCTTATTAGCAAAGTGTGAGACAACCTTGTAAATGGGTAAGTCAATCACCAACTCCCTATACTTCATTTTCTCTTTCTCAATCTTTATCATTTAAGCAGTGTCAAGAGTCAAGCCCCTCAGTTGCTGCCCCAAGTGTTGATTTATCTTCTCCATCTCCTGATATTCCACCCCATTTCAATTCTTCTACCATTTTATTTTGCAAACAGTCATTCCCTCCAAAGAAATAAGAAGTTCCACCTCCCTCCCCACCACAAACAATTGCAAAGCTGGTTGAACCCGAACCTGCCACTCCTCTTACTCTCCTAAGTCCATGTTGGGAAGAAACTCAAGAATCCAGTCAAGGAGAACATCAAGAAGTGGAGCCCAACAAAGAAGAGATGATAGACAATATGAAGAGTTGGGCTGCTAAATTTGGGTTTACAAAGATCCCCTTGATGGTTAAGCCAACATAGGAGGTCAAGGTTGAAGAGCCAGTGGTGGCTGAGGCTGAGTTTACAGCTGAAGAAGAACAAGAAGAAGAAGATCAACAATTTTTTTGCTCTGAATGCAGTGTACATGATGGCACATTGTCTAAAGAGGATGCTGATATAACTCAAGTTGTACAACAAGTTAAGGAGGAGGAACAATCAGCTCCAAGTTCCATTGGAGAGGAGCAGATGGGAGAGATCAAATCAAAGTTGAAACCACTAATGAAGAAAGCATCATTGAAGATTTTTTACTTTCATTTCAAGGGCCTGATTTGATTGATGAACCCATGATGGAGGAGGATCATATAGTTTTAGAGGCCCCAAGTGTGGAGCAAGCCTCTAAGAGAACCTTCAGTTATTCCTCCCATTTCATCCCCTTTAATCTCTAATGTTGAAGAGGAGTTTGATCTTTCAAACTTCATGTTTGAGGATGAAGGGAAACCATGGTGAGCTAGTTGCAGATCAAGAGGACACCATGAAGGAGGTAGACCACATGCAGCAGGACAACAAGGAGGTAGATTATCTGTCCAGACTTGGAATATTTCTTTGATGAAGAGGAGCCTAAAGAGATCACATCATTTTCTCCTCCCTCCATCCATATTCCAAGTAGATATGAGCCTACTACCATGAAGGAGGGCATTCAAGAACAACAACCTATGCTCTTCACAACATCCCTTTGGAACCAAGGTTAAAAGATATCAGTCTTCCATGTTCTTCACAAGAGAAGGAAGAGAAAAGGCAAGAGGATGTCATCATCTCTCTCACACCATCCATCTAAGAAGGTCTGCAAGAAAAACTCCATTCTTGGAGTTGAAATTTAGAGAAAGGGGCAGATTCAAAGGATCAGACCATGCCCAATCAGATACTTGGCTTCATTGGAGCCAAGGGAGAAGCCAAAAACAAGTCATGCCTACTTCAGGGCATGAGGATGAGTATCAAAGTACCAACAGTCATCATCAACACCTCCAGGAGTCCAATGCCAATCAACTTGGGGAGGTATTTTTGGTTGATATTTCAATACCTTGATGATTTGGGTGGAGTATCGGCTTACTAGTTAGTTTTTCACTCATACAAGAAGCCATATTCAGTGTCAAATCATTTGCATGGCTTCCCCTCTTAAGAAAGGGAATCTACTACTCTTTTCCTGTAGCAGACTTTGTTTAGCCCCCTTTTCTCTCTTGTTAGTTTAGAAGTAGGAGTAGACTTTGTTTTCAGTAAAAGAAGTTCTTGTGCACACTCTGTATGTCTCATTTGAGGCATGTATGATTTTGTCTTTGTACATAAGTTTTGTTCGCATTACTCTGGAGGTGCATGAGGCTAAGGCCCTTCATTATTCATGGCAGAAAGACCCATAGCTACTTGTAAAATTTTCTATTTTCAAAATAAAACAAATATAGAGCAACTAAAGACATGGGTTTCGAGGACAGTCCATTTTTGGGATGAAAAGGCTCAGGACAATTTTTTTTCTACTCTCAGAAGCCTTGCAAGATTTGTTATGTCGGGAGTCGTGGACGCGCGAGTAGGCTCAAGATTGGGAAAAAGTGAAAAGCGGGAAATCAGAGAGTCCATTTCAAATCAGAAGGATTAGTACCAGGATATTATTCTTGAATTCATGCCCAATGGATGATTCAAGGCCACTGGTCTCTTCATCTAGCAGGCATATGTCCACTGTGAGTCGCCAATTGTTATCTCAATTTTTTCCCCCTAGAAAAATTGGATCACCCACGACCCCGTACAAGAAAAAAATTCAAAAGAATGGTTCCTTTATGCGAGCCCATGCTTCAAATCCAATAAAAAGGTTACAGGTGAAGACTATATAATGGAATAGCATGGTCAGGGAAGGAGGCTGAGTAGTGTCAAAGGAAACCGGAGGCTCAAAAGAAAAGAAACAAGGAAGGTTTGAAGTTTTCGGGCTTTGTAAATGAGTTCAAAACGAGCCCCAAAATTAGATAAGTATGAAGGGGATAGCGGATGCTACCACGTGTCCAAATGATGCACCTCCAAATATTAAATCCCAGGCCAGAGACCCAAATAAGCAGCCGGGCCTCCACGTGTCTAGAGCCCCAAAAGTTACAGCGGCCATTGAAAAGTCTTTCGACTCAGCGAAAGGTGCTAAGTGTCAGCTCGACACGTAATTTCAAAGATGGGAGCCCAAGGTAGAGACTCAAACTTGTGCCATCCCTCCACGTGGAAAATGGTCAACATAGGTAAAAAGGGATGAGTGGGAAAAAATAAACTAAGTATAGAGTGCAGGTGGAAGGTGGCACATGTCTTAATGACGCTCCTTCAAAGGTAAAATCCTAAGCAGGTTTTCAAGCGAGCATGCGAGCCTTCCACGTGTCCCGAGGTCTAAAAAAGGGACAAATTCGGAGGGTTGAATAGTCAAAGAAAAGGTATGCCATGGTGGAAGAAGTCAAGTTTTAGTCTGATGGTCCTACTTCAAAAGAAAATTTTGGGGTGGGTTTCCAAACAAGTGCCAGGCCTCCACGTGTCGAGGGTCAGAATTTTGGCCCCACCGAGCAAAGGACTCAAGAAAAATACAAAAGAACACCATTGACCTCATGGAAGACACCACATGTTAGTCTGGCTCAATTTGATAGAGTGAAAGGAAAGGGCCGAATCTCCAAGGTGCGTGAGGCTACCACATGGACCTGATAAAGATAGACTCTTTCAAATGTTGCACGCTCGTGTCCAGGAATATTCAAATAGCCATATCATTTGATTGGGAACTCAGATTTGGGAGGGAGAAGACTTTTTGGAAACATCTCGACACCCTCTATGCCATGAAAACATAAAATATCATTCTTAATAAGCTTTAGAGGGTAAAACATTGGAAAATGTTTTCCATTCCATTAATCTAGAATATGATTTCTTCAACCACCGGACCGGGTTAGATTTGACCCGCCGTTATTCTTCCTTGGCATCCGACATAGGGAACCAGAATCGAGAGATTGTAGGCAGATTTGAGAGGGGTGTTGATTGATAGTGGTTGAGCTTTCAGAATTAGGATTCAATGCACATCTCAGATGTGTTTGAAGTAGGATTCAAAATTTTCCGTCCTCATCTCTCTCTCTTATTATTCCTATTTATGGTAAAGGAGGGGCATATTCAAATGGATGGTCATTGATTTCTCCTCTGCCCTCCTCTCTCTTTCTTCCTTAGGGTCATAATGTGGAGTCTAAGCCTCCTCCTATGGCTCTGTAATGGTGTTTTCTTACCTCTTGCCCACTGATGATGTACCGTGTAACATTTTGGAGCAATAAAATCTATTTCGTGATGCATCTGTCCATCCTTGGCTTATTTTATTGTCTCTTCTTACCTCTCATCATTGCAGGGTATACTGTGCATACTCTGATGTTTGTTGCAGGTCTTGGGAGCCATGTTTAATGGGTTTTGAAGTGGTGTTATGTGTGAAAACTATCTCTGGTCTGTGGTGCATCTTGTCCACCCTCTCCTCTACTCACCTCTCTCCACTTCAGGTGGGTGGGTTTGTGATTCAACCAATTCCTTTTCTGGTGTATCATTGCTTAGTGTAGGATCTTTCACCCTCTCTCTCTCTCTATGTCCCCTTGGAATAGATTAGGATAGAATAGGTTCTGCTTGCACTGGAGTAGCTTGTGGGAGGTAGATTAGGAAGCAAGAACCGACTTTCTCCGAAGGTCCATCTCAAGTTTTGCAAGTCCCACAACTTGAGAGATAATACCATGTTGTGCAATCACACCGAATGCCCCAACTTAACCAAAGGTCAATCGGGGGTGTTGTGATTCTGCACTAACACTTGCTATTTGATTTACTTCTGAACTCGCTGATAAGTCAATTTTACCTCTTTTTACTCCACTACCTAAATTATCTTGTTGACTACTCACTGTATTAGAAACTAGAAAACTAAGCACAAGGGCTAGGTCACTATGTATATTTAGATGCGCGCCCATGGCCCATGTTGTCTTTATTGGTGCGCTTTCATAAGAGGATGATGAGGGTTCCCTATCATGCTTTCCCAAATGAGGGAGTTCCAGATGCTTTGGCTCCACGTCCTTTGCGTGAGCTCTAAATCCTTCACAAGCCATCTATCTCCACAATGCCATCTATTCTGCAACCTCACGCTACTTCTCTTAATCCCTCTCATGCACCTCATCGATCTTAAGCCACATTTATTCTCTTTACCTCTCTGCTGCTAGGTCTTCCATCCTTCACCACACCTGCTCCTGCCCTTGCGCGTGGTTGGGTTTAACTAGCCATTGGCTTCTCTTCCAAATTTAGGGTTACCATCAAGACCTTGATCACCAGTGGAATTTCATGCAGATATGATCCCTTAGAATAACGTAAAAGTTAAAACTCATATGTCTTTAGACAACAGCAAGTGAAAATATAACTATTCAGAACACCACTGAACCACATATCCACAACGCGCATCCAAATTAGATCAACATCATAGAGAGCTTGAAATTCTTCTTGTGTCTAAACAAGTGTGCAAAACCTCCAATTCATTTTAGATGCATAAACAACCAACCACTCGTATAGTTCTATGGGAAAGATAACAAATAAGCTCTCATATAAGTAGTCATACAGATTCTGCTCAACCCACGTGCGTGCATCAAACTCAGATCCAATGCTAAATCTCTGAGCGTATTCTTCTTCCAGATCTACTATCCATCTACTAATCCCATTTAAGGCTTTGGGTAAGGATTGAAATTGGCTATATATCATATTTATTATATGAGATGCAAATAAAAACATGGTGTAAAGTATAAAGGAATGAGGTGCACCCTTTTTTATAGTTTTCCTTTTGGAAAAAACTTGTATTTTGGTGCATTTGGGACTAAAATCCACAAATTAGATTAGAATTTCTAATCATGATCAGGCCTTGCTAATCACAATTAGTGAATTACCAAGTTATTAAGAGGCATGGAGCCTTAATCATCCGCTTAGGGTCAACTAGGAGGCTAAGATAAGCTTTTGAAGCTTTCTAAAATGTTGTGGAGGTGAATAGGGTGATTTTGAGTGGTTGGAAGAGAGGTTTAAACCAATACTAGGGTATATTGATCAAAACAAGGGAAAAATAGGATTAATTAGCTTATAAACACTAATTGTCTATTTTGAAGAGGATTTTGACTTACAATTCATCGTAATGTGGCATCCTGAATGCGAAAGAGGTTTGGTGATCAACGAAGTTCTTGTTAACCGACCAAAGTGGCAAGAAACGTTAGTTAATTAGTAAAGATCATTAATTATAATGGAATTGGGAAGAATAAGAGTGATTTGTGTGTGTTTTGGCAATAAGATTACAAAAGTGGAATTTAGGTGTCTACACATTTAATTCAATATCAATATTCATTGCAAAATCATTATTCTCTGAATTTTCATGATGTATTTCATCCTCATTTTCTAAAACATTAGGTACATTTGATATAACAGATGTACCTTGCCCAACACAATTTTTTTTCATCCTATGTACTTTCTTTATTCTCATCTCTTCCAATTGCTTTAATGTCTTGTTTTCAAATTTATTCTTGTTCTTACATCATCATATATATATATATATATATATATAGTGGGGTATGGGTTTTATCACCATTCTAACTCCTTGATTAATTGGACAAGGATTGATTCCCCTTTTTCCAAGCATGTTAGATCCTTGATTATCCTAGATTGAGAGGATGAAGAAGAAGAGAAAGAAAGAATAGGTTAACTATGCCTTTTTGTAGCTATTTTTTGAAGTTTAAAACATGTCTATATTTCTTCATTTTTTTGGCTCATCGAAATTGATTTTTTTTTTATACCCAGCCAAAAACTAGGCCTAATTCTATACATATTAAAAATATATATAATTTTTGATATTTTTTCAGGGAGTTAGGGGGGGCATACGATCAGAGCTCCGTTATTTTTCAAAATATAAAATTTACATACTAGAAAAATCATACAAAAATACTCGCTTAAAAAATCTAAAAAAAATGGAGCCCAAACTAGATGCTCCTATCTATCTTTCTACCAAAGGGTTTTCAAAAATAGTAAATGGTTCTAAAAAATGGTGGGGAGCGCGAAAATCACTCTCTAATATTTTTTTTAACAAAAATAGGATCACCTGTTGGTATTTTAGTTATTTGACCCACTTAAAATTAACCATTTTCAATAAAATTTAGTATATTAGAAACTAGACTCAAAATGCTACAATTCATGTTCCTACAACGTCTTCCAATTTTGAGTGTAACTATTTCAAATAACTTGTACAAGTTGAAGTTTTTTTTATTTTTCATAAAGAAATGTCAACTTAAGATCCCCTTTTGGCCCTCTAGATTGGTGCACTTACCCAAATCATCGTAGGACATATTAACTCCATCTCTACAATTATGTTGCTGGTAACCTAATAACTCAATCTCCACTTCCTATCAAGGTTTTACATATAAAAAAATGAATCCCTAGCTCATTACATCACTTTGATGAACTTGGGGGATTTTCACCATATCTCTTATGACAGGTCAACATTTTCTAGTAACATAGATATTTAGCAATTGTAACATATTTAAATTGTGAATATGTAGAAAAGTAAAACACTATGATAGAAATTGGAAAATAAACAATATAACTCTGAACACTAAAATTATGTGGGGAAATACCTTTTGGGTGAAAAAACACCACATACAAAATAACTCTACCCTTTTATTAATATGAGGAAAAATACACCCAGATACACAACACCTTCCTTCTTACTTCATCTTCAATATGTAAAACATAAACAACTACATCAATTTTTTCTATATATTATTGATTCACATTGAATGAAATTATTTAAAAATTTGAGATTCCACTATACTTGTGTATGGTTGTAACAATCAACCTTTGTTAAATTACTAAGTAGTTTGAATTCAAACTTAGCATTGTAAAGTTAATATAAGTTTATTGAAATAATTCTAAGTATATAACTTAGAATTGTGGATTTCACGCATGATTTTTTAGTTGGGCCATAATAAGCTTGTACCCGTTAAACATTATGTGCTCTAACACTCCCCTGTTAAGTTTAGTGGGGACACATGCTATCATCACCTTTTTATTAGATAAAAAGTTACAAACACACATTCTCATTAAGGGATTTTACAATTATCACATTTCCATAAAAATAATTATATGCCCAACTTCATATAAGATGATAAGAGGTTAGCATGTTAAAGAGAAAATTTTTTTCTTCAGTTTCTCAAAGTAAGTGCATATATAGTGTCTTCCACAAGTTTTTGGAGCCTTTTATAATACAAGGAATCTCTATATCACAACAGTTCTTTGAGATCTATTGCAAACTCACATAAGGTGACTATTAGGTTGTGGAGCTGAATTGCTTCACAGTTAGCATGCTTTATCAACTTGCAGGAAAACACAGTAACTGACATTGGTTATGAAGGGACCAACATTGGTCACCTATGACTGACATTGGTCATGCCCAGTAGAGAACCATCTTTGGTTAGGGCTAACCAACATCGGTTACCAGTGCGTGAGTGTTTTATTTAACTCATGGGAATTAGATCCAAATTTAGTATTAAAGTAGATCTATTGATTGTAATTACATGGCTAAGCGCCCTTAGTTTTTATATGCTTGTATAAGCATAAAAGCTACGATTAGAAGGTTAATTGGACAAGGATTGAGTTAGATCCTTGATTCATTTAGAGATATGGGAGGAGAGGAGATACTCTTGGATAGATGCATTGTACTCTTGTATTGAAAGATCTGGTTTGTACTCTTGTAGATCCAAATGTTCGTGAGATCTTGTATTATAGATCCATGAGATCATATTGTATTGTTGATCCATGTAGATCTAGATATTGTAGAGGAGGTTATCTTCATGTTTGTACATGTTATGCTGTGATAGAGAGACATACTTACTTCTTGGTGCACAATTATAGTTGTACATATGATAGACCCATGTGGACGTAGTCCACATTAGTTATGTGATCTGCTGGTGGTGTTTGGAGGCCATAATACATGTTGTGTTATGTGTGTGTACTTTGTCTTGATTTGGATTATTCTTCCATTGCTGTAGATTTTGGGGAATTGTTTAGATCTTATGTGCATGGTTGAGTTTGTTATTAAATCATAACACTATTCCATAGTCCTGAATTCCCAATAATGATGTTTACATAAAATCACATAGGGTGATATCTTACAATTCCTTTTTACAATATAGAAGTGTAGAGAAGGAAGATGCAACATGGATGTTATGATGTGAAATTGTCATGCACACTCCCTTGCAATGACATATATGAAAGGATAAAATTACTTGAAACTTGTAAAAATTTACAACACTAGAGATTAATATTCAACTTAATATTCAGTTGGATAGAACTAGAGATTAATATCACTATTGAGGGATTTTTCAAATGAAATGCATATGAATCTCAATATGTTTTGTTCATTAATATTGAACTATATTGTTTGCAAGAGTTATGAAACTCTAAGGATCACATAGAAGTATTGTGTTTCCTTTTACATCCACATGGAGTTCTTCCAACAATTTTCTTAGCCACATGACTTCTTTAGCTACTTCCATAACAATTTTACACACTACTTTAGTAGAAGAGATAAACATTGTGAGTTTTTTCTTTCTATTCCAAGTGATGACACCTATATTAAACTTGATAACATATCTAGATTTAAATTTCCATCTATTACATCACTAGCATGGTCAACATCACAATAACCTTATGATTTTACATCATTAAAATAAGAATAATGTAAATTAAAATTGATTGTACATCTAATATATTTTATGATTATTTTTGAATTTTTTTAATGACCGTCATAAGGATCCTACATAAATCTAGAAAAAACACATATTGCATAAAAAATATCAGACCCACTAACAACTTCCTATATAAGGTAGAATTTACTTTGACACATGCATGTTGAGGATCAAATTTTATACCAACTTAAATATGAATGACTACAAGTTTACAATCAATCATGTTAATTTTTTAAAGCAATTTATTATCATATTGAGTTTGAGATACTACTACAAAGCTATGATACTAAAGAATAGTAATGCCTATAAAGTGGTAAAGCAAGCTTAGATTAGTCATTTCAAAATATTGTTTCTACCTAGTTTTAATTTTACGAATAAAACTATTTATTCTGTTAGTAATAAAAAGATCATCAACATATAGAACAAGTAAAACAATTTTATTATTTTTAAATTTTGCAAATGAATCATGATAAGAAGAATAATTAGAGAAACCAATATCTTTAAAAAAACTATTAATTTTAGCATATCAAGCTCGAGGAGATTGTTTTAAACCATAAACATAATTTTTTGGTTTACAAACATAAATTTATTTTCCAAGTTCTTTAAATCATTTAAGTTGAGTCAAATAGATTTCCTCTTCTAAATCACCATTTAGGAATGCATTTTTCACATCCATCTGGTAGATTTCCAACCATATTGAACAACTCAATCTAGAAGAATCCTAACTATGCTCATATTTTCTACAAGAGAAAAAGTTTGTACATAGCCCATATCGGGTTTTTTAGTAACTCACAATTCACTAACCTAGTCTTGAATTCATCAACTTATGTGGAATTTTATTTGATCTTATATAACCATTGAGATCAATGATACTCCATTTTCATGGTGGAGGGACACGTTCCCAAGTTTGATTTTTAATAATTGTAAAGTACTCATATTTCATGACTTCTATTTATCTTTTGTCTTGTTTTGCCTCTTCAAAAATTGGGGTTTATGATTTAACAAAATATATATGTTTGTAAAACCCTAGATATTGCAGAGTCATTATGATAAATAATGCTAAAGTAAAGATATGACACAAGTAATAAGCTAATGAAAATTGAAACCCTAAGTGCAAGGGAGGGAATAAAGGGCTTAGCTGATTTCAAAATAAATCCCAAAGTGTTATGGACTGAAAGAATGATGAAAAAAATATCACAACTGTGCTTGATAAATTATGTAACTACAGGATGAGTCTGGACTAGGGCACCTAGACTGGGGCGAGGGTACCTAGGCACTAGAGACCTTTACAGGGTGCTTATGACTGCATAAGAGATTAGAAACTGATTCTTCTTATGTCTATAGGTGGCTACTAACCTTCACTATTAGTCTCATGTATGTCACACTATGTCTACAAAATTCACCTGTAACCTGCAAAGAGAAAGATAACTTGCAAAACCCAAAAACACATCAAATCCTAAAAAGAAAAAGATGCAAATGGGGAGTCAGATTGACCCCGATGGTCACTCAATCAAGTGAACTTACGACTGAGTGTTACACTATATATTAGAATCCATGTAGTTCTTATGTGTATGTGTATAAATCGTACCCTAAGATGCTCTTGTGTAAGATGCACTTGATAACAAACAATAGCTATATGTACTAATGTAAATAGATGCGTGGATGGAAAAAATGAACTTCCCCTCCTATTCATGTATGCAGAAAATGTAGTTCCTTGTCCCTTGAGTGAGTGCTAGATGGATGCCTTAATGCTCTTAGAATGCCTTTTGGATGCAACCTCAGGTGGTGATAATATATACTTAGAGCTTGGTCCCTTATTATGGTCACATAAATTTTTATTTATATGATTCCTTTGTTTGAATTTTTTGATTGATAAATAAAAGGCTGAACCATAAGAAAATAAGATTCCCAAATAATAAAAGAGACCTAAAAGAAGCAAATAAGATACAAAGAGGTCGAGGGAACCTAGTTGTTGGTGTCCAAAGTCAATAAAGATAAAGTAATGAAGTTTAGACTGGGTTGTGGGGTGTGTAAGACAAAAGAGAAATCATAAAAGAAAGAAAAGAGGCCAAATATAGTAATCAATTACTATTTTTCTCACTTAGGAATCATATGAATAGTAGTATGTGTGTAGGACCTAGAAATGTACCCATGTGTGTGATTTCTTGTCTATATTTTCCCCCACTTTATATTGTTGAGTGAATACTCGATAACATAAAGTAGATAAGAGATGAATAACTGATAACCATGTATATTAATGGCAAAACTGTGTTGAAGAGACAAGAAAAATCTTGGAGTGATAAAAATAAAGCGTGAAAGCTAAAGAAGAGGAAGTGACCTTAGGGGTGAAGCGTATGTGTTTTGCTGTGTTTGTACCTGTTGTCATTGTCCCTTGATGAAGGGATTATTCTTGTGGAAAATTAAAGAAGAGGCTGCAAAAGAAGAGTGAAAGAGTAATCAAAGTCATGTGTTATGAAAAAAATTGTAAAATCATGTAAAAGTATGTAAAAGATGTGAAAATGTAGTAAAAAAAATGTGTGCACTTGATCCATGATGAGTGAAAAGGATAGATAGTATCCTGAACCATTATAGGAGAGCGAGTTTTTTGGGCGATCTTACACCAAGTGTGAGTTTTTGTTGGGGAGAAAGGTATAGTGTTATTCTCCATTCTTGATTGCTTCTATAATTTATATACCACTATAGATGGTGTGATCCTGCTTTGTTTCGTGTTTGATCCAGTTCGATCCAAGTAGAAAAAGAAGATAGAATGAATTCTGATTGTTGTAAGATTGTGTCTGTACTGTGAAAATTTCTCTGTGAAATGATGTAAACTATGGCAATATGAGAAAGTGATTGTAATTACCCCCTGGTCAGCGCCTAAGAAATGTCATGAGCACCCAGGTGCTAGTTTCTGTATTTGGGAATTGGAGTCTATGTTGAACTAAGGACCCGAGTCAGAATTTGGGCCATTCTTGTGATTGTAACTATTTCATGTTCCTGTGTTGTGTAGGTTTGTACTGGCGCTCTGAGTTGTTATAGGGGGTGACTGATTCATCCAATGTATGCCCCCTTCATTTGGGGTGCATGTGATGTCACAAGGAGGATGTAGCCCAAAGGAGAGGATCGAATGCTGATTTGATACTAATACCCTTCAAGGGGGAGGGAATGTGCATGGTAGAAACCAAGGCACGTGTAAAAAATTGGTTGGAAACATGTGTTAGTGTAAACAAGACAAATATGCATATAGAAGACAAAGTCTAATTTAGCAGACAAGAAGATAATGTAGAACAAAAAAAGTGGGTTTCAAACACTGGGCATTATTCATAATGTCGCAAGATAATAAGGGCCGAAGCGGCCAAAAAAATACAAGCAATAATCATACAAGACATAGGGCATAACCCGCAAATGATGGAATACAATAAAAACAATGAAAAACAGGAGCAAACAAAGTATCAGACAACCATGGTGGTAAATAGTTCCTGCAAAGAAAATGCTACACATGAAGCACCCATTAGTATGTTACAAAGCTAAAACTATGTCAAGTCATGTATATATCGATAGAGTAGTGTGCTAGTAAAAATAAGAAGCAGTATAAAACAAAATAATAACACCTGTAGTATGTACAAAAAGTAGATGCCCCCTAGAAGCCTCAATGGGATTGGTAAAAGGTACAATGTCAAGCATCCATGTTGTGTGTGAAGTCTGCATTCACAACCAGAGAACAAGTGAATGTGCATGTGTATATAGCAAAGATAATGACATACAAATTATTTGTCTAGCATGTGAAACAAAGTGTGCATGTAACTAGTATAAGCAAGCAAGAATAGATGCAACCAAGATATGCCATATGGTGTGAATGAGTGAGATGGAATGATATGTAACATGAGTGTGATAGGAGTAGTATGCTCCCTGAGTGTATGTGGATGAATATGTATGAAATTAGGTTCATTTATAAAATACCCCTTGATAGTCAAGAATGAGCCATAGAACAAGAGTATGTCATCAGGAAATGGTTTGAACTGTGTGATTGATAGATAGATCAATGGAGCATATAGCATAAAGAGTTCAAATGTGGTAAGGTTCATTTTAGATTTATACCCGCAGCAGTCGAGTATGAACCATAGAGCTAGAGTGCGTCATAGGGTAGTGACAATAAAAGTTGTGTAAGATGCATGCGAAAGACTAGATGTAAAAAATGAAGCGTAATAATAGAAATGCGAGACACCTGATAATGCTAAGAGGGGGGAAGTAAGCATGATGCCCCCGAAGTGTATGATGTGTAGAATAATCAAGTAACATCATCAAATATATCGTCATTTTCATGGTGGAATCCAAATGGAGATGCGTTTGAGACCTGGTAAGTAATGGTATGTGGTTGATCATGTAAGGAGCAATTTCGGTGTAATTGTACAATGCTCATATGCATACTCTTCATTGGTGAAAGGTGAGAGTGGACAATCATGTGCATACCAATGAGTAATATTTTTTCTATAGCTGAGAAATGGATCATTGCAAATAGATACATGGTTAAAAAGGCATGGGAAATGTTGATATTACTATGATAAGGGATATAAAGTGTCACCAATGTAGGCAAGCCAAGAATTCCCAAGTGCGAGTGGAGAAGTGCAAGAAATACGTGCAATAAAGACTGATAGATGGAAGACACAAATACCATAAAACATATGTAACAAGAACATATCCATGATATAGATAAGGAGAATGAGATGGAGGGAGAATATCATCTAGTGTGAATCCTAGCCCAAGCCAAACCATCATATGTGCAAATAGTGTCAGAACTAGTAGGATCGAATGGACTATGTGGCCAAAAAGAAATATTGGATTAAAAAAGTGCATGTGAAAGGAGGGAATTACATGTGCAAAGTGCTCATTAGAAGATGAGGAAGGTGGTATGATGTCCAATGTATGGATTCGACACTCAAAAAAGCACCATATCATTAGTAGGAGGGGGGTTTCTTGAATTGATATTCTACAGGGCCAATAGAAGTGAAAGTATCATTGAAGTATGACTCATCTATCTCGATAAGAGTAAAATTAAAATTCTGTAATCTTTCATTAGTAAGCTTAACGGTATCAACCTCGTCATCAAAATAATTAGTGATGGCATTATCATGCTATATAACAGTATCAAGGATAATGGTTAGGAGGTTGAGCTAGATGTAGGAACGACAGGGAGTATCAGTGAGTCGAGTGGTGGTGGGCATTGGAGTAGACACATTGGGTGAAATGATATTAGAAGTGTGGGTGGAAATTTATGGTAATGCTTGTAGAGGTGAGAGGAAGGCTGTGTGAAGCACTAGATTGACCAATATTAAATATACGAATATTTCTATATGGAATAGGCTACGATGGAAGAATATGCAATAGTTGTAACGAGGTCTATGTGACAGAACTTGAATGGATCAGGGTCAACAGTAATGTTATGTTCATAACCATCATATAAGAATTTAACACATTGATGAATAGTAGATGGAATGTCATGCATTGTGTGAATCCAAGGTCTACCAAGTAATAGATTAAATTGAAACGAGGCATTGATAATGAAGAATATTGTAGGAACAATCTTAGGCCCAATTTGTATAGGTAACGTGATAGTTCCTAGGCATGTGCGAGTAATGGAATCATAACCACGAATGTGAGTGGACTTTTTAGTAATTAGATTATCAGTAATGCTTATTTTCTTTAAAAGGGAGTGAGCACATAGATTAATGGTGGATCCATTGTTAATGAGTACACGCTTGATGCAAATGGTGCTGACTATAACAATGATAAGAAGAGGCGTACATGGATCATCAACATCAGATGGCGATATGTCCTCATTACTAAATGATATACCACATGGTATATTTTTGAGAGACTGAATGAGATGTGTGAAGGCCATCGAAAAGTTATTACTTTCAATGTGGATAGAGAAAAGGGAAACCTATAATGTATGACGATGATCGGTTGCATTGCGTAATAATTTGTAAACATATGTTTTGGCCGGTGTATTCTTAAGTTGAACTATATGATGTCATAACCCTTGGAAGTGGTAGAAGGAGCAGCAGAAGTGATAGGTGGTGGAATGGAAATAGGATGAGCCGTAGGGGATAAGTGCGTTGAGTGGTGACTACATTGATAGTATGATCAACTATAGGAGTAATGAAGCGAGGAGAATGCTGAGTACAAACTTGCATAAAATCAAAAATGGTAGTAGCCATGCTAGAAATATTAATGGGGGTGAAAGAAGGATAAGAAGATTGATCCATGAATTGTGAAGAAGAATACATACTCAGAAGGTAGGTTTTAAATGGACGGGTTCACCAAATGATTAACAAAATATAGATGTGCGTAAAACCTTAGATATTACAAAGTCACGTATGATAAATGACGCTAAAGTACATATTGCACAAGTAAT
>CM034150.1:239259287-239349287 GCA_019776745.2 Taxus chinensis
AGTTCGATCCAAGTAGAAAAAGAAGAGTAGAATGAATTCTGATTGTTGTAAGATTGTGTCTGTACTGTGAAAATTTCTCTGTGAAATGATGTAAACTATGGCAATATGAGAAAGTGATTGTAATTACCCCCTGGTCAGCGCCTAAGAAATGTCATGAGCACCCAGGTGCTAGTTTCTGTATTTGGGAATTGGTGTCTGTGTTGAACTAAGGACCCAAGTTAGAATTTGGGCCATTATGTGATTGTAACTATTTCATGTTCCTGTGTTGTGTAGGTTTGTACTGGCGCTCTGAGTTGTTATAGGGGGTGACTGATTCATCCAATGTATGCCCCCTTCATTTGGGGTGCATGTGATGTCACAAGGAGGATGTAGCCCAAAGGAGAGGACGAATGCTGATTTGATACTAAGACCCTTCAGGGGGAGGGAATGTGCATGGTAGAAAACCAAAGGCACGTGTAAAAAAATTGGTTGGAAACAATGTGTTAAGTGTAAACAAGACAAATATGCATATAAAGACAAGTCTAATTTAGCAGACAAGAAGATAATGTAGAACAAAAAAAAGTGGTTTCAATCACTGGGCATTATTCATAATGTCGCAAGATAATAGGGGGCCGAAGCGGGCCAAAAAAATACACAATAATCATACAAGACATAGGGCCATAACCCGCAAATGATGGAATACAATAAAAACATGAAAAAACAGGAGCAAACAAAGTATCAGACAACCATGGTGGTAAATAGTTCCTGCAAAGAAAATGCTACACATGAAGCACCCATTAGTATGTTACAAAGCTAAAACTATGTCAAGTCATGTATATATCGATAGAGTAGTGTGCTAGTAAAAATAAGAAGCAGTATAAAACAAAATAATAACACCTGTAGTATGTACAAAAGTAGATGCCCCTAGGAGCCTCAATGGGATTGGTAAAAGGTACAATGTCAAGCATCCATGTTGTGTGTGAAGTCTGCATTCACAACCAGAGAACAAGTGAATGTGCATGTGTATATAGCAAAGATAATGACATACAAATTATTTGTCTAGCATGTGAAACAAAGTGTGCATGTAACTAGTATAAGCAAGCAGAAATAGATGCAACCAAGATATGCCATATGGTGTGAATGAGTGAGATGGAATGATATGTAACATGAGTGTGATAGGAGTAGTATGCTCCCTGAGTGTATGTGGATGAATATGTATGAAATTAGGTTCATTTATAAAATACCCCTTGATAGTCAAGAATGAGCCATAGAACAAGAGTATGTCATCAGGAAATGGTTTGAACTGTGTGATTGATAGATAGATCAATGGAGCATATAGCATAAAGAGTTCAAATGTGGTAAGGTTCATTTTAGATTTATACCCCGCAGCAGTCGAGTATGAACCATAGAGCTAGAGTGCGTCATAGGGTAGTGACAATAAAGTTGTGTAAGATGCATGCGAAAGACTAGATGTAAAAAATGAAGCGTAATAATAGAAATGCGAGACACCTGATAATGCTAAGGGGGGGGGAAGTAAGCATGATGCCCCCGAAGTGTATGATGTGTAGAATAATCAAGTAACTTCATGTAATATATCATCATTTTCATGGTGGAATCCAAATGGAGATGCGTGTGAGACCTGGTAAGCAATGGTATGTGGTTGATCATGTAAGGAGCAATTTCAGCGTAATTGTACATGCCCATTGCGTACTCTTCATCGGTGAAATGTGGGAGTGGACAATCATGTGCACACCAATGAGTAATATTTTTTGTATAGCCGAGAAATGGATCATTGCAAATAGATACATGGCTAAAAGGCATGGGAAATGTGATATTAATATGATAGGGATATAAAGTGTCACCAATGTAGGCAAGCCAAGAATTCCCAAGTGCGAGTGGAGAAGTGCAAGAAGTATGTGCAATAAAGACTGATAGATGGAAGACACAAAGACCAAAAACATATGTAACAAGAAGTGAATCCTAGCCAAGCCAAACCATCATATGTGCAAATAGTGTCAGAACTAGTAGGATTGAATGGAATATGTGGCTAATAAGAAATATTGATTAAAAAAGTGCATGTGAAAGGAGGAATTACATGTGTAAAGTGCTCATTGGAAGATGAGGAAGGTGGTATGATGTCCAATGTATGGATTAACACTAAAAAAAGTACCATATCATTAGTAGGAGGGGGTTTCTTCAATTGATATTCTACAAGGCCAATAGAAGTGAAAGTATCATTGAAGTATGACTCATCTATCTCGATAAGAGTAAAATTAAGATTCTGTAAGCTTTCATCAGTAAGATTAACGGTATCAACCTCGTCATCAAAATAATCAGTGATGGCATTATCATGCTAGATAACAATATCAAGGATATTGGTAGGGGGTGAGCTAGATGTAGGAGCGAGAGGAGTATCAGTGAGCCGAGTGGTGGTGGGAATTGAAGTAGACACGTTGGGTGAAATGATATCATAAGTGTGGGTGGAAATTGATGGTATGCTTGTAGAGGCAGAGGAAGGCTATGAAGCACTAGATTGACCAATATTAAATATACGAACATTTCTATATGGAATAGGCTACGATGGAAGAATATGCATAGCTGTAACGAGGTCTATGCGACAGAACTTGAATGGATCAGGGTCAACAGTAATGGTATGTTCATAACCATCATATAAGAATTTAACACATTGATGAATAGTAGATGGAATGTCATGCATTGTGTGAATCCAAGGTCTACCAAGTAATAGATTAAATTGAAACGAGGCATTGATAATGAAGAATATTGTAGGAACAATCTTAGGCCCAATTTGTATAGGTAACGTGATAGTTCCTAGGCATGTGCGAGTAATGGAATCATAACCACGAATGTGAGTGGACTTTTTAGTAATTAGATTATCAGTAATGCTTATTTTCTTTAAAAGGGAGTGAGCACATAGATTAATGGTGGATCCATTGTTAATGAGTACACGCTTGATGCAAATGGTGCTGACTATAACAATGATAGAAGAGGCGTACATGGATCATCAACATCAGATGGCGATATGTCCTCATTACTAAATGATATACCACATGGTATATTTTTGAGAGACTGAATGAGATGTGTGAAGGCCATCGAAAAGTTATTACTTTCAATGTGGATAGAGAAAAGGGAAACCTATAATGTATGACGATGATCGGTTTGCATTGCGTAATAATTTGTAAACATATGTTTTGGCCGGTGTATTCTTAAGTTGAACTATATGATGTCATAACCCTTGGAAGTGGTAGAAGGAGCAGCAGAAGTGATAGGTGGTGGAATGGAAATAGGATGAGCCGTAGGGGATAAGTGCGTTGAGTGGTGACTACATTGATAGTATGATCAACTATAGGAGTAATGAAGCGAGGAGAATGCTGAGTACAAACTTGCATAAAATCAAAAATGGTAGTAGCCATGCTAGAAATATTAATGGGGGTGAAAGAAGGATAAGAAGATTGATCCATGAATTGTGAAGAAGAATACATACTCAGAAGGTAGGTTTTAAATGGACGGGTTCACCAAATGATTTAACAAAATATAGATGTGCGTAAAACCTTAGATATTACAAAGTCACGTATGATAAATGACGCTAAAGTACATATATGACACAAGTAATAAGCTAATGAAAATTAAAACCCTAAGTGAAAGGGAGGGAATATAATAATTAGCTGATTTTTCAATAAATCCTAGTGTTATGGAGTGGAAGACTGATGAACAAGAGGAGAAAATTGTCGTAATTGTGTCTAATAAATTATGTAACTATTGGATGCGCATGGACTAGGGTACCTGAATTGGGGTGAGGGAACCTAAGTGTTAGAGACCTCTACTGAGCACCTATGAATGCGTAGGAGCTTGAAAAATTCTTCTTCTTATGTTGCAAAGTAGTCGCTAACCTTTGGTGTGTGTCGCATGTATGTCGCACTATGTCCGTAAAATTTGTCTATAACCTGCAAAGAGAAAGATAACCTATAAAACCTCAAAACACATCAAATACTAAAAAGAAAAAAGATGCAAATGGGGAGTCAGACTAACCCCGAAGGTCACCTAAAAGAGTGAACTTATGACCGAGCACTACACTACATCCCAGACTCCAAAGTTCTTGTGCATACATGTGTAGAAATCATGCCCTATGAAGCTCTTGTGCAAGATGCACTTGATAACAAGTGATAGATAGATGTACCAATGTAAATAGATGTGTGGATGGAAAAATGAACTTCCCCTCCTATACGTATATGTAGAAAATGCAGTGCCTTGTCCCTTGAGCGAGTGTTAGATGGATGCCTTGATACTCTTAGAATGCATTTTGGATGCAACCTTAGGTGGTGATAATAGATGTTTATAGCTTAGTCCCTTACTATGGTCACATAGCTTTGTATTTATATGATTCCCTTGGTTGAATTTTGTAATTGACAAATAAAAGGCTAAACGATAAGAAAACAAGATGCCCAAAAGATAAAAGAGGTCCAAAAAAGGTGAGTAAGATACAAAGAGGTTAGGGGAGCCCAGAGGGGACGAGGGAACCTAAGCGTTGGCGTCTTGGCTGGGTGATGGTGTCCAGAGTCAATAAAGATAAAGTAATGAAGTTTAGACTAGGCTGTGGGTTGTGTAAGTCTAAAAAGAAAACATAAAAGACATAAAAGAAGCCAAAGAAAATAGTCAATTACTATTTTTCTTCCTTAGGGATCATATGAAGAGTAGTATGTGATTAGGACCTAGAAATGTACCAAAGTGCATGATTTTGTGTCTACAATTTACACTCATATAAGGTCATTAAAGTATGGTTAGTATGTTGACTTCTAGTCATTTTTATAAGATTACCAGGATAAGAATAATTAATTATGGATTGAGCCCATTTAAGTTTTTTAAATTGATAAAAAACTTGAGATGGCTCCTCCTCAACCTCAGTATCCATAGTGCATGTAATAAGATCATCATCCTCTAGGACATCATTTTATTAATCAAGATAAATAGAAGGGGGTTGAGAAGTGGTTACACAAAATGGTTTCTCAAGTATTTAAACATTCCTATTTTTTAAGATATTGTGTTTAGATGGATCATACACCATTAATAATTTTGTTCATCCATTTAGCCAACAAAAATGTAGGAATATGAGGTAGGATCAAGTCTTATCTTTATACTTTATGAATGAAAATAGACGTGGAACACAAATATTTTTAGATGGGGATAATTGATTTCTTATTTGAACACATTTCTATAGGTGTGATTTGATGCAGGGATTTTTTAGGATCCCTATTTAAAATGTGGACATCATAACTTTTATGCGTAGAAACTTAGGGACTTGATGTAATGAATCATCATCTTGACCATTTTTAAAATAGTCTTACTTTTCCTTTTTGTGATCCTATTTTACTATGGAGAGTAAGGAGTGTTTAAATCTTGTTGAATTCCTCTGGTGGTGTAGAAAAAATCAAACTATTTACTAACATATTCCCTTCATTGTCAGTTCTTAATCTCTTGATTTTTAGCTTATAAGATTTTTCAACTAGGGATTTAAATTCTTTTTAATTTGCAAGCATATTAGTCTTTTCATTAAAATAGTACGACTAGGTCATCATAGTGTGGTTGTTAATGAAAGTCAAAACTTACAAAGCATGACTTATGGAAACAACCTTGAGTGGTCTCCTAACTTCACTTTTGTCTAAATCTAAAGAATGAGAGGACTTAACATTATGTTGCTTGTGGAAGGGTTGAATTTGGTTCTTACCATGTAAGAAAACTTCACATGCCATATGATGGGTTTTTTTTGGGAAGACTAACTACCAGATACTTATGTGACATCTAATAAATGTTCCTAAAATTTAGATGACCAACTCTATAATGCCACGACTAGGTTTCATTCTTAATATAAGAGAAAAGACAAGTTTAAGATGCAAAACCATATAGAATGTAAAAGACATTCTTCTAAATGCATTTAACAATAAAAAAATAGATGGGTATTTTATGAATCATTTATTTCTTAGTAAGGCAACACTAAAATTATCTCGAATTAGCTGAGAGCAAGATAACACGTTCATTTCAGTTTAGGAACATACAAAGTATTTCTAACAAAACTATTAAAAACCTTAGCTCTACCTTGACTATGAGTTTCTAAGATAAAATAATCACCTAAATATACTTGATCATGACATTATTTGATATTAGTGAGGATATCACACATGTAGGTCATGTGTCTTGAGGCACCACTATCTAGGATCCATTCATTGTTGTTAGATGCACAAATAGAAGTGTAGAGTGCAATCATTTATTAATTTATTAATTTTGATTGGTGAACCTATTTCCTATATCATTTTCTAAGATTTTTTTATAATTCTTATGAAAATCTTTTTTCTTGTGGCCAAATTTTCCGCATGTTGAGCAATTATCGTCAAAATGGATTTTATAACTATTGTTTTGGTTTTTCTTGTTTCTATTTTTTATTTGTTAGAGGGATTAAATTTTGATTTAAAATTAGTTCTAGAAGTTTGATTTATAGAGTTTTTAAGAACATTTTGATTAATCATTGAACGTGCTATAAGAATTAGTAAAAGTCTAAGAGGGTTAGCTATTATTTAAAGCTTTAATATTTTAAACAAAAGTTTGAATGTTAAATTTAATGTCTATAAGAGAATAACAAGGAGAGAGATCAACTCTTGACCATCTCCCTCTAAGCCTTAAGTGCTATGCATCTTTCGAGTCACACTTGGTATCACGTTAATACGTAATAGTCACAAACACTATTTAAACTTTAAGGTTTTATGTATTGTTTATTAAAAAATAGGGTGTATTTAATTTTGAAATCTAATAAGGAGGAGAGGGGGTTGGACCACCAACATTCTCCCTCATTAAATACTTGGCACAAGTCTACTGATTGATTAAGCCATACAAACCAAAATGTAACACTCAAAATTACAAGAGCTAGAAAATGAGGATTTTTTTAAACATAAAAACAAATTACACAGCTATAATCGTACATATTAATTTAATCAAATTCATTAAATCAGATTTTTTCTTTTGATCTATCTAACAACATCCATGTAAGCTATGTGTGGTTGAGAAGGGTGTATCTAGATCTCCACAATCTCCCTTCGTCACTACTTTGAGTGACAATGCTTACTAGCATTTTGGCTCAACCTTTATCAGGTCATGGGAACCATGTGAAAGTCCTTGGGTCTACCATGAAGCTAGTTTCTTGACTTCGTATTCTGGTATCCGACCATTGCCTACCTCATGTTCAGTGTTCAACTTCCCATGATCAGGTTACTGACAATTTTTTTAATTGGAAATAAAGTAAATACAAACTCTAAGATCTAGATAACAGTGAAAGGGATAGTTGTGAGGTGGCAGAAGACTTACAACTCATAAGAATAGTGTGATGTCTTGAGTTTAGTTGTAATCTACACGACATATAAATTTGGAGAGAGAGAGAGAGAGAGAGAGAGAGAGAGAGAGAGAGCGAGAGAGAGCGAGAGAGAGAGAGAGAGAGAGAGCGATTGAGTCGACGCGGATAGCTCTGCGAGAGAAGATCGAGCTCTCCGCTCTTCTTCTCTCTCTCGCTCGCTCTCTCTCTCTCTCTCTCGCGCTCGCTCGTCCGCTCTCCTCTCTCTCTCTCTCTCTCTCTCGCTCTCTCTCTCTCTCTCTCTCTCTCTCTCTCCTAACCTTCTCGCTCTCTCTCTCTCTCCCCTCTCCTCTCTTCTCACTCCTCCCTTCTCCTCTCTCTCTCTCTCCGCTGCTCTCTCTCGCTACGCGCGCGTTCGCTCTCTCACTCTCTCTCTCGCTCGCTCTCAGGCTCCTCTCGCCGGCGAGAGAGGCATACGAGATGAGCTCCCGATACGCGACCGAGCTACAGCCCCACCCCCACCCACCACCCCACACACACACACACACACACACACATGAAATAAGAACACATTCTATCATCAAATATACTAGACACAAAGTTTAAAAAACCTCTTTATATTTATTCATCAAGATAAATACAAAGTTTCATACTTTTCTTCCTCGAATCATATGTTGTACAAAATTATTGGTTATGCAAAGTCCACTAAAAAATGCTCTCCAATTCTATGTTAATTAAGAGCTACAAGAATCTCAAGAAGTGTCATTGTCCTTATGCAATTCAAGGGCTTGAAGTCATGGTATTAGGAGAAGGTGAAGAGTCACAACTTGAAGTTGTGAAGTGTGTTTTGTTTGAATAATGAAGATTTTGAATAAGGAAAGGAAGTTGAACAGTTGAGAGAGGCTTTTTGTAGTTCAAATTCTTGACATTGGATAGTGAGTAGAGTGAATGGAGTGAAGAAAATGTAGAGAACATATATACCACTACTGAAGATGATGGTAAAGGCACAATGAACTGAAATTGGAAAAGGTGTGAAAACAAATAGATATAATGATCAGTGAAAGAGGTCTATAAAAAAGAAAAACATAGATTTTGATGTAGGCACAAGAATGATGAGTATGGAAAATAGGGGCAAACCAGAATGAGGAAGAGTTGATGATTAAATTGAAGACAACAATAGGGTAATGGTGGAAAAACAGTGAACTGATAGAGATAGTAATAACTATGATCATAAGGTGAGTATGAATGTTTGAAAAGAAAAATTGTGTGATTTGATTTCAAAGAAGAGTCTTAGACGACATTGATTTGGTATATAATGTGAAGTAAAACAATGATACTGAGGAGAATATAAGACTGACATATGAGAGAGTACAATGTGGTGATGATAGAGATGACTAAGATGAAAGAACAAAAATAGAGACAAATAATAATGGAAAATTGATAATTGTAGTAAAAAGATGAAGATATAAGATTGAGATAACAAACAGAGTATAAAACAAATACCACACAAATAAATGGAGTTGCATGACAAGAACAAAGGTAGTGATGTTTGTTGAATGAAGAGCTAGTAACGGATCATGATCTGTTGATGAAGCAACAAGGAAATAAATGATCAAATTGTAAATTTTTATTGTATTTTCCTATGTGGGTGCTTGGGTGACAGGAGTAGACGCTCCTTGGAAGTTGCAACTTGCTAAACTAGCCTAGTGAGTGCTTGACAGCCTTCCAGTGGGTGCTAGAAGGACTGTGAAGTAGGTGCTTCTCAGGTTGAGTGGGTGCTCAACCAAAATGGAAATCATTATATGTTAAGAATGAGTGTTCTTAATAAAAGGCCTTGATTTCAAGTGGGTTTTCTCCCCCACTATAAATTTGGTGTCATGTATACTTATCTACTTATATGCAACTTAATTTGTGCTCATGGTTTGATTGTTAATTCCATTCAAGAAGTTTTAGAAATTGTGAATTTGATCAGCACTGATTCAACTCCCTCTCAGTTCTTGTAATATTCAACATCTTATTCTATAATACGTAGTTCAATTTTCCTTAAGTGGCTTCATCAGTGCTCACATGAATTACCATGATACATTTACGTTGTGCAGTCTCCACAACCTCTAAATAGGATTGTATCCCTTTAATCAACTTCGCCAATTTTACAGGTCTTGGTGCTCGTGTCGTTCACACAGTGAAATATTTGTTGAGCCATTTCATTTGCTCAAAATAAATATATCATGATCCTCACAACCTTCAGACCTTATACCCAAATATATTTCTACTATAATATGTCATCACTACAAGTATGAAACATGTAGTCAAAAATTTCCTAAGCAGACGATCCTTGACTTACCAGTAAGGATAATTTTTTTATGATATCAAATGATACGATCACAATTAGGGGATTTAATTAACAAAAACCTTAGACCATGTGCAACACTTTGAACCACCACAACACTTGATTGACTCATAACCTTTCACATGGAAACAAATTAAAACATCAATAATGTATCGATTTTAAATGAGGAACAAAAACTTGTACATATATATACTAAAAATATTGATTGCAAATAGATGCAATCTTCTAAATATCTTAGGAGATACACTATAATCTTCAATGGTTGATCCAACCAAACTTATCTATAACACAATACTAGAACTTTAGTTCATATTTGACCCAACCATTCTTTCCACCTCCTTCGCTCAAATGTGAGGTTGATTTATTATAGAATGAAGTGTCAAGTCTACTTATACTTTTGATCTCAACTTTATTATGCCCATATATCATTAAATGATTTTTTTGATCCATGTCATAAATATTAAATGTGATTCAATTATTAAATTCAAGATAAATCTCAAATGCCCTATAATGCATTGCAAACATACCACAACTCGAAGAAACTCAAGTTAGTTTAACAAACATAATAATATGTTATGTAGCTCATCATTTTCAGCTTCCTTTTTATTTTCATCCCCTATGCTCATATGCAACTGAATTCAAACACTTGTGTTCCTAAGATATGCGTGTAAATTGTGCACAAGGCTTCAAGACGAATCCTTGCACGAAACTCCAATGGCTTCAAATGATCTCACTATTTCATAGGTAGATGCACATCTTTGAGATGAATCCATGTCTAAAATGCGAACCTCTAGCAATGAAGCATACATTAGAACAAACACATTGAATGTCTCCAACTTGTGAAATATTTCTAAAAGTTTGCATTATGTTCCCACCTCATGCAAAACATCCAAATGTTGTGCTAAGACGTTTAAGTGTTGTGCCATCCTTTTCAAGGTGTATATTTATGGTTGTAGAGGTGCCACAATACATATTAACTACAAAATACCAAAACACATTTCTTGTGTTGTGCTATAAAGTATATACTTGTGCCAATGTTTGAGTGCTGCAATCAAATCAAGATGATATCACAAATCTTTCTAGACTGTTGTATTAATGCCACAAGTAAAAGTAGTGCAAAACATACAAATTACTTATGTTTGCTATAATTATTTTTTTGGTTGATGCAAGATTACTTGTGAACCTAGATGCTCCCGCATCAGACTTACAAGGGAGAATCAACACTCAGATATTTGAACATATTGGAGACAAACTTTTGTAAAGTAAAGCTAGAGAAGATTGTATGTCAAATTCCAAGTCAACATCGTCTACATGGAACATATCGATCGTCAAACCTATCCTCGTCATCAAAATTGTGCTAAGCATAATTTTACACAATTGATTCTAATTTATTTTGTCAATAAATTTTAGTATGCATTTCAAGATAGGGTCTTAGAAAGAAGTAGAATCCTATCTCGAATCAATCATTTTATTCTCTTTCACATTCTAAGCTTTCATCTCAATTATGGTTATTCGTATAAAATTTAATACACCGACATTGCCATTAGCGATTTGGGAAAATATCTTATTTTGAAAATAGTTAAAGCCTACCTAGTCCCCACTCCT
Source organism: Taxus chinensis (assembly GCA_019776745.2). Classification (NCBI taxonomy): domain Eukaryota; kingdom Viridiplantae; phylum Streptophyta; class Pinopsida; order Cupressales; family Taxaceae; genus Taxus; species Taxus chinensis. The sequence goes on from CM034150.1 coordinate 239,270,573, forward strand.
AAATGGAAGCCAAGTCAGCAAAGGCACGAGGAAGACACACAAAGTGCGTTTATATAATAATATCCTCACTTTTATTAATGCATTCCCACTCTTGTTTATGGTTTTTAGATTACGATCTCGTGGCGGACACGCTTCTCTTATTCAATTTCCACTAATCATTTCAGTGCTTGCTGATTCACCACTCTTTTATTTATTCTAACGAGTTCGTTACACGGATTGGCGCAAGCAAATTTTTATTTTATTTTTTCGCGGGGGAAAAAATTGTTAATACGGACGCTGATTACTGGTTTGAGTATTAAACGTCTTTTCTTTGTCTGCCATGATTTGCGTTACTTTAGCAGGGCCCGCCATTACGGTCAAGGAAATTTCGTAATTGTGTTTAATGCCATAATCTCATGTGTTGAAATAAAATTAATTAAGGTTGATGCTCATGCGACTGTTATTTTAATGTCTTAAGGCTTGAAATCGGTAAGGGTAGGTTCAGGTTGTGCTCAGCGTGCGAGTTTCCGTTATGAGTTTCAACGGGAACCGTACGGTTTGTTTCAACTGTGTACAAAAAGTTGGCCTGGTTAAGCGGGCAACGGCTTAAAAGTTTGTCCTCCCTTGTCACCTATTAATAATATTTAGGCTTTCAATATGGACACGAGATTATTGTTTTCTGTTTTGTAACGGCATTGCATTGCCGCGAATTTTAGGGTTCATGAATCTTCGATCTCGCCTTTGAAAACAAGATTGATAATAATAGTTCAACAACAACGAATCAATCTAATAGATTCAAAACTAAAATGAGACTCTTCCTATATGATAAGGAAACCTCCATGGAAAAACCAAACAAAATATGAAACCCAAAAAGTACGGAAGTAAATAATCGAATAAATATTTCCAGTTTTGGACCAATTGAGTTTAATAGATTGAATGAATTTGATACGTTAAATGAATTTCAATAGAAATAGAAAATGATAGATCTATGTTGAATAAGCTTAAGGTTGTATCAAACCAAAAATTTGAAAAGGCTTTACCAAATATCCTTGTTTGGTGAGGATTTTTTTATCTACAAGTTAATTGATCCAAGATTAATCATATTGTTACACTAGAGTCAAACATAATTGTATCATGTTAATACGAAGGCTATAGTTTAGTATTATTATATTGGTAATGATAAAGTATGTTCTTACAGTTGAGGGAGTGGTTGGCCCAATTTGTATTATTGTGAGAATCCCATGCATTACCTATCATGTGAGTTTACATATAAATTTTATGACATGATTTTTAGAAAAGAAACATCTTTTTTTCTAGACTCTCAAAAGTTGGATGTCATGAAAATTAATAAATTTAGTTGATGATAATGCAACCACACACAATCCCTCACAATATATTATACAAAGTTTGATTAGTGCAACAAATGAAGATAGAAAAGAAAGGAAGAGAGAGAATAAATTACACACTTGTATTTTTCATGTCCAATATCATTTTTATCAACAAAAAAATAAGTGAAAATATAATTATATTATGTGAAATGTAAGATATTAAATTCAACATTGAAGAGATAGAAATAAAAATGGGTATAAAAATGTCATGGGAAAAATAGATAGTTTGATATATGGTAAAATAAAAGGTGTTTTATGGTTAAAAATTTGTATTGGGAATGATAATAAAAGATTGAGATGCAAATTTTGAAATAGGAATATTATTTATTATCTTAAGAATAATAAATTTATAAGTTAATAAATAATAAATTCATTGCGGAGAGCCTATCATTTTTTAACCTCCTCTTTCTTTTCATTGTGACTTGACTTATTAAATACCACCTATCATCACATTGACCAAATTCACATTTTTAAATATCAAACAAATTTGACACATATTAATTAATGTTTGAATGTTTGTTGGAGTGGAATACCTTCCTAAACAACTAGATTATAACAAGTAACAAATAATATGGTCAATCCCTCAATTGTTTGCTTTAAGTGAAAGTAGATTAGCAAATTATATAGGTAACACAACGAATGATTCCTAAAAATAAAAGTAAGGTTAAGTTACTATAATATTATGTAAATAGTTTTTGAAAAAAATGGTACAGAAAATATCTAAATCACATAATATTTAATGATCAATTATTAAGATTTTATTAATATATCACGGAGTGTGATCGGAACCATTGATCTAAAAATCTTGTACAAGTTTTTTTCAAAAAATTGTTTATTAGAGTGATACTTTTTGAAAAAGTTTTGATAACGCTTACCTGCTACACTTTACCTATAAAAATGATACGTTTAAGAAATAACAACGTAGACTCTTGAAAATCTTTTTATTTCTCCATCTTATCTGCCACAAAGGACTGGACACGCGCGCCCCACACGCTATAAGTGCTTCTATACTCCTCCACCATATTTAAAAATGGTGATGATGTGGTGGAGACAGAAAGAGAATGAAACTACTGTAACTGCGGATATGGAAAAGGAGTAGGTAATCTAAAGCAAAAAAAAGAAAAGAAACCATGGAGGCCCATTTTCGTGTAGTGCCTGTCACACTCCTAGTGCATGTATAAATTATTCTTTTCACATTGGCTACAGTAATTTTTCATGCTCTTGAATCTTGCAAACTTTTAAAATTAATAATGGAAGGCTCCACACGCGACCTCCCAGAGTGCTTATAAGCTTCTTCCCCGGCTTGTGCAAGACACGCGCTCTGAACCATCCGGATTCCATCACTCACTGGCAGCTTCAATACTTGCTTTGCCCCAATAGTATAGTGTACCACCTCAGTTAAATCTTCAGATCGAGAAAATTCTCCTGTCCAATCCAAAATCTCTGCAACACAATTATTACCCAATCCAAGATCTCTGTAACCCAATTTCCTGTCGGCGCATTAGTGGAGTATACGAGCTCCTCAATAATTTGTCCACTGTCACGTATCGACTCTATTTAACTGCACCGAAAAAAGCCCTGATCTTTGTGCGCAAAAAAATAAAAAAATTCATGGCATCCATTAAGTCTGCTCATTCTGGCGAAGGCTCCGGTTGTAAATACAAAGTGGCGGCGGAAACCTCAGCGTCTCCGGCGATGTCGGACGTGGCGTTGATAAACATGGCGGCGGCGCCGTACAAAGCCGCGGAGGCGGCGAAGGTGGATTACGGCAAGAGAGGTCAGTGGCTGCGGGCGGCGGTGTTGGGAGCCAACGACGGGCTGGTGTCGACGGCGTCGCTGATGATGGGAGTGGGAGCGGTGAAAGCGGAGGCGCGCGCCATGCTCCTCTCCGGCCTCGCCGGCCTCGTCGCCGGCGCCTGCAGCATGGCCATCGGAGAATTCGTGTCTGTTTATTCCCAGCTCGACGTGGAGATGTCGCAGATAAAGAGAGACGCGGAGATTACGAGTGCAGGGAAAGAAGAAAGCGGGCTGCCGAGTCCGTTTCAGGCGGCGTGCGCGTCGGCGCTGGCGTTTACGGCGGGAGCGGTGGTGCCGCTGCTGTCGGCGGCGTTTATTAAACAGCACTGGGTGAGGATGGGGTTGGTGGTGGCTGCCTCCAGCTTGGCTCTGGTGGTGTTCGGCGCAGTCGGGGCACGTGTGGGGAGGTCACCTGTGGTGAGGGCGTCTGTGAGGGTGCTGTTTGGAGGCTGGGCTGCCATGCTTGTCACTTATGGGATCCTCAGGCTCTTTGCTTGTGTGGGAGTCTGAAAATCTGTGGATTCCACTAGAAATGCCTCTATATAAGCATTTTAAGTTGTTGCTGACATAGATTTCGCCCCCCTACTTCTCTACTTCTGCTGCATCATCCATGTAATTATCTATCATTGAGAATACCATGAGCGACGCGTACTGAAACTGCCATTTCCGTTATCAAAATCAACGGGTACCATGGAGTTAGTTTGTCTGCAGTCTTTATGGTGTTCCTTTTGGAAAAAAAAGAAAAGAAAACATTAAATAATTTTTTGCTTGAAAGGTGTTTCAGCAACTCGTTATATGCTCCCGTCCACACGCAAACTTTTTCTAACTTCAAAGTTACGATAGAATTCACCTATATTCAATAATTTAAAAAACTTAACAAATCAATGAAATTTGATATTTTTAATTAATACATCATATGTTTTAAATATGATTCACTAATATGTTTGCAGGGTTGTTTCAATGATTCGAAAAAAACAATGAATCAATTTTTAAAAAGGTAGTTAAAAAAAATGAAGTTAGTTTTTTTAAGATAGTTAAACAGTTTTTATCGGAGTTATGAACCGGAGGGTTAATGGGACCCCACCTTACAATATGCAAAAGATGAAAGTGTTAAGGAACATCCAACAAAAAACCAATACCAAGCGACATAGTACTGAAAACACGAAAAGGCCGAACAAAAACTATAGAAACAAGGCCTTGAAAAGCAAAACAAGGTAAGAGAAGACATAAACACAAGAAGTCATTAAGAGATTACATGAACCTTCGACTCTTATTTCACTTGAGTAGGTTACACAGTCTTGCGTCCCTGAAACTGGTCAACCGAGTTGAGTAACGCCACTTTTTTGAGGAAGGCGAAGGACGAACCAACAGAACCGTTCAGGGCCACCACACACTTAGGAGGAGGAGAGATAAGGGCCGCGAGAGCAGTTAAATTCAGAGAGGGAACCCTAAAGACAAACACCCTGTGCGAGCAGCAGATGTAGTGGATGTCTTCAACGAATTGAAAAAGAACATGATTTTTTTCCTCCAAATATTTGCAAATTTTACAGTCCATCCACAAGGGGGATGACAAAGGGTCGACTGTAGAAAAGAGAGAGAGAAGACAAACATCTGCCACTGTTTCGACTAGACCCACACGATAACGAGGGTAGATGAAATGAGTCACAACCTTCACTACCATTTCATTGTTGGCACACAACAGAAGGGAAAAATGAAGTTAGTTACACACCAATAAAATTTGGGAAATATTATTTATTTAAAGACAATGTTTATGAAAGTATTTAACTTTGTGAGGGAGAACAAGAAAAAGGCTAAAGCCTGAGAAGCCAAAAGCTCACAAAAGAGAGAATTTATAAGGAATTACACTTTCCAACAAAATCTTTGTTAATGGGGACTAAGGTTAAAGAATAAGAAGCCCAAATTTATTCAACTTGTGTGCTATATTGGTCCCCTTCCCTTATAATTATTAGCAAAATTACATAAGGAAACAATATCACTATGTTAGTGGTCCTACTTATAATAGTCATCTTCAGATGAATTAAACAAAAAAAGTAACCACATTTATAATTATGTCCGTCATAAAATTCCCCACTAATATATTTACCAAAAAATAATAAAAAAATAGTCAATCAATTATACAATTAGATATATATGGTATTTAGACAATATCTACGTATTTAAATTCCACGCCAAAAAATGCCACAATGATGGTGTGAGACATAATTTTTCATTCACTGGGAAGACATATAAAAAAATATATACAATTGTTCACAATACTCTAACTGCTATCTTTGGAAACCAACTATCTTGGAAACATGATATCATGGACTTCGATATTTCCCATAATGTGATTAATAAATCTTATAAACAATTGATTATTAGTCACTTGTGGAAGAGTAGATGTATAAACGCTTTCAATATTGAAACCCTTGTATTCCATTTGAAGTTTCAATTCAAATTGCAATGTTGGATTAGATGAGAAAATGATGAAGATGAAAAAGCAAATGGGAAATCTTGAAGAAGATTCGTATTAGAAGATTGAAATTGTATATGATTTTGTATAGTTGTGTAGACACTCAAAGTTGGCCATTTGAAAATGTTGGTTTTGGATTATATCCCTTATACATAACTTGTATGCATAAACCAAGTTCAAACACACGAACTCACTCTATCGTAAGGCTTGCAACCCCTCACTTTCCTTCTCAATCACTTATATGGACACTTCCATAAGTGAAAAAAACCTTATACCTCTTGCAAAAACATCTCTAGATCACAGTTTAAATCTTAGACCTACTGAAAAAACCTCTTAGCAAGGACAAAGTTGACTGGTCTATTACGTCCCTACTTGAAAATTATGTCCTTTGCTTTACAATGGTCAAATTTGCAAACGAACAACTTTATATGAGGCAACATTTTCCTTCTAGGTCAACCATAGTGTGAAATATTACCCTTGTCCATAGTAGTATTAATATAAATCAATTCCACCCATTTACTTACTTCGTAACTTGGTCACCACTTGGTACTCACAAGACACACACTTGGTCTCCACTATCAAAATTCAATAAAAGATTCCCTATTCATCTCTTTTTTCGGATCATACACAAGGAAAATTCCCTAAGCAGGTTTCAAGCATTCTAAACTAGGTCAATAAAGTCTTATCGAGTCAAAAGCACTCAAAGCCAACTCAAAAAAAGCAATACAAAGTGTTGTATAGCCAAATTCTAGGTGTATACATGTAGATGAAAAGAGAAAATTCACACTTATTATAAGTGGAGAACTATGCGGGTTTTATTCCTCTTTCAAATAGTGTTATGTAGGCATGATGGGTGCTACTCAACCCAAACTACTAACCCCTTTTTACAAGAAATTCAAGAAAGTTTTGTTTTAAGAGGAGAAGACTAATTTCATAAAATTACATGCATCTTTCAGATCACATATCATACAAGAGAAACACATTTGAGTAGTTGTAAGAGGTCACTTCGTTAAAGATCTAATATTCAGAGATGGATTATTTCATCAAACTTGAACAAGATTGTTTTATGATATTGTCCCTACTTGCCAGTCTTGTCCCAAGGTAGATAAAGATTCAATTCTAGATAAAAACTAAATATATCAATATTATTACCTATTTCCTCCAGCTTCAAGTCCAAATCAGTCATCGAAGTGTAGAAAAAGTTAAGTTCATTATCATATTTTGATTTCACTATATTTAACATATGCCCTAATTAATCAAATATTCTAATCCTTTATTATATGTTTAGATTTTTATGTTGAATGTTAATTTAATAATATGAATATATACAATCTTGTCTATATTTCAATCCTACATTTGGTTTTACATTTAAAATCCACTTGAAAATTAGGCTTAAATAATTTTGTAAACTCATTTATTGATCTTACATACCCTTAACTCCTAAGGTGTGGACCTCCACGTTTATCACTATTGGCCTAATCCTTACTACTACATTTCTAGTCATTGGAGGGATTAAATTATTTGTTATGAATTCAAATTTCAAATCCTAAATGATGCGCCTTCAACAGAAAATCCTAGCTCTACACATGCCCTTGACATTCTTCTCTCATGTGAGGTTAATCCCTTTTGTATAGCTCCACTATCCAAAACCCCCTTCTTAACTCATGTTGTCCCCTTTTCTTATGAATATATAAATAAAAACGAACAACCTTGTATTATTAAAGAAAATAACATCTATGTTTATGAGGAAAATAAAGACGACCATAATTATGCTAATGATTATCATGTTGAGTGTGGTAACATTCCTAGTGAAGATGAAGTAGATACCCCTCACCCAACCCATGCCATACCTTATATCTATGGATATCAAGTAATAGAGGACCAACCATGGCTACCTAGTGATAATATTTCTTGTGAAGAGGAAATAACTATCCCCTACTCCATCCATGTTGTACCCTTTATCTATCGTTATCAAATTGTTGAGGTTTGTGCATGCATAACTAATGACAATAACACACATGAGGAATGTTACAATGATAATGAATGTGATTATGATGAATATAATGATAATTATAGTGATAAATGAAATGATGCATACATTTTAATCCCTTCCCTCAATATATATAAAATAACATCTTGTCTAAAACCCAATAAAATTACAAATGATTGCAATGTTTCCCTCTTCTCTTGAAATCAAAAATTACATAAATGGTTGCAATATTCCTCTCTCTTCTCTAGAAATAAAAATATATATGAATGATTACAATATTTATCTCTCTCCTTCTCTTGAAATATGAGAAGATACAAATGTGTACAATATTTATATCTCTTCTATTGAAATACAAAATTGATACAAATAAATTTTACAATCCTCCTCTTTCTTCTTTTAAATTGGGAAATTATGCAAATGATTGTGACACCTCTTCCAACATTTATCTTAATGCGTGTGACTTTTATGATGCTTGTGAAAATATTTCTCTTGAATCTACTTGTGATGATAGGCCATTATGTAATGAATATCAAGGAAAACCGAATCTTAGCACTACTAGTAATACTATCCCATCCTTATTACCTGAACCTAAAGGCCTTGTACCATTTTATGCTAATAAAAATTGTGTTCCAATAGAAACAATAAATAATAAAATCCAACCTCTCCAATAACCTCTACATACTTCTATTAAACCGGCAAACAATTTCTTATCCCTCATGCATGTTGTTGCTGCTTTACAACACAAATTCCATACACTATTACTTGATCTAGTAAATCTTAGTATGCATGGATCAACTCCAATGCCACATATGGGAATCCGATTGTGTACACCATTCTTAACTCACCATTTCCTAGGAGCTTGTGCATGACTACATTCCAATTTTTTGATGGAAGAGGTGACTCATTTATATACATCTTCAGGAGTTTCAAATTTCAATGCAATAAAATCATAGTGAAGAGTTTTTTCTAAAAATATTTCAAAGAGTCTAGCAGAAAGCCTTTATATTGATTTCATCATCTCCTTAGTGGATACATAAGAAAATTATTGGAGCTCAAAAAAACATTTCTAATCCTATATATTAAGAATATGAATCCCATAGTTATATATGATCATTAATTGGAATTACATAAAAAAACTTATGAACCAATGAGTGACTAGGTTATGAGGTTTAAGACTTGTATGCAACAACTAAAATATCAACCATATTATTTGGAACATTATGAAAGATACAAGCCTTTCCACTTATGAAGCAAAAAAAATCTAATCTTGGTGACATGAAACGGGATACCCTCTCTTTCAAATAACAATAAAATTTTCTAGGTGTTATATGTAAGTTTTTCGAAAAGTAGGAGGAGATGTGAGATGAAAATTTTGGTTTACAAAGAAAATAAAAAATTAGGCCTTATAATTTTTTAATTCATGCGAACCAGAAGATATCAATTTTTTCAGTCAAGTTACCACCAAGTGCAAGTCAGTAAATAAGATAAGATGAAGAATACTTTGCAGTGAAATGAAAATCCTTCACCTATAATGTTATGCCCTTTGGAATAAAGAATATGTCAGCTATTTTCTCATGCATTGTGGTAGCAACTTCCAAGGATTTAATTTGAAATTTCTTGTAGGTATGCCGTGATGATTGGAAAATTTATGACATGGTGAAGGACCTCTATGATTATTTTTTCCTCATGTTCAAGTGATGTCACCAAATTCATATTTCCTTTAATTTGAAGAAGCGTGTCTTTGTAACATCATTCGACACTTTGTTAAGGCACATCATATGCAAGTAAGGAATATTAGTCAACCCAAATAATATTGCAATGATTCTACAACTAGAAGTTCCCCAAACTTGTTGGGATGTATGTGCCTTCTTGGTCCATAAAAGATATTACTATAAGTTCTTAAGGGGATATTGTGTTAGAACCAAGGAAATACCTGGAGAGATTGTATTGATATGTAATAATCTAAATTATAAAGAGAAGAATGTGTGTGTGTGTGTGTGTGTGTGTGTGTGTGTGTGTGTGTGTGTTAAACAACCATAATAGTATAAAAAAGTTATATAGGTTCAACAAAAATAATAATAAAAATTATAGGAATATAATTCCCAATAAAATACAAATAAAAAATAAAATAATTTGTTATAAAAATATATAACTAAATAGCTAATTTACCAAAGTAAATAACTTATTACATGTTAAATTACCATTTACCTACTATTTTTACCCAAAAAATATGTGAAAATTGTCATACCTTTTGAGGATTTTCTTCGAAAGAGTGACATATTTGAATGGATGTTAGCACAACAAAAGGATTTTGAGGTTTTAAATGAATATTTAGCCTGCACCCCCACCCTCTAGTTACCTAGCTATATGAACCAATTTTACATTTATGTGGATGCATCCAGTATAGAAGTTGGAAAAATCCTTGCTCATCCAAGAGAGACAACCTAGATCACCCTATATATTCTATAAGACAAAATATCACACCCATGGAATAGAACTATATTATAAATGAGTGCAAGGAATTTTGAATGGTCTATGGACTTTAGAAGTTCTAGCGTGACTCCTTTTTTGCCACATATTTTTTTCAATGATCATGAAGCTATCAAGTATCTATTTAGAAAGCATCCCTTGTATCCAAGAGAATTTACATGTGGATTACATTATTTCAGGAGTTTCAATTCTCCATTTTTATTAAGAAAGGAAAGTGAAATTTAGGCCCATACCATTTGTCACATGTTAATAATGGAGAACCCATGTATGATTTGGATGAAGGCATGCTAGACAAAAAATTTCCATGTCAAGAAACTATGAGAACTTAGGAATAAACACAAATCATAGTGTGTGTAACCATTACTAGCTCATTGAAGGGAGTTATTCAAAATGGATCATGATGAAGTTTTGTGATGGTGTGTTATGGAACATGAGTAGTGAGAGACTATTTTAGAAGAAAATGTGGGATTTGTTGGTGGAAATTATGCATGTGAAGCAACAACACACAAGGTGTGAATAGTTATAATATTTTTTCCTACATTATTAAAGGATACCAAGGCTTATGTACAACAATATGATACATGTTAGTACATAGGCAATCCAAACCACATGAGAAGCCACAACATATAGTGTTCACCTAGGTTCCATTTGAGAAATGGGAAATTTATTTTTGGGATCTATTTTTCCCGTTGCGTGTACACTACATGCTTGGTATATCATCAAAGTGAAAAAATACCTTACTCACTTGTATGAAGCTACACTGACCAAAATTGTACTGCAAAAACTATAAACACGTTCTTATGGGAAAATATTATAAGTCACTATGGTTTCCTATTTAGCTTGACTAGTGAAAAGGGTACTAATTTATTGAATGAGACCTTGCTTATACTATTGTTTGATTTCATGGATATGTACCATAATACTACAACCACCACCCTAAATCACATGTATAATGTCCGAATTCAACAATATATTAAGTAACATAATTACCAAGATTTGTGATGTAGGCAGTCGTGACTGATATGATAAGGTGTTTGCCAAACTATGGGCCAGTAAAAAAAATTACAAATTTCTCAATAAGGAAACCCTTTACAAATCATATTTGGAACTGCATATATTCTTCCCATAGATTTCATGATTTCTTATTTATGAATGGAACATGCCAGATGCTTGGACGATGAAGAATCACTTAGTGCAAACCTTGAAGATTTATTGAAGATGGATGATATACAAGTGATTGCACATTGGAGTAAGAATGTAGAGAAATCAATGAAAAAGGTGTGGCATGATCTCAAGATCAAGCATAAAATATTTCATAACTGTACACTGGTAACATGCTCTATGATTTCAAGTTTTTGTGATACTTGGAAAACTAGGGGTTCATTGGCTTAAACTATATGTAGTGCATAGAATGCTTCCCTTTGGGCCATGCAAACTAAATGCATTGGAATGGGAAATGAGCCCAAGGTATTTTAATGGTAGGCAGATGAATCCCTACCATTCTTAAGTTATAATGTGATATTTGATACTAAGGTTGATGCCAAGTAGTTATTTAAATGTTAAGGGTCAATTAGATGTTAGTAATAGTGGGCTAGATGATGTTATTAAATAAATAACATTTAATGTGCATTTGTAGTTTTAGTTTTTTGGAGTAATACTTAACTGTAATACCCAAATTTTGTGCTTGTAAGGAATTCGATGCATGAATTTGTGACACATTATTATCCTTTTGCAATTTTTGGGTTGGATTTTATTTAGTTCCTTTTCCTTTTGCATAGTCTTGGTTCATATTTGTTGTTCCCGTGAAGTGGATTTTTGTGTAGGATTTTTGATATAGGCATACTATATTTTTTTTATTATTGGCAAATAGTTTTTTGAAAGGGACTATACCCTTATACAAGAAGGCTCCAAAAGCCAGATGTGAACAAAGTAGAAACAAAGGAAAAGATCAAGATCGCGGTAAAACATTCAAGCCCAGTAGCAGGAAACAACTTGCTCAGAAAAAAACCCAAAACCAACAGCAAATCAACATAAAAATAGTGGATTCACAGCGAACAAACAGCTGTTGTCCAACAACAGCCGTGCAGCACTGTGAAACTAACAAGGCGGAGAACCGGTATTCTTGGAGGAAAGTTTTTTCTTTTTGCGCACCGTTATCCAGCCTGTAGAAGCCTCCGCGATTGGAGGATTAAAAAAAGGAGGCGTATTTTCCTTATCCTCCAACGATCCAACTGGGGCAGCGGATTCATAAACATCATTTGTATTTTCCTTTCCATCGCCAACTGGATGAGATTCACTGGCGCCTTCATTAATTGGAATTTTTGAGAGAGGGGTTTCTGGGACAAAAACATCTTCAGTATCAGTATTTGAATCCTCTTTGGCTTCGAAAATCAGGTGTTTTGAGAGTGCATTTTTCCACCAGTTGTTTTTTCCATTTTTTCACTTTTCCATACCGCAAACATCAGCAGTGTGTCCAGTAGCAAAACACTTTCTGCACCTAAAAGGCAAGCGTTCATAATCTAAATATTGTGTCCAAGTTCTGTTTTGGACTTTAAGCTCTATATAAGCAAGGAGATTTTTGGATGTGTCAAGATCAACAAGGATTCTGGTGAAGGTTGTGTGCGTGAAATCAATGGTTTGGGGGTCAATGAAAAGGATATGATCCAAAGTATTTCCAATAATGGTTAGGCAGGTACTATCCCAAAATTTGAGCGGTAAATGGGGTAGTCTAATCCAGACTGGCTTGCAGGAAAAGGATTCAGTAAGTGGGTTAAAAGAAGGGAACCAGGGTTTCAAAACTAGGTAGTGGGATTGAAAATCCCAGAGTTTTTTAGCTATGACTTCCTTATCCCTAATAGAGGAAAAAGAAACAATGAACGTACCTTTCACACATGGATAAAGATCTAGCTTACCAGATAGAATAATGATCCAGTGCTTTGTAATCCAGTCATGAAGGGTAGCTAGGTTTGGCCATAGCCCGCTAAATCTCCCGATTACGGCATGTTCCTGGTAAAAACGTTCTGAATCGAGGACTTCATCCCCAAAAGAGATGCTAGGGTTAGTATCCGCTGGGATCATGGGTGTGATAGGGCTCATCCCCTACGTGAGGCTCCTGCCCTGTAAAATATCCTTAAATGTATTTGGTTTGTTTGATTTATCATTCGGGATCTGATTCACACCATCCTTGGAATCTGGAATGCTAGTCCTAATGGTCTTCGGGTGCAGATCCACTGTAGAAATGCGGCTAGGAAACCCGTCGCCAATAGTTTTATCACTGAAAAAGCCACCAGAAGCAGCTAAGGGTGGCTGTGTCTTTTCCACAGAGGTCGGTTGAGAGGATTTCCCAGGGTAAGGGGTAGAAGAGGCCGCCTTAGCGCTACAAAACACCTGGTCAATCCACGAAAGAACCTCTGCCTGCGTGCCTTCGACAGCACCGCCCCCGTCAGATCCATGGCCACCAAATCGAACACGGGTTTGTGGCCGTTTGACCATTTAGGGTCGCCGAGAGATGTTTGCACAGAGGTCGCCGAAGGTTTGCATAGAGGTCGCCGAAGAGCAGCGCTAAAAATTTTCAATCAAAGAAACATATAAGATAACATCGCATTATAAGATAACAACGCTAAGAGGCATACTATTTATTGAATTTATAAGATAACATCGCATTATTAATACAATCTTTGTTAGTATTTTTTAACAAGAATTTTTGCATTCGTCGGAGGACCGTAAGTTGAAATTAGTGTGGGGTGAGAAAAGATAAAGTAAATGGAGAGGAAACATGCAAGACATTGACATATAGAGGTGTAGCAGCACATATTCCATGGAAGTAGAGATAGAAGAGAGACATACATACCTTATTAGGAAAATAATGAAAGAAATAACATCATCACCCTAATGGGAATTAAAAATTTGAAATTAGGTAGGAATAAGTGATCTTAACAGTTGCAAGGCCCTAATGGATAAACTCAAATAGTAGAGAAATAAATGGTCAAGCATATAAAATAATTTAACAACATAAGTGACACATAGTGTGTGAAGGAAATTAATGGAAAGCATCACAATGTGCCGAGAAAAGAAATATAAATAGAGAACATCATGTCGATGTTGTCATGTTGTTGCTATCGAATTTAAATAGTGTAGTGGAGGAAAATACTTAAACAAAAAGTGAAATTTATTGTGAAAGAAAGAAAATTGGATAAAGAAAAGGAAGTTTTGAGTTGTATAAAGGTGATGCTACCATTAACATGGAGTCCAAATTTCAAGTCAAAGAGAATTTGAACAATTTTTTTTCAAGACGATGCGTTATAGGAGAATCAATCAATCGAGGGTGAAGCAGAGGGGTTTTAGAATGGTCAAGAAACAAAAAATAAAGGATAATAAAATATATAGGCATGAAAGTAGCATATGTGGGTCAACATCTATAGTTAAGGACAAGGGAAGAAAATCAATTACTAACCTTGCCAAGGGAATAAAAGGTTAGATACAACATATATTATTGAAGAAGAAAAAGACATGATAGTTAGGGTTGAGGATGAAATAACAAGCACTTCTAGTGAGAGATTTAGTGGAAAGAAATATCCAAATAATAAAATTTAGAGGATGGTAAAGAAATTAGATTTTGTATAGGCATCCATACCACTCCTCTTTTTAGAGATGCAACATCATGTTGCATTTATGCACACAGAATATTTGGAGACAATGATCACTAGTTGAAATAATATATATTACAATCATAGGGGCCTAAGACCTGATTCAGATCTATTAAAGGACTACATTGTGTAGAAAAATAAAAATAAACTAATGGGGGTATTTATTTATGATTCCATAAGCACAAAATACAAGAGGTAGGGGTGTTGAAACTCTTTAAGGTTTCCCTTGGATTTGGTGAGGCTTCTAATCTCATGCTTTTAAGAAGAATATTTCTACCACATTTATACTTCATTAGGAAAATGATGAGAATCACCCTTTCTCGTATCAACAAGGAAATCAAATTGGTGTGCATAGTTGGACACCTTATTCTAGCCTTAAATGACGATGAAGGTATCGATCTGACGATATAATCCTTTCAGTATAAGAGAGGAGGACACATCTTCCCAATTTCAAATGTTATAAATCCCATGATAAGAGTAGGCACACTACTAGTCAATACTAATCTAACTAAGTGTGACCGTTGGAGAGAGATAAATAAAAAGATTTTTCATATTGCATACCTCATGATCAAGGGGACCCATGTTAACAGGTGCATAAGTCACAAGATAATTTTTTATAGGGTGTTATCTTAATTTTATTAATTTTTGATAAGATTGATGTGTCATAGGGGCACAAGAGGTGAAGAGAGTGTTTCAAAAGGATCACAATTCCTACAAAATAAAACTAGGAATATAGTGGTCCTACCACTAAAACCAAGTCCTATAATACTAAAATGTAAAATTGGTTTAAAAATTTAAACTTAGTGATTAGGAATAAGTGGCAAATTTTGAGGCAGTTACTAAAGATGCGCAAGGGGTAAGCAGAGTTGTCCATTACACAACACAACTCATTAACGTGGATAATACTAACTAAAAAACATATTTGGAGGGATAAAATTTCCCTATGGATATACGAACAAGAATTTTTACGACTCTACTAATAGGATATCCGATATAATAAAGGTCATGATAGATGTTGATCACATTGAAGAAGACATTTATGTGTTGTGAACCAAGTATGTCTACTAGAGGAAGAGAAAATTTATGAAGAAGTAATGATGATTTCATGATCAACCCATGGGTGATGATAATTATTTAGAAGATAATCCATAGGTTCTTCCATATGCTAAGGTATAGGGATAAGAGCCATATAAATATAAAGGAAATAGAAGATGAGATGTTGCACATTGAGGTTTTTTGAGGGAAAAAGAAGAGCCCAATTTAAAATTTAAAAAGGAAGAAGAGGAAGGTATTGAAGAGATTCATATCTCTACTGAATCAAAGAGTGCACTAGTGAGAAATGTGAGACATGAATTATAAAAAGGCAATACTAAGCACACACACACACATATATGTAAGTTACAAAGAATAATGAGATAAATGCAAAAGGAAAGAATGACTACAAATCAACATACTACTCATTACATTATCTCAATAATCGTATATACATATAGGATGAGGGAAGTGAAAATACCACCTATATAGTGGTTAATAACTCTCACTAACTGATACTAGAAGTAGAGCCGACTCCACACAATTATTAAGTTAACTCAAATCAATAGGTAAGCTAAATCTACACAACTAGTATACCTAAGTAAGCTAACTCAACAAGTGTAGAGATAACAAAAGTGCAATAATTATCCTAATAAACAAATAAAAGGATAAATAATAACCTGCATTAACACCCCATGTAGGTTTCTTCCTAGTTTTTTTGAATTGGAAGAGTCCCTTGTTCATGTTAGCCAGGGGTAAACATAGTCTTTAGGAATCACCCATTGACTCAAGGTTTAGGCTTGATAGCACGAACACTAGAGAGACTTGGTCTCTCAAGATCCTTCATGCGAAAGATATCGAGCATCACAAACCATCTAGTGATCACATCTAGAGATATTGACCCTGCCAATTAAGGTTAGAGTCTCCAATGAATACTCCTAGTGAAATTTTGTTTTCTCCACTTAGCCATGTATAAGCCTTATGGTAGGTTCCCCCTATTCTTGAGAACGATATCTACGTGGAGGATAATCTCTTCTAGCAGCACACCTGATAACAAATCTCGACCCTACAAAAGAAAATAAATTAGGTCTTGGAAGCAAGCCCTGATGAGGTACCCATGTATAATGAAACTCTCATAAAGTGGAGTAAAAGGAGAAAACCTAGTGGGACAAAACTTCCCCCAAAAGAGAGATAAAGAAAAGTGAGTACTAAGAAGCCTCACCAGAAGTTACAACTACCTATAACCACCATGTATCTTGTAAGATAGGGACCATGTGTGCCTCCACAAAGAAGAGAGAGAAGATAAATGTAGAATGTCACATGATGAATGTTTTATTAGGTCCCTCTGTGAAAAATAATGTCTATTCCTTTTGGAAGAAAGAAACCCGTAGAAATCAAACTTATGAAATAAAAATCAAGTGGAATGCATGCAGGAATCAAAATGTAGAAGTACGGAAAATGCTCAAATATCTCCAAATGAGTGCTCAAATGTGCCAAAGTCAAATTAGGAAATCCATGCGTAATTGTAGAAGATGAAAATACAGAAGCATGAAATGAAGCAGGGAGCGTAAGAGGGTTTACGAGTACCCTTATTACATCTATATAAGAAGGTGCAACTCCATAAGAGATGTAAAAGAGAAGAAAAATGTACTCAATGGTGTCATCTATATATGAAATGTGGGACTCTACAAATAAGGATGCAATGTCCGGAAGAAATGTGTCCCAGTGAGGTGAATCCAAAAGACATATGTTATCTTACTGCAAAAGATCAAATATGATCTCCAAAATAGTATAAGTGACTGATATCCTAGAAGGTGCAGTCCCATAAATGGAGATGTATGACTCACATGAAGTATAAATGTGTGAAGGCTATGTAAATGGAAGAGCATATCCTTGCACTACAATACAAGTAGGTTATTTGAAAAGACATCTAAGGTCCAACAGAAACTTGTCCCAAAAGGGTTGCTTGAAATTAAGGAGAGCAATGTCTGACATGAATGTATCATCAACACAAGAAATAGGAGGAGTATAATATGCCTCACACAATGAATGTGAATAACAAGAAAATATAATCAAATAAGGTGGAACACCATGAAACTGTGAACATGCCTGGCTGGTGTCTGATGGATCTTTGATGGTGGTACATTCAGGAGGAGATTCAACATTCTTTGAAAGTTGATCATGAGAGGGAGGAGATGTGTCCTCATCAATACTCACGTCATAAAAAATAGAATAAAATTACTCATCATAAGGAATATGAACAAGTAAATCTATATCAATAGAACTATCATCACATGAAATGGGGGTGGAAACAACAGTCTTAGAAGAAGTAAGAACTATAATCTATGAAGGGTCTCCAAATAAGGTATGAAGAATTCTCCAAATAGTGTAAGGAAACTTAGTGCATGCCACATCATGGTGGAGAGGCATTGAAATATACATTAGCAAGTGACCAAGGACCATGTCACATGAGTTGAACCAATCTTTGAGTTGATCTGGATCATTGGGGGTAGGTACTTTTCTATACAAGAATGGGTAGAGGTCTTGTTGAGTAAGAAAATGTTCCTTTCTCAAATGTCACGATACATAATTATCCCTACCAAGAAGAAGTGGTAGAGGATGTGATGTAAAATTGGTCCTATGAAGCATAATTATATGAATCACATCTTTCATCATGCATCCAAAAATGAGAGTAATCAGTGCAAAAGAGTTAATGACAACAAATGCATGCTCAAATGGATGTGAGACTCAACAAAAAATGCATCTGTAGAATGTAAAAATAGATGAGTGCGATAACACACTCAAGAATGTGATACGTCAAACTCATCCAAAATGCATTTGCATGGGATTACAACACTCCTTGGAAATTATATTAGGTAGTCCCCCAAGATTTGGCACTCTATAAATTAGTGTATTTTATAATGAAAATAGGACCAATGCATGGGAAATGAAAAAATATCAACTTTTGCAAAAGATGGTGCTCAACTTCGAGCTGTCGATCAAAAGTTTTACAATAATGATATTTTGCAAATAAGGCCTATTTAATTAAAATTACATTAAAGTGTTTAAAAAATGCACTAAGCGAGGATGAACCTAGCCTTCTAACCACTCAATGAAATCGACACAAAATTTAGATTTCAACAGTTTAATGTCTGAGGGGGAATAGGCCTCCTGCCAACCTGGGCCTCATGTCATCTTTGGCAGGTGAATGTACAAGCTTAATTAAACACTTATATCCACTTTAATGTGATTTCCCCAAATTGACTTGTCTTCAAAAAACATTAAACCTGATTTTTTTGATACAAAGTCCAAATTGTAGTGAAATAATGTAGTTTTACCTTGGACATGGTGGGGTCCACACGTTGGATAGTAAGCTGAAAATGATTTAGGGTTTGAAAACCCTAAATTTGGTCCAAAAGGAATATTACAGATCTGTCCAAAGGCTTGGATACCACCAAGAAAGGTGATTGAAGGGTCATAAGAGGATATTGAAGGTTGTGGATGCCAAAAAACACCCAATGCAGGCCAAAAACGCCCAATACAAGCCAAAAAATTCCTCATACATGTAAAAAAAGCCTAATGCAGGCTAAAAAAGGCCAATGTAAGTCAAAAAATGGCTAAGTACTATAAAAAATCCTTAGAACTGCAAAAAACACCCAATGTAGTCTGATTCATGTATCTAGAAGGATGTTCCAGGTCTGTGCAAGGTTTTGATAGGGCTTGGACATCATGGAAGAGGGGAATACACTTGTTGAGAGATTTGGAAAATGTATTTCTTACCTTACACCTTCGTTGTATGCTTGCTACAATGTTCTATGGATCAAAATACAAGCTATGGAGGTGTTAAAAATGGCTTCTTAGGTCTACAAATGATTTTAGTGGGTGTCTAGAGTATCCATAGAGGCATGAAACCAAAATTTAAGGTTCTCTAAACCTTCTTCACAGGTCTAAAATGAGCCACAAGATCTTGCAAAATCCCTTCCAGGAAGAAAACATGTAAATACAAACAAACAAACAACTTGTAAATAACAATCTAAATTGAAATAAACTCGTAGAATAGAACCATACAAGCTCAATGACAATGTCTCTCTAATACCATATCAAAGAGCGCTATGGATCTGCTGAAGTGAAGAGTTCACTAGTGAGAAATATGAGACATGAATTACACAAAGGCAAGAATAAGCACACACACACACACACACACACACACACACACACACACAAAAATATGTAAGTTACAAAGAACGATGATATAAATGCAAAAGGAAAGAATGGCTCCAACTCAACATATTTCTCATTACATTAGCTAGGGAAGTGCAATTGACACCTAGATTAGTGGTGAATAACTCTCACTAACTAATACTACTAGTAGAGTTGACTCCACATAACTTGTAAGCTAACTCAACATGATTGGTTAGCTAACTCAAAATTATTGGTAAGCTAACTCAACAAGTGTAGAGTTGACACAAGTGTAAGAATTATCCAATAAACAAATAAAATGATAAATAATAACCTACTCTAATAGAAGGTGGAACCAATAAAACCTATCCCCAAGGAGATAGGAGAGGGAGACTCATATGAAGAAACTTTGGTGACATGATATGAAAAATTTAGGTGATAATTTACAATAGGAGATGAAGGGGCCTCTACCCCAAAAGGTATGGGAGGAAAGTTACGTGGATGATTAAAAACCCACTAGGGTTCCAAACCATGTGTGATACATGAACCAAAGAAAAGGGGAGTGGCATTCATGACATGAACGAGAGAAAGAGGTTGAGAAGGGGCATATATAAGGGTTACATGAGGATCATTTAAACCTTGAGTAGAAGTTGAGTGAGTGAATTCCGCCAATTTGTGTTAGTGAAGAAGAAATCCTCACATATGATGAGATGAAATAAACGAGAGGAAAAGGTTTGGGAAGCGCTACAATGAGGAAGAGTCCATCTGCACATGGAGGATGTAAATTCATCAAATTAGATAAGAAATAAGAAAAGGGTAAGGGGAGTGTGAAGGATCCCTTACAAGAGAAGGATGAGAATTGGGTTTCATAAGGCTAGTGTCAGAGGGGTAATAAGGACAACAAATCATATCTATAGAAATTAATGGATCTTGAGAGAGTGATGGCTAGGATGTGATGTGAGTTATGATTTTCTATAGATCTACACATAGATGAGAATTACTTTAAAATTCTAATGGGTTATGTGTTCTTGTCCCACTATGAGGACATTAAAGATATGGATGTAGTTTATGTTGATCCTATACAGATGAATGGGCCACATGAGGGGGATGTGCTACTAAAGATGACCTATAAGGTAATACAGCACAACTTAATGAATGAAATTATACTTAGGAATCAAATAAGAACATTACAAGTTTGGAGAAGGATCTCGAGGACTAAAAAAAATAGAATAAGGCAAAGTGCAAACACATAGCCACATGGTGTTAAAGTCTTTACAACCATGCCACCAAATCCTCCACAAAGATCCATACTTGACGGATAGAGCGAGTCTCGACTTGATGGGTAGAATGGAGAAATTGGAATTCTTGGTTAACCTCCCTTAAAGTAGAGAAAGAGTGATAGATATATGCAGATCAAGTAAGAAACACTAGACAAGTGTGTTAAATCCAAGAGTTAACTAGAGGAGAACCTGCAATCATGCATGAATTGAATAACACATTGATTACGATGAAAACCATTGTAGAGAAATTATTTTTGAGTTTTACACATCAAGATGCAATTATAAAAGTGTAGATTCACCTTGAGTAGCATAAAAAAGGTTTTGGGTATGCACGTTTATAAAGTTAAGGATATGGTTATCCAAACCAAACTAATGTAAGAAGTAGATGTAATGGGTAAAACAATAAGTGCTCAAAATACATACTATGAGCTATGCCTTACTGATATAATTAGATACAAACACTTAATGAAGAAATTCACCTAGAAGAGGTTAATAAATAAGTGGGGGGGGGGGGGGGTGGGGGTACTTGACCACAATGAAAGAACAAGATGAAGACCACCATAATGATACTAAGGATCTATAAGGTTTATGTGTGTAGTTCGAATGTATAAATGAAAATATTCAAATTATCCTTACAAAATGATTTTTTAAAAGAAGAATTGTTTGTGCAAGGAGACACTCAAGATTTTGGGAACTGAAGCAACAAAAGGGTTACATGAGGGAGGAGAAGTGAATTAGCATGGAATAATGTTGGGAACCTAATTTTAACTAATTTTCCCCACCCCACGAGGCTATGGTGAGAACGTAGAAGTAGGAACCCATTTTTGGAGTGATAAAAAATTCACACACAAATTAGAAAAAGGCTTGGGATATAAGTGTGCATAAATTAGATTAAAAACATAAATAAGAGATGCATGTGAGAAATGTTCAATGCATAAGATACCTATGCATGAGACTCAGATAGCTATATGTGAGACTGAGAGTTAGATGTGGAACATGGGAATGTGAGAGTTGTAGAGAAATATGAAGTGTAAGAAATTTTAATGGTTTCATACGAAGTAGAGTGTGAGGATTAGAGAGGAATAAAATGTCAAAATTAAATATAGGGTAGCACATGAATATAAGACCCAAGTGAGAAAATATAGCACATAGAGAGTGGATGTAGAGAAGTACAATATGAATATAAACGTGAGATGGTATTAACTAATAGATACAACAACTATATGTACCTGTTCTTGTGGGAAAAGTTGTTACATGGTAATGGGGAAATAACTACTTATTAACTAGCGAGGGTATTATCCTATTAGCATAAATCTCCCCTTACCTTTTGTAAATAGTTAATGTTGGGTTCTTAATACTAGTGGTTGAATGATCGAGTCATTAATGTTGAAACCGTTATTGTTGTGAAGTTATCATTGTTGTTGAGTTATGGAATACTATTGACCATTGTGATGTGAGACTTTATGGATATAATGTTGTTAAATATGATATTATATTGATCCATGTTAGATATTGGAAGATGTTATAGATGTTATTTTGTTCCTTCTATTAATAGTAATTAATATGGTTCTAATCTTATCACCATGTATTTTTTCTATTTTTGATTCTATTTTCCATCACTACATAAGTAGCCCGATGGTGACTTGTTATCCTTCGTGCCTTTGGTGAGTGCACAAGGAATCATTTCTTTGTGCGATATGCTGGCTCAAGAGCTTGGTGGATGTAAAGGGTGCACATATGGTGTAAAGGTCAATGCATGCTTTAGTTCATGGGAGTAGGGGAAAGTATTGTAACAAATATGATAAAAAAAGGATCCAATAAAGGACCTCTATCAAAATTGCGGCCTTCTTGGTCAAACAAGGGCTCACACATGCCTAAAAATAAAACCCCACAAAGGTTCCTTAAGGATATCTATGCATGTTACCCTAGATGACGAGTGGCCTCAACGCAAATATGTTTAACATAATAACTCGTTGGGGTCTGCCTGGAAAGTTTTTAGTATTTACCTAACTAATTTGGTTTTTGTTTTTCCACACTAAAAAAAAGCAAGCTTAAAATTTAAGGAGATTTTTTAGCTAGTTTTTTTTTTAAGAATAGTTAAATACATTATTTGTAAAGTGCAAATCTGTTATCCCTAACTAATAGCCTATTTTCAAAATAACCTATTTATTGTGTAATAAAGTTTTCATGTTATTTATATATAGACTCCCTTTGTGCAAATATAATGGATCATAAATAATATGAGATTTAAAGCTAAATTATTTATAGTTTTTAATGACTTGAGTTGATTTAATTTTTCTTGTAGTAATGATTTATTTAAGACATCTTTATATAAAAGTGTTGATTGCTCTTATATAAAATCATAACTACCTTCAAACAACCATTACTTAGCTTTAAAATTATTTTAATTTTATTACATTCATTCCTATCCATACATTGTGTAAGTTTACTCCAAAAAGAAAAGGAAAGAAAATCATCATCTCATTAGTTTAGTTTACTAGAAGCTTTAGAGAGTACATTACTTTGTATAAGCATTGGAGGCTTCAAATTGTATAATTAATCATTGAGTGTAGTAGGTGTCGTAGTATCCTCATAATTGTTCACTTCCCAAAAGTTTTAGGCATAATAGTGAACGATTGTAATGCATCTTAGTAGTATTGGAGTTGGGAAGTATAATTATATTGAAGCACATTTTAGAATTTATGTGTGCATGTGTTGATATTCATGTCAAAGAGTTGATGGGTGACACAAGTGTCACCATTAAGCCCCCCACATCCACAATAGTAGTTGATATTCAACGACCTAGAGTGAGTTTTTTTTGCCACCACAAACAAATGACCAACAATCTACAAATTTGAGGAAAGATTTGGTTTTTAACAAATTTCCTACTACCCCTCATTCGTCCGTGCTCCTCCTAATGTTCCTCTTGGATAGCACATTAGTAAAAACAAAAGGTTTATGTTACGTGCCTTTATACAAAAAATTAAATAGCCTTTTGTTCATGTAAATAGTCGATTGTTTGACATCACCGATTGATTATGATCATTATCCTGCCAAATGCAATATATAGGCACCACCTTTCAAATTAAATTTACAATTTCTTTTAATTAAATTCTGCCACTTAACAAATTTGGTAGTGAGGTTACAATTTTTTAAAATACAAAAATTTGTAATTAATAGTATATGGTATTTATCCTTCATTTCATTGGTTCATTGGCTCTTCCCTTTATTTTCCATAGGACGGTTTTTTCGTAGCAAAAAAAAATTGTGACCAATAAAATTACGTAAAACATAGAAAATTTTCTCCAACATTCCCATAAATTTAGTATTTGGTTATCGATTGATCACTTAGCCTTCTTGTACACTATGTTGTTACTAAAATTATCTTTCACGTTATTGAAGCATGAAAATCAGATATCAGACATTATGATGCCTCCAACTGTATGTTCTGTCCTTTAGTTTGCATAAGTTTCTATACTTTGTTGTCCTTAACTTGAACACAGTATTCAGTTCTTGTAATCTTCCTTCTTTTACTAGAAGCTGCTTTGGTGGGAGATATTCCTTAACCATCATTGGGAAAAGGTGCGCCTCTGTAGTGGTTAAAAAGATCTGCATTTATTCCAAAAAAATGCAAGAACATGTTCTATAAGCATTTATAACCAATTGATATTGGTTTTTTTGTTTGGCAGGATATTCTGGCTGACTCTATTGGAGAGTTTAAAAACATTACAAAGTTATTAGAGATAATTTAGATGTATGCAAGTGGGTTGGTCTTGCTATAGTAATTAAATTCAGGTATGCAAAATCTAGCAGCATTTTCTAGAGAGCTGATTGAATAACGCCTAATAGAATCTAGATCCAGTATAATATTGGTTTTGTAATTCTGCATGCCAAAGTAGCCGCAAGTTTTGGAGCTCAGAAAGTGAAAACTGGACCTAGCACTGGACTAAAATAGATAAAAAATCAGTATCAGAAAAGGACCTCGAAGTAATTTTTCTGCTGGAGTGTACTCCACATAATGCAAATAATTGATCTCCAAAACTCTGTAAACCAAATTGTAGTTAAGTATGAATACTTTCTTCATTGCAGAGAGTTTATAGACTGCTTATAGGGACACGTTTTTCATTTTCTTTGAGACAGTTTGAAGTTTGATTGTCTCATGATTCTGTTTTGGTTTTTGAGAACTGCTCAAGTGTGCAATTTATATATTCTTTGGTTCCTGAATAAACATTACAAGACGTACTTTGTTCTGACCTTTCTGTCCGGATTTTTAAGGATATTAAGTAGAGTATATACATGCTATTTACATTCATAAGCTAGATGGTTGAGTAATTTAAGCTAAGCGCAAACTTACAAGGTTGACTGCAATCTATCATATGAAATTTGTCAAGCACCTACATGGTATATATATATATATATATATATGAATAAGATCTTATATTATAATAATAAGTAAAATGATACAAGATAAATCAACAAAAAAGCAGGTGGTATGAAAGTACGCCCAAAAGCCAAGAACAAATTAGGCCAAGCTTAGGAAAAGTCAACTATAACAACATAATAAAAAGCACAAAAAAGATGAAATTATGCCGCTGCTGCAAAAAGTTGACAAGTAGAGGGTGGATCATGATCATCAGGCCAACCAGATCTAGGAAGGTCCTTGCCATTGTCTGATACCTCCTAGCCAGAGCCAGTTTGGCCCTCTTCTTCATCATTTTCCCTAGTATCGTAGGTGGGCGAGATGGCTAAAGCCATTCTGGGAAACTTATCCAACAGAGACGGGAGGCTCCACCAGTCGTGGGTGCATGGCTCGGGGGAAGCCGATGAGCCCCAACCCTGGTCGCGAGATGGGGGTACATGACATTTTTGGAATGTGGATGGAAGATTTTTTTAAGATCATTAACTTTAGTGGAGTTTTTACTTGTGGGTGTTCAAGTCATTCAAGATGGCCTCTGTTTGCTTTTTGTCTCGGTTTTATTTTTTGGATTTTTGATTGCATGAAGTAAACTATGTTTGATATTTGGCTTTTTGGATAGGTGTAATTAGATCTGTAGGGGGTTAGATCATGGCTTTGGGCCTAGTTCTTATTATTGTTTTATGATGTTTTAGGCACAATTGCGGAGAAACTGTCTTTTAGCTTTTACATTTGTGCGAGGTTTTTACCGCCTTATTGATTTTTATGCTTGTTAAATCTGGTGTGAGGTTAACATAAATTAACAATTAGTTTGTAATAGAAATATTATATGATAGGTTCTTTATGAACTCAAAGGTAGAAAGGAAACATGTAATTCAATGTTTGGAGGCTGCCATAGTGATGCGCCAAAATTAGCAGGAACTTGACAAGGTCATAACTTGAGCTTCGGGTGTGCGTTTTTTTTGAAACCTCATGTTTTGATGAATGAATGCACCAATCAACCTATTCTATAGATTGGAGCAAGTTTTAACACATTTTCGGGCCCGAAATCCACCAACTTGAGGCCAAAAATTAGGATTTAAGTTGTAGTTCAGTTTTTTCCTATTTTTGGGCATTAGTTTTTTAGTCTATTAGTTGCATTATGAGGTGGAAAGTTGAAAATTCCTCTAATTTAGGAATGTAGAAGATGCGTGGCAATTTCTATGCTCGTACGAATAAGCATGCAAACTTACTAAGAATGACAGGTTCTAGTATACTGCTAAAAATAGTAATTTCCACCACCTAGATTAGATTTAGTCAAAGTTAGCTATAGTTTGATTAGCAACTTGAGTTGGGAGTTGCTTTCCTATTTAGGAAACATTGTAATTCATGATTTGGGAACAAAGAAGGGGATCTATTTTCTTTTGGAGTTCATATTACTTGCAGTATATTGAGTTTGTTTAGAATTTGGCTACATTATCTTGTAGCAAAGCAATCAATAAAATTACAATCACGTATAGGTTCCCAATACCCCACCTTGATGATATGATGGATGTGCTTACTGGATCTAGGTATTTCACCAATATTGATCTTCAAAGTGGTTACCATAAGATTCAGATTAAAGAAGGAGATGAGTGGAAAACAACATTTAAGACAAGAAATGGATTATATGAGTGGTTGGTGATGCCATTCGGATTATCCAATGCACCTAGTACTTTTATGAGACTAATGAACACTGTGCTACGGGAGTATAATGGTAAGTTTGTTGTTGTTTATTTTGATGATATCTTGATCTTTAGTAAAACTAAAGAAGAACATTTGAGGCATCTAAGGGTGATATTTGAAGTGTTAAGGAAAGAGAAACTCTATGCAAATATGAAGAAGTGCACGTTTATGCAAGAGAGTTTGGTATTCTTAGGCTTTATTATTTCAGCAGATAGGGTATAGATGGACTCAGAGAAGATAAAGGCAATTATTGAATGGCCTACTCCATGGAGTATAACAGAGATAAGAATCTTTCATGTTCTAACAACATTTTACAAATATTTTATTAAAAATTTCAGTAGTATTGTAGCACCTACAACAGATTGCAAAAAAGGAAGGGAGTTTTTGTGGACAAAGGCATATGAGGATAACTTTCTGTTCTTGAAGAAGAAGGTGATAGATGCACCCATTTTGGCACTACCAGATTTTGATAAAGTGTTTGAGGTTGATTGTGATGCCTCACATGTGGGTATTGGTGTTATTCTAAGTCAAGGTGGAAAGCCAGTAGCTTTCTTTAGTGAGAAATTGAATGAGGTAAGAAAAAACTACTCTACTTATGATGTGGAATTTTATGCAATTATACAAGCATGGAGGCATTGGAGGCATTACTTAGTGCTTAAGGAGTTTGTGTTATTTACAGACCACATAGCCCTGAAGTATGTCAATACACAAGAGAAGTTGAATAGTAGGCATGCAAAATGGGTATCGTTTTTACAGGGTTATACTTTTTCTCTAAAACATAAATCAGGAGAACAGAATCAAGTTGCAGATGCATTGAGTAGGTGTGTGACTTTGCTTACCACTATGGAAAATGAGTTTGTGTGTTTTGAAGCAATAAAGGGTTTGTATTCTTCTGATTTTGATTTCAGGGATATTGTTGAAAGGTTAATTTTTCCATTGTCAGACAATGCAGGAGATGTCCAAGATGAGTACATTTTACAGGATGGCTACCTATTCAAGGGATGCCAACTATGTATTCCAAATGGGTCTATGAGAGAGAATATAGTGAAATATTTTCATAACAGAGGATTGACTATGCATTTTGGTAAAGATAAGACGATAGCCTTGGTAGTAGAGAAATACTATTGGCCAAAGCTGAAAAGAGATGTGGTAAGATATGTGGAGAGGTGTTGAATTTTTCAAGTCTCGAAAGGCCATGCACAAAATACAGGGTTGTATATGCCGTTGCCTATTCCTAAAAGGTCATGGACAAATATGAGTATGGATTTTGTTTTGGGATTACCAAAAACACGAGGTAATGACTTGAAATTTTTGTGGTTGTTGATAGGTTTTCTAAGATGGTTTATTTTATTTCCTACAAGAAAACAAGTGATGCGATAGGCGTAGTAGATTTGTTTTTCAGAGAAGTTGTTTGTTTGCATGGTGTTCCAAAAATTATTACTTCAGATATGGACACAAGGTTCTTAAGTCACTTCCAGAGGACTTTATGGAAGAAGTTGGGAACTCAACTACAGTTCAGCAGTGCCTATCATCCTCAAACTACTGGGAAAATAGAGGTGGTAAATCAAAGTTTGGGAAACTTGTCAAGGTGCATCGTTGGGGAAAAGATGAAACAATGGGACTTAGCATTACCAGAAGCTGAGTTTGCATATAACAGTTCCATAAATAGATCCACACAAAATTCTTCATTTTTGATTGCGTATGGGAGTAATCTAAATGGGGTGGTAGATATGGTACAACTACCAGCTGATGGTAGAGTCAGTGATTATGTAAAAGTATTTTTCGAACATATACAACAATTGCAAGAAGAAGTGCAGAAGAAGGTGCATAATAGTAATGATAAGTATAAGGAAACAACAAATGTGTATAGATGGAGAAAGGTATTTATAGTTGGTGAGTTGGTTATGGTATACATGTGGAAGGAAAGGTTTCCAAAAGGAACCTATAACAAGCTGAAGTACAAGAAGATTGGTCCTTACAAAATCGTGAAAAAAATGATAATGCTTATGAGGTAGAATTGCCAGGGATTTTTGATATTTCTCTAGTGTTTAATGTTTCATATTTGTATTCTTTTCACGGGGATGGTGTAGAAGGGGATGTTATTGATGAAGTAGTAGATTGGAGGAAACAGGTTCCGTTGAAGAAGAAAGAAGAAGTGGATCAAATTCTAGATAAGAAAATAATGGACACGTGACATGGGAAATACAACAAATATTTCGTACATTGGAAAGGACTAGAGTAGGAGGAAAATAATTGGGTAATAGAGTGGGAGATTAAGAAGTTAGATGCAGATAAATGGAAGCAGTTTGAAGAATACAACTTGCAGGAGTTGCATTTTTTTCAAGCAGGGGAGAATGATGTGCCAAAATTAATAGGAACTTGACAAGGTCATAACTTGAGCTCCAGGTGTCTGTTTGAGTCCGTTTTATTTAAACCATATGTTTCAATGAGACGAATGCACCGGTCAACCTGCCCTATCAAATGGAGCAAGTTTCGGCACATTTTTGGGCCCGAAATCTGCCATCTTGAGGCCAAAAATTAGAATTTAAGTTGTAGTTCGTTTTTCTCCTATTTTTGGGCATTAGTTAATTTTAGTCTATTAGCTACATTATGAGTTGGAAAGTTGGCAATTCCTCTAATTTAGGAATGTAGAATATGCGTGGAAATTTTTGTGCCCGTATGAATAAGCACGCAAACTTACTAAGAATAGTAGGTTCTAGTAAACTGCTAAAAATAGTAATTTCCGCCACCTATATTAGATTTAGTCAAAGTTAGCTATAGTTTTCTTGGAAAATCGAGTTGGGAGTTGTTTTCCTATTTAGCAAACATTGTAATTCATGATTCGGGAATGAAGAAGGAGATCTATTTTCTTTTGGAGTTCATATTATTTGTAGTATATCGAGTTTGTTTAGAATTTTACTACATCACATAGAGAGAAGGGCTTTAGAGGTAAAGATTTTACATTCAAAGGAGGAAGGATTTATTTACAGTGTTGGATTGATTAAATCATATTTATGGATTCATAGGCGATTATGGCTGGCGTTAATTGAAAAGGAGTGTTGTTAATTTTTTTAATCATACAAAAATATATGGTGTTGGCTTCTATTTGGATATTGATAATCTTTATGGCTCACGGCTCGTGTATTATAATAAAAGTAATATTTTCTAACAGATCTTTGCATCTAAGGAAAATAAATTGGAGGGGAGTCGCCCTTAGTTACAAAATTATTAGGGGTGGAAATCACACATCCTTCTGTATCATAAAATTAACACTTAGACACAAAAGTGCATTTGTACAAGGTTTAGAATTCATTCTTAATCTTCTTTATAACATATTTTTCTATATTGTTTTCCACCATAAGACAAGGATTATGGAAAACCATATTTGGTTAATAATTGATTTTAATTTTTTCATGGTTTTTCAAATTCATGATTGATTTATTAGTGTTGAAATTTAAAATTAAAGTTTTTAATTAATATGTTTTTTTTTGTTAGGATTTAATTTTAAAATATCATTTTAAGAATAAATAATAGAAATGATTCTATCTATTAACTTTGCATCCTATCTTATGAACATGTGCAACTAATAATACCTCTTCTAAAATGAAATTGGGGAATAAATTATTAAAATTTTATTTGTTTACAAACTCTCTTCTATTATTAAATTGAGAAGTAAATTATTCAATATTTATTTGTATTAGACATGTAGATGATTGTTAAAATTTGTTTCCAAAATCAATTGTGCAAATATATTTTCACAAGCCACATTATGATATGAATCACCCCGAATGTTTAATATGAGTAATATTACTAAATTCACAGTGATTGTCTACTTGCTTTGTCTACAAAAAGGGGTTTAATTTTCATGTTATAATTTTCTACGCCGAATCTTGCGCACTACCATACCTTTGTACATGTAGAGTTTCATATATGCATTACAAATACAAAAATATGTAACGTTAAAATTTAAATATAAAAAATATGTTTTTATCTGTTTCTTGTTTAAATTGTAATTGATTAATGCAATCATTTTTTGTTCATATATTTTACTTCTTACTTTTCCTTTCAAAAACATGCAAATTTGGCAGAATTTGCCATATCATGGCCTTGTTTTTATAAGCCCCCTCATACCATCGGGGAAGGAAAGGGGTCAAGGTCCCCCCCTTTCATAATAATAATGATTAAATCAAGGTGATTTAAAAAAAAATGAGAGGTACACTTTTTAAAGTTCAAGGGGTGGGGTATATATTTGGAAGGGGAGCAATTTTTAAAAATAGTGTTGGTGTTGTTGGTGTGAGGATATATTTTTACCTTTTATTATTTTATTAGGTATTTTCTACCTCACACATGGTGAGTCATAAGTTTTTACGAGTTATATGACATAAGATATATTATGTCATAGAATTTTTCATTGTCATTTATGTGAGGTCCGAGTCATTCAATTTAATTAATTATTGCAAATTGAACAATGAAACATAATAAAAAACATAACAATTAAAATAAATCATCATAGGGATTTAACGTGGAAAAACCCTCGAGGGGTAAAAAACCACAGAAAAAGAATTTTCCATTTATGAGAAACAATTTTACAGTCCAGTTAAAATCTCATCTTCTCACATCTCTCCATTCAGTAATTCACAACGTGAATTCTACATATTAAATTTACTTGACCCCATGGGTAAATATAAATGAATTAATCAGACACGACTTCTCATGAAACCCCAATTAAATAAAATTGATTTATAACAAACCAATTAAATCATAAACACGTAGTTTATATTAAATAATTTTAAATATATAATTATTTAATTATAAAATATGGTTTATATAAGAACACTTAATATTAAATTTTCTAACAATATGCATCATAATTGTCATTGGTGTCATATAAGATTTACATTTTATTTGTGGCTTGTAAGTCCTTTCTCCCTCATGGAGGTATGATTGTCCATGCATGGGAGTTACACAAAACTCCTAATATGTACCATTTTTTGATATATGAGAATGAGTAGATCCTTTCTCTTTTGCAAAATCAATTTCTTGCTGTTAATTTTCTTGCTGATTACTTGGAGCTTTCTTGCATTTCTATTTGAGTGCAACTGCCTTGATGTGCATGTATTCTATTGGTCCTCATGCTCACACTCTCTCATATGCTATCAAAGCACAATGTTTCGATAAATGTGTTACTCACATTAGTTGTTGCTAATTACTCTCAGTTTTGTTTTCATTAGCTCATTATGCAAGTTCTTTAATCTATATTTGTGTTTTGCATTTTGGCATTAATATGGGCTAATCTTTTTTTAGAAGTTTTTCTATTTTTTGGTTTATGTGTAGATAGGGTTTTTCTAGCTAAATATGGCTAGTTACAATTAAAAATATCATGAATCTACATTTGGAGGTTCTGGTGAGTTGCATACATGTTTGGTTATGCTTCCCCATCTCTCTCCTGCACCCCTACTTACCTGAGATCTACATTCCCAACCCCATTGTCCCCTCGAGATCCTTGAGATCATCCATTGCTAGCTCGGCCAAGCCACCTAAAGCTAGACCCTACTCTCTTCTCACACAAGCTCCTTAAGCTCTTTCCCATAGCTCAACTGAGCCACCTCAGGCTTGACCATGTCTCTAACTCACAACCTTGTCAAACCCCGATCTTCACCCAAATTGGTCCACACCTGAGCTCTCAGTCTCATTATGCTTTCTAAGACACTCGAGCTCCCATTATCGAGCCCAAGCTAAGCATTCTACTCTACTTCCATTTGACTTGCCGTGTGACCTCGTTTCTAGTTTCTTGAGGGCCTTACCCTGTCGTTAGAGCTATGTCCCTCCTCGAAGATCTCACTGAGCTATCTTCTCACTATCGATCCTTTTCAAAATTAGCTCTCCATGCTTGCTTTGAATTTACCCTCACAAATCTCTTTGTGTTTTTCCCACTAGCCGAGCTCCTAACCTTACAACCCATGCATGTTGGATCGGTCCCTATGTTCCCCCTCTTAGATATCACCTGTCTAACTAGCCTCCTTTGCACTGGCTCGCCTTGTTTATGCCTCTGACCCGTGACTTAGATGTGGCTCGGCCTCCCCTACATCCCCTCCCCAACTTGGCCTTAGCTTGGCTGACATAGATAAATCCTTAACCCTAGCTCTCCTCCATCCTTAACATTTTTTTAGGGTTTATTCCCTCTGGTTTCCCTATTTCAATTTTGATTTAAATTTAGTCTTTTTCAAAGTTAAACTAATTTCTTTAGCCTTTAAATTATTAAATTAATTAATAAGGTTCAGTTAGATGTTAGTTTCCTTTAAGAAGGCTTATTTAATTTTTAAAATCAAAATTAGATTAATTAGGGTAATTGGGAAAAATCTAAAACTAGGGTTATTGGGAATTTTTTTTTCTAATGTGCCTTTTGGAGGTTAT
Source organism: Taxus chinensis (assembly GCA_019776745.2). Classification (NCBI taxonomy): domain Eukaryota; kingdom Viridiplantae; phylum Streptophyta; class Pinopsida; order Cupressales; family Taxaceae; genus Taxus; species Taxus chinensis. The sequence continues at coordinate 239,304,359 of CM034150.1, forward strand.
TTGATTTTTTGGGAGTTTTATTGTAATTTTTTGAGCTCTTATTATTTTTTGTGGGTTAGTGAGTGCATCTACCACAACCTTGCAGAAAAAAAGCTCCAACTGCAGTGTGAAACACTATTTCTCACTTTGAACCCTATTTTTTTCTCTTAATCTCATTTCATCATTTATTGTGCTTTGTACGGTGTCGATTTGGATTGCGTGTGTCAAAACACATTGTGGTCTCCACTCTTGCACATTTTTTCATTGATTGTAAGTTGAGTGGTCGTATGTTTCACACCACATGAATGCACATGATTGTAACCAACACACTAATTATAAAGTGCCACAAACATTGTGGATAAGACTATTGTTCTTTAAAAGGTTCTTTTTTCATGGCTTCCAACTTTCATCTTTATGTTGTTCACTTAGGTTCATATAACTATTTGTCTTGGAAAAATGGTATACTAGATCATTGCATCATGCATGATTTTTACCCAATCTCCTTGGGATTGTTCCTGAACTAAGTACTCCTTTACAAAAAAATGACAGGTGGAATAGAAACTACATGGTATATGAACTAATTTTTCTAACAATATTTGAGGACCTTCTACATCAAATTGCGTTCATTGAGCTCCCTTACATTGTATGGAACTTCATCCTTTAGTAACATTGAGATGTTGATTCTTTGTCTGAAAGTGATGCCTCCTCAAATGACCTCTCACTTATGGAAGATAATGAGTTTATTGATACATTATCTTATGATGTGGTTACATTGACACAAGTTCATCAAAATTCAATGTTGTTCCCTTCAGAGTTCCTAGATATTATCCTCCATATGATTCAACAGTTTCTTTCTCACCCACCATACATGTTGCATCAAATCGTTGGGTTTCTCCTTCTAGAGCATCTATAGGTTCCTTTTATTCCATCATGGAGCTTCCTCCACCTAGTGTTTTTTTTAGCAAAATTCAGTGTTGCTTCATACTTAGATGACATGTTTGAGGGAAATTTTTTTATGGTGCAACATCTTCTTTAGGATCCACCTCCTCTAGAGCTCTGACTACCTAATAATGCATCTATGGTTGCATACTCTCACCTTGCAGAGCTTGATAGGATTGTCTCCGCATCTCTTGATATTATATCTCCATTTCATGATGGGCAACCTCTTGAGCCATTTCATGTTTCCACTTCCTCTGCCACTGATTATAGACTTCTTGGTCCATCAGATTCTTTGGGATTTCATCAGAAATCATCTTATGGGGGGATGGATAGTTCTCTTGTTCTTCTCATTCTCTTTTTCTAGAAATATTACAGTTTGTATGTGGGTACCCCATCATGCCTTTAGTTGTTCGGACCCATATGACACATCTTTCTTAGTTGTCATGGACAGTCCTCTTTCTCTTTCTATCTTTTCATGCCTCTAACTAAGTTTTGATAAAGGGTGGTGTTGGTATGAGGGTATACTTTTACTTTTTATTAGCTTATTAGGTATTTTCCACCTCACACATGGTGAGTCATCTCACTTAGGTGAGTCATAGGTTTTTAGGATTTAATTGACATATGATATAATCTATCACAGAATGTGTCATTTTCATACACATCATATTTGTCATAGGTGTCATACAAGAGTTACATTCTATTTGTGGTTTGTGACTCCTTTCTCCCTCATATAGGTATGATTATTTAGGCATGGGAGTTATACAACACTCCCAATATATACGATATTTTTTAATTTATGAGAATGAGTATATACCCTTTCCCTTCTTCATAATCAATTTCTTGTGGTTAATTTTCTTGTTGATTACTTGAAGCTTTTTTGTGTTTCTATTCAAGTGTAATTACCTTGATGTTCACGTATTTTGTTGGTCCTCGTGCTCACTCTCTCTCATAGGTATTATTTTTAAAGTGAGGAAATTTATTCTAAGGGGAAACAATTATTTTTAGAGGAGTTTTAGTTATTTAAAATTGAGGGCATCTTTTCTATATTTTTTTAAAATGATGAAGGAAATAATGTATTAAAAAAGGATGATTTTTTTCCTTTTGTGAAAAATGCTTTTTTACCCATTTCAAAGGTGAGTAAGTTGAATATTGTGTTTGATGTGAAGGGTTTTGTACCTCATCCCTATTTTGTATAAAAAAGGGAGCACACAAAGGGCACTACTACTGAACCTCATGAGGGCAAGGGCTTTGTGACCCTGGTGGGGGTCGCCGCACCCAGAACCCCATTCTATGACGCCTTGTTTAGTTCATATGGGGTGCAATTTATAATAAGTGGAATAATTTACTAGTTGTTTAAGACCAAAGAGTAAGGTTTGTGTTTTACCAAGTGGTCAAAATAATTGATAGATAAATGACTTAATAATAAAACTAATAATAGGGGGACATTGCTAATTCATGAATGATTGAATAATAAGGTAAGATACATTAATATAGCAAGTTAGAAACTAGGGTTTGAATTCACATACATTCAATCAAGAAAGTAAGAAGATAATTAGGGTTAGGAAGATCACTAGTTGATTCACAGAGCAATATGGAGGTTTCATCAACTTTTACGGGATATTTGTAGGTAATGCACTCAAAATGTTAGTTTGTACTTTGTACTCTTACATGAAAAATTATAAGTTTTAGAGTACACTATTTAGCGGTTTGGTTCATACTATCGATTTCATCCTTATTGAACATATATTTTTGGTTTTTTTGGTGATGTTTTGTTTACATCTGCATTGAGTATGTGTATGTTTAGAAGTCCTGTGATGCTCACAATTATTCCTATAATTTTAAACCCTAACTTCCAACACCATAATGCAAATAGACATTAGATACAAAACATGGTTGGGTTCTTGAGTTAGACTGAAATTGGTGTTCACCCCTTGTGATTTAGAGTAAACATTGCACTATGTTTCAAACTCCATATAGTTCTCATAGTGCTCATGTAGTGGTGTATGTAAATCAAGCACCCCTTGTCCTAACTTTTCCCTCGTTCCTAAACACAAATAGTGGGATAATTGATATATCCACTTCAATTGCAAATCTTGTATTTAGAAATATAATGTTTAAATAGTAGTAATTTCTCTCTTGTCATGTTATCTTGAGATGTTAGAAGATATTGGCTAGATGCCTTAGACCTCTTAACAAACCTTTATTTATAGGGGTATCTTACTTAAAACTTTGAACCTAGTGGAATGAAAAGACTACCTCAAATAATATGAATAAGATTAACCTAAGGACCCAAAAGAAAGCTTGTATTGAACTGTCCATCTAAGATAGTACCATTGGATGGTTCTATCAAAAACTGGTGGTTTCATCCAAAGACCTAAAATGTAAGAAACAGTCAATGAAAAATCCAAATATCTTAGTGTCATGATAGAATAAAGTGAAACAAACAAACATAATACCATAAATGATTAACAATCAAGTCTAACGACTTCAAACCCAATAAGGACTTGTGTAACTAGATGAGTATTTAATTGTTTAAGACCCATATATAATTTTGTTTTGTTAAAAGTGTTATGTAATAGAACTTCATGCCAAATTTAGGTTTTTTACTTCTCCCCTTTTAATATAATTTACTAAATTTTCTATTTTAAAGTAGAATAGAGAGATTATATGATACCATTGATTATTTATGAAGTAGAAGAACCATGGAGCATGCCGTATTTGCGCAAATAGAGGAGAAAGTAGTAAAAGTATGATGAAAATGTGAGTCATTGGTTAATCCACATGGATATAGAGACAATGTTACATAGGCGTCAAACTGTACAGGAGATGGGGAGATTAGAGTTGCACTAATAAAGGTTTGGGGTGATTAGTCCCTAATCTAAAGGATTAATGTGAACCAAAAAGAGAATTGGGTGTCCCAACACCAAAGAAGGGTGTCACAAGGCATATAAATTCCCCTAAAAATTTTAAAGAGAGAGTGAGATGAATGGTTTCATAAGGAATCTATATGCCTAAAAAACCTTCCAACCATAGAACCACACCATTACAAATAAATATAGGTCTCAAATGTGAAAAACCTTACAAGTTTGAAAGGGATTGACTACTCATGCCCTATCATCATGCATTGTATGGGTGAAAATGTGAAAAGACACAAGGGAATGAAGTATAATCATGCCCCCACACCGTGAATTATAATCATTACTTGTAAAATATGATTGAATTTGTAATTCGTTATTTTCCCCTACATTTGTGATAAATGTGGTGGAATATTGACATGAAATTTGGGATTTGATTATATTTGCATTCTTATGTATGGATTTGAAAATTGTAGTAATAGATAGCTCATTATGATGATTTATGTGATAGGTTATCTTGAATATCAAGCCCAAATATTTCCCCCTTTTGGTCAAAGGGATAAAACATAGTTGAATCAGTCTAACAAAGAGTAATTAAATGTAGTGATTTGGTGCTTATAGAAATATAGAAGTTGATTGTAGAATTTATATAAATCATTGAAAAATTATTTGGCATGGAAGCCAATGCTATGTAGTAAGCTGTAATGACATATTGGTGCACAAATCTAGGTGAGATGAAGATCCCAACACCATTGATAGTTGTAGACACAAAATCAAACTCTTTAGACATTATTTAGTCCTGATCTCATACTACTATTCATATGGTTTTTGAGTGAAGAAAGTACTAATTAACCCCCATCTTTTGTCCATTTTACTTTTCTTTCTATCGTCATTTTTGACCTTCAACACATGCTTGCCTAGTCTATTTTTGTAGTTTTCCATCATTTTAGCATTGACCGGGGCACCCACGTTAGTACTGGGGCGCCCACAAGCACCCTGGTCTTAGTCAGAGCGCCTTGATCCTTTTTACACTTTACCACCAAATTTTGGGTACTTTCTAGCAGTTTGAGCATTCTATATTTTTGGTGATAGGCCTCTTCAGGGTTAATTATGAAATTATAACAAGAGAACCATATAAATGTAAAGTAATGAGACCATAATGAGGGACCAAGAAATAGTCACAGGGAAAATTTTAGTGGTGAATATTCGTAATTTGGAGAATATTCCAAATTTGGAAAATTTGAAAAGGTGATTTTTTCAGAGTACGACAGTGTACCTTTCACCTAAATTTTCTAGTATAATTTTTTTAGGGTTCGGTTTTGCCTACCATTGAAAACTACTCCTATATAAACACATGTAATTTTTCATGTAGTATATTAGTAACTTACTAGTAAGGTACCATTCGAACAATGAAGTATAATCAAGTACTGTGCTAACAAGTGACAAGGAGTGAAGAGAGAGATACATGACAACAAGTATAGTCATAAAAAATATCAAGGAGTGTAACAAGTAAGAAGTAAAGATGTAAATGTTATGTCGTGTGATAACAAATGCCCTATCATGCGATAGGGAATTTTAAGTCGCGCGAAAAAAAATTTCTTGTCGTGTGACTGAAGTAGTGTTCTTCATGCGACAAGGACAATTATGAATTTCAAATATTGTATTCATAAACCCTAAGAATTTTTCTTGTTTCGTGAAAGTGGTTCCAGGGATAATCCACCTCTAATTTCCTAGACGTCTCTTAAAATTATAATTGTAGTCACTATTATCATCCACCTAGAGTTACATCCATCTAAGGCATATTCATCCATCTAGATTCATCACAAGGGACAAGGATGGTTCATCTGCATCACACAAGCATATGAGGGAAGTTTATTATATTCCATCCACCATTCTATTACATTTTCTACAAATAGTTATTTCTCACCACTTTCACAAAGTGCGTTTGGAACAAGAGAAACCTAGGGCATGATTACACACACACTCACATATAACTACATCGGGTCTGAGATGTCATGCATTTCTCAGCTAGTAAGTCCACCATTGTGGCCACTGAGTACAATTCAACCCCTTCATATGCATCTTTCTTTTTTAGGGGTTTGATGCTTGTTTCGGGGTTTTGTAGGTATATTCTTAATTTTTGATCATCAACGACATTTGGCACAGAGCAGGGAGTTGCATGTGATAGACAGCGAGGGATTCACATCATCATCCAACCTTGTAAATATGGTTTTTAGACCTCCCACATAGACCATGGTGCCCATAACTCAGAGTAGGGTGCCCACAGGCACCCTGATCCTCTCCCAAGTGCCCCAATCTAGTCAAACAACTTAGATCTATCCTTTTCGGGACCTCTACATGTTCATTCATACTTCCATAATATTCAGTTTATTTTATGACATAGTCCAAATCAACCTGCGAATCAACTAAGTCACTTCCTTACTCTTCTTACTCATTAGGGTTTATATTTTCATTAGCCTAGCTTCTTGGGTCACTTTCCATATTTATTTACTACTTTTATTTACTGTTGTTCCTAGTTTAGATTAAATTAATAAATCCACATTTTAGTTAATCATTTTGGTGAACACGAATGATTTCATGCTTAGGATCCTCATTTTCCCTTTATTATGGCTCTTAAAATTCCTCAAGTTTCTTTATCTGACTTGCTTAAGATGCATCCTAATTGCCAAGTTTCTCTTTAAAAAACCCTAAACACGATATATCTTCCTCAAAATATACCGCCACATGAAATAAGTCATATATTCGATTGTTTATATGAAAACCCTAGCCATAATGATCCTCCATCTAATAAACCCCTATTGGAATCAATTCAAGATTTACATTTTTTGTTTCAAGACAAGCTTATGGATATGAAATCCATGATCACATCTCTAAAATATGAAATTCAAAATCTTAAGGACTCTTATCAGGCTCATGTTTTTTCTCCTTCTCCATCTCATTTTCAATCTATGTCTACTACATGTCATCTAGTTGAACCTTAGATCATGCCATTTCTTGAGCCTCTCATATTTGAATGTAATAATAAGCCATATGACATCCTTACTAAACTCCTTAGTCATCAATTGATCACTTTTCCACCAACTCATTGCTATCCTCCTTATCAGATTGCAAAATATCAATGTCATCCACATTGCAATTATCATCGAATCAATGGACATACTGATAATGATTATTATGCTTTACAATCTAGAATTAAACATCTTGAGCATCAAGGATTTATATCATTCACTACACAATGCTCTATTACACGCCCATCTACAAATTCTACATCCACGTGGGATCCTAAATTTGTTCCCTCTATGCCTTCTTTGGTTAGTCAAAATCTAGCTAAGAAACCACCTACGACATCACAAAATCAAAATAAGTAACAAACTCTCCAAATTAGTTCACCACCTCGTCCTACTCATTCATTTACAACATTACAAAGTTAAAACTAGTAATCACTTCTCAAGGTTTTCTCTAAATCACGTCTTCCTACTAGTTCATCTATTGCGTTACCAAGTCAAACTAAACAACCTCCTCTTAAGGATGATCGTACTCCTCTTGCATCAAAGGTATCTGCCACATCACGAAGTCAAACACAACAATCATATCCTAGGGTTAAACTTGTAATTCCAAAATTTGATATAGACTCTACTTCTGTTAAGGAATGGGACCCGAATGAAGCTTACTTTGATGATGACCCATTGTATGGTCGTACTCCTCTATCACTTCAGCGTTCCATCACTTTTTTAACGCAAATTCTCCTTACATTGATCTGATTAGTGTCTCTTGACCATATTTCTATCATGTACACACTTGGGGGGCATAACATCTAACACATCCCCCCACCATGCTAGCATAGGTGATTTGTAATATTCAAACTTTGGAAACTTACAAACCAAAAATTTATTGTTGTTCTAATTCCAATTATGAAAATGATAACTTATGAATTAATGGTGAGTAAAATTGAACTTAGAATGAATTTTGCAAGAAAGGAATAACATTTCAAACACCAAATTTATCTTGAAAACCCCCAAGTTGAGGGAAAACCAGCTGGGAAGGGAAATTGCTCTTTCTTCCCAAATATTTATTGGCCAATATGAATGAATAAAGATCACAACAAGAGGAAAGGAATTAAAACAATGTATACACTCCCCTTATTTACTTGAATGCTCTATTTCTACACCTTTCTTTTACAAAATCAACTCCATATCCAATGGTTTCTTGCTCACTTCTCACATTAAGACTTCGATGATCCATTCCACTTACTATCCCTTGTATTTATATCTGTTATCATGTCCTCCCGTAAACTAGAGAATGAGAAAGATCGTGCAGAAGAAGAGACACAATCCAGACACTTAAAATCCGTGACTGTTTGTGGATTTATTTTTTCTCCCATAAGCAACAAAACTGATGGTGTTTGTAGACTGGTAGTTACGCAACTTCCAGGGAGGTTACACAACTTCCTCTCTACACAAAGGGGCGGTTTTGTAACTTTACAGCCTACAATTTATTCTGTTTGATTTTTCCTTCTAAAACTGTTTATTATGATAAAATAGTGTTTCTTTGGATCCCTATGAGTCACACCTCCCCTTAATCCCATAAAATATTAATGTGGGATTAGATGAGGAAATAATTCCCTCACTTGCTCCTTTGAGTGCCAACGATCCTGCTTTGGTGTCTTCCCTTTCAGCCCAACCTGCAAAGACTCTTGTGGACCTCTCCTTCTCTATCTGATATTCTACTGCAACACTACGTCCTCCTCCAATTTTCCTTGTGAATATAAGATGTAATCTTCAATGGAAGGTAACAACTAGTATCTTTTTTCTTCATCAAGCATGAATGAATCATATAGGTGCAAGTTTTCACAATTTACTATAGAGTACATCCACATGAATGGTGGTAAATCAAGCCTGAAGGCATTTTCTCCAACCTACTCCTATATGGTGAAGGATCCATACCGTAGTGGCATGGGTTTCTTGGCTTGGCCTTATAATATCTCTGTGCTCAAGTAAAGCCAAATCTTATCTCCAACATGAATTTTGTGATCCCTCCTATGCTGATCATGTCTAGCGTTATACTTGGCTTGAGATCTTTCCAACTATTATTTCACCTTGAGATGGATTTTCCAGATCCTCTCAATGAATTTCATTTCTCTAATCACCTCTGATGGATTTTCTGGATCCTCTTAATGAATTTTGTTTCTCTAATCACCTCTGAATCATGTATCTACCCTTCTTCCTGCTTCCTAACTACTATGTCTAGTGGATTCGTAAGCAGATATCCCAATCATGCTTCAAACAAAGGACTTCATCTATGCTTCAAACAAAGGACTTCATAGTGGATGTGTGTACTTCTCAGTTATAGGAATGTTGAATGTAGGCTAAGGACTCAACCTAAGTCAGTGGATATTTGCTATTATAACCTCTAATCAGCTGAACCAAAGTCATGTTCACCACCTCTATTTGACCATTTGTTTATGGATGGAAGGCCGTGCTCCTCTGTAATTTTCCATCTTGTCTTAAAAATTATTCCAAAACTTCCTCAAGAAGCTGGAATCTCTGTCAGAAACAATAGACTTTAGCAAGCCAAAATGCACCCATATATTAGTAAATAAAAGTTCAGCTGCCTCATGTGATTTTATTGTCTTTTTACATGCCATAAGAACACACATCTTACTAAATATATCAACGACAACATATAGATAGTCATAACCATGTTTAGAAATAGGTAATCCTCCTACAAATTTTTCTTCACTTATTTAGTGTTATTCCACCTCATCGGGTGAGTCATTCACTTAGGTGGACATGGATCTAGGTGTCATCTTAGTTATGAAATATTCCCTTATATAATTTGTCATATGTGTAAGTGCTGTCATAGGAGTTACATTACCATTTGGGAAAGTAACTCCTCTTCTCCATTATATCTTCTCTTACATTGGATTTACACTTCACTCCCCTATTTTTATTCACCTCCTCTTTTGGTCTATGATAAGCCAATACAAGCCAAGCTTGGATCTTGACAATGCATGCACATTACTTTACGGTGATTCTTGCTTGGATCTTGCAAGCTCAATGAAGTTAGATGCTCACTCATCTTCCTTGTATATTAGGCCAATACATGTACCTTTGTAAGTGGATCATAATGGGATATTTAGTTGGCATAAGGTGCTTATTTTGGGGTGTCAACCCCAAAATTGTCCTTTTTTCCATAAAAAATGGGTATGTGGACCCTATGGTTCCTTCTCGGTTTGTGAATCTTTCGAGAATATGCATATGTCATTCTTTCCTCATAAAATATCATTAGGCTTAACATAAGTCTCACTGGCCTTCCTTTGCATATCCTCACACATCTACAATAGTTGTAAAGCTCTTCCTCCCATTGGTGCCCTCCTCTGCATCCACTAAATATGTTGATTTTTACCCAAATGTTTTTGCATTGGAAAATTTATTTGAGATAAATAGTCTTCAATGTACACATCTTTTGATCCCTAATTCATGTTTCAAATCTTTGCATGTCAACATTCAGTTGATAGCTCACTCCTCTTGAGATCTGATGGACAGACCATTCGGAAGTCCGTTGATTCCCTCGTGATCCAAGCTATTAATCCAAAACAGGACATTTCATGAGAAATTTATCAGAGCATATGGAATCAAGTTACTCACCAAAGTCTTTATCTTGAGAATTTTTTAATGGCCTTGCAATAAAATAAGTGCTCATTGGAGGCTCAGTGTTTTTCAGCATAGGTTTGAAGGTTGATAGCTCAGATTCCTTCATGAAGGGCTCGATCCACTGAGAGATAGTGACCAAACAAGACTACTTTTATTCTTGTGTAAGTCTTGGGGTCTTTAAAGTCTAATCTGCCAGCTCTCCAACATGTGGAAGCATAGAAAACATGTCTGCCTACCAAGTTTGTGTAGTACACTTTCTTGTATTTGATTAGTAAATACAGGACCCTTGCAAAACTTCAAACTTAGAGTCCACTCCTTCAACTCGCCAGGATCAAAACATCCCATCCTTCTTATAACTTACAGGTTAAAAACATAGTGTTATATGAAACCTTTTCCTGCTGAATCCCCTTCTATTTAAGACTGTTGCTTCACATAGTCAACTACTAAAATATCTAGAGAGGTTTATGTTATTTCCAATGGTTAGTGTGCACAATACCATTATGAACACCATTTTTTGAAGTTTTTTAAAAATGCATAGTTTGCAATATAAATATGTTTTTTTCCAAAAGATACGAAATTCCATTAAATGAAATTTATTTCCTGAAGATTCTGAGCACTTCTCTTAGTGCATACATTCTACATGATCTCTTTATCAGTGCCACAAAAAAATATCATTTTGCACAGAGATGCATTAACCGCTCTTGCTTCCGTTCAAACCTTACATCTTGCATTGGTTTGCAAATCATGAAAATGATCTTTTCATAGGAGCCAATTCCTCATTTGATCAAGCTATTCACATAGTGCAATACTTGGCTCAAGCCAATTCCTGCATCCCACCTTGTAGACATCTTCATGACCCTCATTTACTATTAGTCACATGATGAGGTACCATTTTCTCATATTGTTCTCTCTGGTTTCCATAGACATATTGATCCACCTCATCGACATTCTCTAGTCTCTACCCTTCACAAGGGACAATCTGCTGAAAATTAGGAAGAGCAAGTTGAGAGCATGACTAATCTTTTATTTTAGGTCAACTCAAAATCCATATTTCACCTAGCTGTGTTCCTAACCTACCTATCTAGTCAAACTACCATTACTTCTTTGTGGTTGCTATGTGTAGAGTTTACTCATTATGCTACAAACAACATCATATAATCACCATAGTAGAGGAAGCCTAATTTTAAATTGATACACTAGATCCTTCTTCATATTGTATTACATACCATTACTTCTCCCAAAAAAAGTGCTTCTATCCTTTCTTCTTTTGACACTCTAGCTGACTCTCATCACATTTTTGTAGCACCTCACAGTTTTGTGTTGGCCAGTTTCCTTTTGAGTGATGGCTTCCAGCATGCTTATATGTCTTCCTTCCTAATCATACTTATAGCTCTCTATTCTCCCAGAGACCATCAATATTTTCTCTTGTGTGGGCCTAAGATAAAAACAGACAAGATCACCAATTATAACTTTTGAAGGCACTTCTGCATTCACTTGGAATTGCCTCAAGAGGTTTGTACATGGTTACCTTTTCAAAATAGTTTCTTATTTTTCATCTTTCATTAATATCCCTTAATAACTACAGTGAAAGTTTTTCTCACTTGGGAGAACTGTGTCAAAGTCACCTGTATCCTAAATTTGTTGCAAATGTGTATATTTAATTAGCCTTATTTTCCTTCCCACCATGGAACTAAAAATCCTAAATGAACTTATCATGAACAAAATAAAAAATCCTAGTCAATTGGTGAGTTGATTTATTCCACCATCTTAAGATCCACTTAAGCTCTCCTCCTCTAACCATATGAAATTCTCTTGCAATACATCATTCATCAGTCTCTCCTTGATAAATGTAGCGTGTGCATTTCATCTCCACTTGTGGTGCTTAAACTAAAAATATCAAATATGACATGACAAAGTACTAACCAAATTCACAATTTTGGTAAATGTAGTAACCATATGTGAAGTTTTCTCTTGAAGGAATTCTTCCATATATCCTCCTCCTTCATCTTGACTTGGTGCTAAACCAACTTGAGATACAACTTTGTGAAGAAATTTACATGTTGAAGTTGGTCCAAGAGGTCATCTATGTGGGGAAGTGGATATCTATTCTTTATGGTGATCTAGTTCAAATATTGGTAGTCTCAATGCACATCCTCCAAGAACCATCCTTCTTTGGCACCATCACAATAGGAGACCCACATGGCGAGGTGCTCAGGCATATTACCTCTTGGTCTAATAGCTCATGGAGTTGTCTCTTTACCTTCGTGCTCTCTAGTAAGGGTTTCCTATACAACCTGATGTTTAGTAGAGGGGACTCTAGAAACAACTGAATCTCATGTTTTACCTCCCATTTTGGTGGTAACCCACTGGGAGTTTGAAATAATTCCTGAAAATACTAAGTAATATTATCCTAATCCTTTATCCCTTGGTTAGAAACATCTGAAATGTCTACCCTATCTTGTTTATCCTTTAATAAAAGTAAACAAAATTGATTATGATTTTCCTGAATAAGTCTTTTTGCTTGGTTAACACTTACCATAGCAATTTTTGTCTTACGTTGGTGTGCCTGGATGTTGTAACTAATTTCATCCTTGACCCATATTTATCGGTTCTCCCTTCTCATGAATATGACATCCCTAATATACAAGTAAGGAATTGCGAAACAAAATCAAATGCATCAAGTGGAATTACATCAGCTTCCAATACATCTATATACTGAGAATTTATCCCAAACTTGAACTTACATCTTCTCGTTACCCAAATCTCTACACCCTTCTTCAACCATCCCAAAGGATATGGATGTGGATGCTCATAAGTTTGAAGACCAAGATTATTGATAACCACATCAGAAAGCAAATTAGATTGAGAACTAGTATCAACCAAAGTATTTACCTTAGTTCTCTTGATTTGGAATTGGATTTGGACTAGCTTCATCATCTCTTCCTCCTCCTCTTGGCTATTCATGTTGGTGGCTGTGCATCCAAGCCTCTCGTCTACATCATAATAATCCTTTATTTCCACCTCCCCATCTATCTTTACAACTGTCATGGATTTCTTTGAATCCTTGGTTTTTTTCTTCAGATGTAACTCCGGATGTAACTTCCAACATGTAGTGTCAGTATGACCATTGATATCAAAATTCTTACAAAAATTATTGGGATCTTTACAACTATTCAAAGTAGTGGTAGATTTTTACCTTTCCCATTCCATTTAACTTTGTTACTTGTTTGTCCCTGCTCTTTCTTTTCTTGATTTGCTGACTTTTTTGGCTTTGAATCTGCTTCTCCTTAATTCCTTTCATCATCTATGTAGAATTCTTGGATATAGGATTCATTGAGATCCTTAGGAATCATGGAGATAACCTTCCTTTGAAGGTGAGTGTGAATTCCTCCCAAATACTTGGTCATAATATCCTCATCCTCTAATTCCATATCAAGCAATATGGTTTGTATCTAAAACTCCATAGTATATTCCTGAACACTTTAACCATTGCCTTGTCTAAAATATTGCCATTTAATCATCTGGTCAATCTTATGGCCAATAGGATAAAAGTTATCTCCAAGAAATTATTTAAAACCCTCCAAAGTACTGATCATAGGATGTTTCTTCTTCACACAAGTGCCTAGATGGGTTTTCCACCATACTAGAGCACGACCTTTCATTTTGAGATGTGTAAAGGTAATGCTTTGTGCCTCCATGACATTATGTATACTAAAGTAAAATTTCAGTTGTTTTAACCATTTATCTAATAACTCTGCATCTACTTGTCCTTCAAAGCTCTTAATTTCAACCTTATCCTCAACTTTAAAATGAGCATGATTAGATTTTACCTACTCTTTTACAACTAGATTTTATTCTTCATGCTCTTCTACATCTTCCTCCTCATGACTCTTGCCTATGAAAAACATTTTGGCCAAATATTGAACCACTGAGTCCATGTTATCTTGCTTGACTGAAGTCATCTTTTATAGATTTGATAGTTCTTATTGATGTCTATACATCATGTCCATCATGGTCTCCAACATCTCAATTCTATGGACCAAGTTCTCTGCCTCCATTTGATCCCAAATTATTTGTTTCCACTTCTTTGTAGATATGTGTGTCAAGGTAAAAATTATTCACCTTTAGAAATTTTCACTGCCATACAAATCACAAGAATGAATACCACAGTCCTGGATACTTATTATGAGCTTTGATACCAAAATGATCCGTAAAATTCAAACTTTGGAAACTTACAAACCAAAAATTTATTGTTTTTCTATGTGTAATTATGAAAATGAAAGATTATGAATTAATGGTGAGTAGAAATGAATTTAGAACAAATTTTACAGCAAAGGAATAACAATTCAAACACCAAATTTATCCTTGAAACCCCCAAGTTGAGGAAAAACTAGCTGGGAAGGGAAATTTCTCTTTCTTCCCAAATATTTATTGGCCAATATGAATGAATATAGATTACAAAAAGAGGAAAGCAAGTAAAATAATGTATACAATACCCTTCTTTACTTGGCTACTCTATTTCTACACCTTTCTTCTACAAAATCAACTCCAGCTCCAATGGTTTCTTGCTCACTTCTTACATTAAGACTTTGATGATCCATTCCACTTGCCACCCCTTATATTTATAGTTGTTATCATGTCCTATCATGCACTAGAGAATGAAAAAGGTTGCGCAGAGGAAGAGACAAAATATAGACACTTCAGATACACGACTGTTTATGGCTCTATTTTTAATTTTTTTCCGTAAACAACAAAACCACCAGTGTCTATAGACCGGAAGTTATGCAACCACTGTGGTGGTTACGTAACCATCGTTATGTGTAGGGGAAGTTACACAACCACCTCTCTACATAGAGGGGCAGTACTATAACTTCACAACATGCACTTTGTTTTGCTTGATTTTTCCTTCTGAAACTAGTTGTTTTGATGAAGTTTTGTTTCTTTTGATCCCTATGGATCAATAGGTGCATCTATCATCTCTGCATTGAATTACATCAATCTCCTCACATAAGGCATAATAATCACACATTCTAGCATTGTCATTACCTGATGACACACTCTTGTGATTCGGTTCACACTTGAATTTTGAGGGCATACCACACAGGAACCCCACACATTGCATAATAGTTACTACACACTACGTATATTCAAACATCGCACATCTTACCTCACACATTCTATAGTTATTTTACATCATTTTGAAATTTACACATCTACACGTCATACATCATACTAGTCTTCATCATATATTTGTCACACTTGCATCTAACATTACATACTACTCATCATACACATCACATAGCCTACATTTCACACTATTAGTCTATCTATACATTTTTGCATTACATCCTATACCTTGCATATCACAAACCCTACACATCATATGGTCGTTTATTATCATCACACATACTACATTGTCTTCTTTGTGTTGCATTCATTACCCTATGACACACTTTAGTTCCTCGGTCCATACTCGATTGCTGAGGGTTTACCAATCAAATGGACCTTATCCACATTTCATGTTCATCATTCATTCTTTCTTCATGTGGAATTCCTAGGTTAGTGACATACGCTATAAGATAAATGGTCCCCTATTTCTTCATATTGTAGTGGTATATGCTTTTAGGACACATCACCACTACTTCTATTCATCTTGTAGTAATATACACTTTAGGCTACATCATCACTCTTTCGATCAATATTGTCCTGATATACGCTTAAGCTATAAGGGTCACACACACACACCATCTCTAGGTCACATATCATCAATACACATACACATTTCTCATAGCGCATTAGACATAATACACACTATTTGACCATTTCCCGATGACACACTCTTGTTTACAATTCATTCTTGACTGCTGAGGGGGAAAACTAAATGAACCTCACTGCATACAACTCCATTCACTCAGGGGACACACAGATCCTATCATCCATCTTACATTCCATTCCATCCATCCACAACATGTTGCATATCTTGGTTGGTTTTACTCTTGCTTGCATTTGTTTGTTCATGGTCACTTTATGACAAATGCTAGATAGATCTCTTGTATGTCATTTATCTATACCATACACACATGCACATTCACATATTTTCTTAGTTATGATCACATATACAAGTATTTTACACATAACACAGATGCTTGCCTTCTACCCATATTTTACTGGTTGCTGAGGGCATCCATATTCATCTCTTCGAGGTGCTATTTTATCATTTTATACTTAGCACTTTTAATTAATTGAATATACCCTCTTTGGACATACTGGTTATCTTTCTAATATGGTAATAGGTGTTTCATGTGCAATAATTGTTATGTAGGGGTATTTGCTTCCATACTTGTTTATTACATTGTCTATTATTACTTTCCCTTGTTTGCGGTATTTTCCCTATGTTTTATATGCACACTTGTTTGTTGTATGCAGCCATGGTGGCCTTGCATGTCTTGTGACATCATGAGTGATGTCCCATATTTTCAACCCACTTTAGTGGTCTACTTTGTCTTCTTACATCTTTACATTACTATATAGCTTGGTACCTTACACATTGATTTTTATATGCATGCTTGTTCATACTAACACTTTTTTTGGCTAGCCTTCTTGATTGTGCATGCCTTAGTTTCTACGAAGCACATTCCTTTCCTCCTACAGGGCATAGTTACAGAGTTCATGCAGTTTCTCCTCTTTTGGGGCTGCATTCTCCTATCAGTGACGTCACATGTGCCCCCAAAGAGGGGGACATCATTTGGGGTTTTACATACTACACAATGCTTCTACACCAGTCCAATTCAGTTAGTTTTTGCCATTGGCATTGTGGGTTATATAATGAGTGGGTTTAGAATATTCTACAAACCCCATATACAACAAATTTTATAAGACATGGTTTTCCTTAGCATTCTGGGGAGTAGTTACATGTTAGAGGATACATCAGAATTCCACTCTACACTACTTCGGCCAGCGACGTCAAATCACCCAAAAACCCAGGTAATACAGATATCTCTTTACATATTTAGGGAAGCATTTATAGGTTAGAGGATACAACAAAATTCCTCCCTACACTTCTTTGGCCTATGGCATCGGATTTCCCAAAAAACCCAGGACAAGATATCCTCTTTCTACACCCTTTCTCTCATGACGGATCAAGTGCACATGTTCCTTTTACACTTTTCATACTTTCATTTCAGTCTTCTCATTACATATTGATGTGTCTTTTACATGTGTTTTTGACATATATACGTACATATTTGACTACTTGATCATCTTCTCCTTACATGTCTGACCATATGAGAAGCAAGCAGTAAACAACTACAACAAATGGAGGCAATAACAATAACATTTTGCGGTAGCACACATGATACTAGCCATGCAAGTACATCACACACATCAGTAACTACATGCGTGTTTTTCCCTAGGTTCACTATTATCACTTTTTTTGTTTTTACATCTTTAGTTTCCACGCTCCATCATAATTTTATCACTCCATGCTTTATCTAGTCCTTTAGAACACTTTCTGCATCACTCTACATGGAATTTAGGTACACATCTCTATTTACTTTATATTACCGAGATTTTCACTCACTAACATAAAGTGGGGGAAAATGTAGACATAAAATCATGAACTTTAGACATTATTTAGTCATGATATCATACTATTATTCATATGGTTTTTGAGTGAAGAAAGTACTAATTAACCCCTATCTTTTGGCCATTTTACTTTGCTTTCTGTCATCACTTCTGACCTTCAACACATACTTTCCTAGTCTATTTTTTCATGTTATATTATTTTTGCCTTGACTGGGGTGCTCAGGCTAGCACAGGGGCACCCACAAGTGCCCTGGTCCCAGTCGGCATGCCCTGATCCTTTTTCCACTTTCCTACCACCTTTTGGGCACTTTCTACCATTTGAGCATTCTATATTTTTGGTGGTTGACCTCTTCAGGGTCAATTACAAAATTAGAACAAGAGAACCATATAAATATAAAGTTATGAGACCATAATGAGGGACCAAGCACTAGTCACTATTATCATCCACTTAGAGTTGCATCCATCTAAGGCATCTAAAG
Source organism: Taxus chinensis (assembly GCA_019776745.2). Taxonomy (NCBI): domain Eukaryota; kingdom Viridiplantae; phylum Streptophyta; class Pinopsida; order Cupressales; family Taxaceae; genus Taxus; species Taxus chinensis. Next base: position 239,322,869 of record CM034150.1, read on the forward strand.
CTCATTTTAATCCATGTAGCTTCATCACAAGGGACAAGGCTGGTTCATCTACATCACACAAGTATATGAGGGAAGTTTATTCTATTCCATCCACCATTCTATTACATTTTCTACACATAGTTATTGCTTGCTACTTTCACCAAGTACGACTGACACAAGAGAAAATTAGGGCATGATTACACACACACTCTCATAGAACTATATCAAGTATGAGATGTAGTGTAATTCTCAGTTAGTAATTCCATCATTATGGCCACTGAGGAAAGTCTGAATACTTATGCATATATTTATTTTTTAGGTGTTTGATGCTTGTTTTGGGGTTTTACAGGTGTATTCTTTATTTTTGATCATCAACAACATTTGGCGCAAAGAAATGAGTTACACACAACAGACAATGAGGGATTTAAATCATCATTTGACCCTATAAATCTAGTTTTTGGACCTCCTGCACAAACTAGGGCACCTAAACCTTATACTATGGCACCCAAAAGTGCCTTGATCCTCTCCCAGGTGCCCCAATCTAATCAAATAGCTCAGATTTTTCCTTTTTGGGACCTCTGCATGTTCCTTCCTTCTTTCATAATATTCAGTTTATTTTATGACATAGTCCAAATCATCCTACGAATCAACTAAGTCACTTCCTTACTCTTCTTACACATTAGGGTTTCTATTTTCATTAGCCTAGTATCTTGGGTCACTTTCCATATTTATTTACTACTTTTATTTATTTTTGTTCCTAGTTGAATTAACTTAATAAATTCAAATTTTAGTTAGACAATAGTGTGAGTTTTTGATAGGTGGAGCTCAAGATATTACATGGAAAATATTGAGAAAATAATTAAGTAGTTAAATATAGTTGTCTTAAAAAGTGTATACTAAATTTTGAAAATTCAACTTACTATAGATAATAAGGTTGAAAACTTAATTGTAACTTGCATGATAGTGATTCGAGCTCTAACATACACATGAAGTTACACATTTAGGGATCCCTTAGAATAAGATTTGATAGAGTGATGAAGACCATGCAATCACAAACATTGGGTGAGTTGGTGATTATTTTGAAACTTTTCATTTGAAATATAATTTAGTCAAAAATTTCTTTTTTTGCAAAATTTTTGTTTTTAACATTTTTGAGTAGGACAAGTGTGGAAATATGTGGTTTGCACATTTTCTTCTTACGGAGGAGACCATAAAAATAGATATTTTATTTTCCAATTTCCAATGGTACCATTCAATTGGATTGGGTTTGTCTAACTTGATTTGTAAAATAAAAGTATAACACTATGATAACTCTAATGATTTATTTATGACCACTTATTGTTGTGTTTTATTGTAATTTTGGAGAGATATTTTCATAAACCATAGTTTCATTGAGGAATGCACATGGAGAGCTTGTTAGAGTTCGGTATTGATGATGTGATATGTGATATATTTGGATAGAGTTAGAATAGTACATGTTACCTGATTAGGAGATGTGCCCCATTATATACATTTAATGAATGTACTCATGGAAAGGTGGAATGTAGATAATTTTAATTTTAGGATACCAACATGGGATATGATGTTGACCCTAGATGATGTGTGGCACATTTTTTAATTTCCCTTTATGGGCAAGTAAGTGAATATATTTAGATGTACCATTGTACATGAGGAGGGCCTGTAAATTTTAGCTAGGTAGAGGGAGAGATAAGGTTATCAAATATACTATACAACTCAATGATATTATCTAAGAAGATATGTGATATGTGTATTTCTAGCATCATTTTTTGTAGTTGATGGGGGAAGGGTTTCTATTTCATACTACTTATGTGATATTTACTGTTCTGTTTAGGAGTAAGGTGCCATATTTTCTTAATGATGATGTGTGTTGGACCATTTATATAAGGATTTGTATATATTTTATTTGGAGATACATGTAGGGGGTTCAGGATCTATGAACCTATTACACATATAAGAATATGAGTAGATTGTAGTGGTTTAGTTGTTGGTATCAACATGAGTAAATTGGGCCCATCTTAAGATATTTACAACAATATGGGACATTCCATGTACAAGAGGGATTTCTACCTTGGATCATTGATCCATACTACACAAGATGATGCTTACGGATATCATTTGGAGGCCATATAAGAAATTTAGTGGTTAGTTGAAGGATTTTGTAGAGTTTCAAAAGATCAAATTAACTATATAGGTGAAGGATTGATTCTAAGGTTAGGGGAATGGTTTCAAAATGAGAGTGTGATTCATCAGTCGATGTTATATAACATGTGTCCCTAACACCTTACCCATGGAGATGGGTGCACCAAGATACACATTGGGAGGGGGTAGCCTTGGTTCCATAGAGGATTATTTATCTCCATTGCCACCTAATGAGGTGGAAACACTATTGGTCACCATAGTTGGAGATTAAATTGGCTCAAAAATCACTTATACATAGTGGTGGATGGGTACCCAATTAGTGTTTTTATTGATAGTGATAATAAGTGGCCCAACCTAAGGTGTGGGTGTGGTAGGAGGAGGTGGTGGAGGAGCTATGACACCACCACCATGAGGTGATGGGGGAGGTGGGCAAGCCACACTTCCACTAAAAGGAGGAGATGGGGCACCACTAGTATGTGTGCCCCAATTGATGTAATAGTGGATTCCAATGTAAAACATAAGTATGGTGTGATTTTTAGTTATAAACAATATGATTTGAAACTGAATTGATTAAAATCATGACTAATGATTGATATGTCTATTTTAATTATAGGTGATGAGTATTAAACCATGATTTTTGATGCCTTGATCTATACATTTACATAGAATGTTCCCACAAATATTTTATATTTGGTGGTTTTAGAGGATGTGGAGGACATATCATGTGAGAAATCCTACCATTTGACTAACTGGTAGTAGCTATTGTAGCATGTATAATGTTTTTCAAGAAGAGAGATGATTGACATGTAAATATTGATATGTGTCTCATGTCCAGACAAGGGATAAAGTTGATCAAGATATTTTGAATAGGTATATGGCCCTACAAGATGATCATGTAAGGGTCCTAGTAGAGATAGAAGGGATTTGAGAGTGAGTGCGATAATATAGGTCATGATCACACACATGATGATGGTGGGATCTAGGTGTCACTTCACCTCTCATGCAATCATACATATAGATATCTTGGATGATTCCAAGAATGATGATGTGTGTGAAAAATGATTATAAGGGTGTGCCTCTTGGCGTATATGATTTTCAATGAGGCATCTATATATGAGAATTTTTTATTCATGCAATGTATCTTTATATTGATTTAAATAGATTGCATATTAGAATGATTGGATTATGATTGATTTGATATATATTGATAGATGAGATATTACACTACTAAAAAAATGGTCATCCAAGACCACACAAATGTGTTACAATTATATGATATTTACTGATAAATTTGTTTGTTTCTTAATAGATTTATCTTTAAAAAAATGTAGTAGCATTATTTATTATTTTACTATAGTTGTGTGATAAAAACGTATTAATCCTAGATACCCATATAGATTTAGGATATTGAGATAACTGTATACAAGAGAATCCAATATGAGTAGTGTCACTGTTATGAGGCCAAGAAACCAATGGTTCCCCTAAAGGGGTATCATGGGAGATCCTAGTCTAGGAGAGTTGTGTCAAAAAAAGAGATAAAAGATGACATGTATTGAAAAAAGTAATTCCCTTAGTTTCAATATGATTTAAGATTTTCTCTAAAGTAAAAAATTCATTTTCACAATGTGTGTTAATGTTGTGATGGTTGTAATAAGGTAAAAATTTCACCTTCTCAATCGATAAGGATGATGATGAAAATTAGATGGTATAATGATAAACTATTTATCTAATAAGGTATGTAGAATATAGTGTGGTCTATCTCGAGCCTTATCAAAGTAAAATGGTTATCACCTATGTACTATAGAATGCCTCATGGGTTCCTTAGGTCGGGTCATAACATGATAGAAATTATTTACTCTATATTAGAAATTATATTGTCTTGAATTAGAATTAGAAGACGAATATTTTATAACACTTGCATCGGGAGATATATTAGGAATAATAATATCAACCCGCATAGGTACTAACTATTTAAGAGGAGCAAGTTATTTCTCCAAAACAATAACTCAAATGAAAAGCTAATGTAATGAATCACATGTATCAGATAATAACTTATCCTCAAGGGGATAGATAAGGCCATATAAAAAGATATATTGGACTTGTAAATTAATTAGTTGATAGACTAATTGTTGCATATAGACTTTGAAGCATAAGTTATAGTCAAACAATGTCTAATATTTACCTTGATGTAATTAAGGTAGCCACTCATAAGTGACCTTAGGTAATTTATTTACAATAAAGTGAATGCGGATATCCTTCTTAAACTATAGAAGTGTACTCATGGATCTATTAGGGAGATGATGAAACCAGTCTAAGGATAGGAATGTGATAATCTTAGGAAAATATCTTAATCAAAACCTGTAAGTATGATATGATGCCATCGAAAATAAATAGCTTGTATGACTTAGGTAAGGGTCACTAGTCCCATCAAAGAATTGAAACTTGTGCATAATGAAATATGTAGGGAATGAGAAATAAATAATTTTACACACAATTAGATTCCCACTTATGGAATTAAAATAAATCTATGGATTATAGGATTTTAATTCTAAAGTGTGATGTAAAGTACATACATCATACATTAGGGATATAACCTATCAATGAGGTATATAGAAAATATGAAGATGCTTATTAAGCGTTTGGACTTTTCTGTTGATGGTGGTAATGGTAACACTATTCCACCTAGGGGAAGAAGAAGTAGGAGATTAATGATCCTCAATAAGAGTACTATGGGTAAGAAAGGATGTGGAATCATGAACTAGAGGCCTAGTATCATATAGTACCGAGAGAAACATCATTGATATTAACACATAATTCATTTGTATGATCAATAGAAGATGTATGTGTATTATTTTCAATAGAAGTAAGAGTACTTGTAAAAATTTCAAGTTTAATATGAGGGCAAGTGCACCAAGTTGGGGGGCCAAAAGGGGGTCATAAGCGGATGTTTTTTCCTAAAAAATCATAATCTTTAACTTGTATGAGTTATTTGAAATAGTTACACTCAAAATTTGAATATGTTGTAAGAACATGAATAGTAGCATTTTGAGTCTAGTTTCTAAGCTACTAAATTTTATTGAAAACGATTAAGTTTAAAAGGGTCAAAAAACTAAAATACCAACATGTGCTCCTTATTTTTTCACGTAAAAAACATAATAGAGTGACTTTTTGTGCCCCCCCGCCATTTTTGACCACAATTTAGTATTTTTTTAAAACCCTTTGGTGGAAAGATAGCTAGGAGCATCTAGTTTGGGCTCCATGTTTTTTAGATTTTTGTAGCGAGTATTTTCTTAATGATTTTTCTAGTACAAAAATTTTAAAATTTGAAAAATAATGGAGCTCCAACCATGCACCCCCCTTAAATACCTCAAAAAATATTAAAAATTAGATTTTTTTTTGAATACATATAGAATTAGTCCTAGTTTGGGCTAGTATATTTTTTTTCAATTTCGATGAGCCAGAAAAAATATACATGATGAAAGATAAACATGTTTAAACTTCAAAAAATAGCTACAAAAATGCATAGTTAGAAAATAAATAATATGGAAACCTTATATTAGTCAGAAACTTTGAAAATGTATATTTTTAGAAAGAATAAAGTCTGCTCTATGTCCTAGTCATATTTTTATTAAACAAATCAATCGTTTTATTTTGATTTATGATGGCGGAAGTGGCATTTTAGTATTTTTTTGCAAAAACAAGTTGCTTGTTGTGTTTTGCAGGTCCATGCCTTAGGCTTGGGGATCCAAACTAGATCCAAACCTAGAGGAATGCCTTGGAAAAAGTAAAAACTCAAAACATACACGTGTTCTTCATAGTATAAACATTATATGTGCTTTTGGCATGATTTTATTTACAAAAATAAATTTTTAAAGTATAATTTTTCCATTTATTATTATTTATATTTTATTATTTCTTATTCTTTAAATTTATTTTAGTAAACATAAGAAATTAGGGTCCCTCTGCACCTTATGGAACTAGTCTCACAACTCCATGAGTCACGATTTAGGAGATAATTTTTAATAGTATAATTTGGTCTAGTACATAGGTAATTTTTAGGATTTCATAATTCCACCATAAAGATTTTTAGCGTTTAAATTTTACAATTGAAACCCTAAACCCTAAACCCTAAAACTCTAAACCGTAGGCACTAAACCTAAATCCTAAACCATAAACCTTAATCCCTTAACCCTAAACCATAAGCCCTAAACCCTAAACCTTAAATGATTCCTAAACCCTTTCCCATGAGCCCCTGAGCACTTAAGCCCTAAACCCTGATCACCTTAAGCCCTAAACCCTAAACTCGTGAACCGTGAACCCTAAACCATAAAGCCTTAAACCCCAAGATCGTAAAAACCGAAACCCTGAACCCTAAACCCTGAAGCCCTAAACTCTAAACCCTAAACACTGAATCCTAAACCCTAAACCCTAAGCCCTAAACCTTAAGCCCTAAAAAATAAACCCTAAACCCTAAACTCTGCATGAGCCCTAAACACTTAACCCTCAACCCTGAGATATAAACCCTTGAACTCTAAACAACCTAAACCCTTAAAACCATATAAATAAACCCTATATCCTGAACACTAAGATCCTAAACCCTAAACCTATAAATCCTAAACCCTAAAACCAAAATCCTAACCCCCTAAACCCTAAACCCTGAACCATAAACCCTAAACCTTGATACCCTAAACCCTAAACCCTTAACCCTAAATAATATAACCCTAAGCTTTAACCCCTAAACCATTAAACCCTCAAACTCTGAACCCCAAACCCTAAACCCTAAATACCCTAAACCCTAAACCATAAAGCCCTAACCCCTGAAACCTACGAACTTGATCCTTGATCAATATTTCCTAGTCTCTGCCTAGAACCATTGAGCTGTGAGTCTACTTGTACAACTATCTTGTTTGTCAGAGACCTGGGACAAATAACCCCTAAACCTGGATATGACATCATACCTTGTGAACCTTGTAACCCTGCATATATACACATCTCTACCATGAACCCTAAGCTTTTCTCCCTAACATACGAACCTTGCAGCCTTGAATGCCTACACCGTGATTCTTCAGCACTCTGAAACACATAAACACTATTTCTTATATTTCCATGTACCCTAAGCATTATGCAAGCCATGATGACCCATTGGAACCCTGGAAAAAATAAACCATCGCAACACAAAAATTAATCTCAAAGGAAATTAAAGAAAATTAGATAATATACCAATGTAGAGGTGTATGATAAGAACTGAATTTCCTGCAGTATCCTCTCCTATGGAGAAAGAGAAATATCTTCTACTACTAGAATGGATAGAAAATTTGACATAACTTCCTAAAGTGTTCAAAATAAGCATAATAACAAGGGAATGACTAAGAATACAAAGGGGTTATCAATCGCCTAGTAAATATTTCTTGTTTAGTTCTGAATAGGAGTCACCTGGCCTACAACTTAGTGACCTTCTGTTCATTGATAATTCCTTCTATGATAGACCCATGGATGCTTTCAAAAGCACCTTAAAAAAGATAAGGGTAGTCATGAAGCCTAGTGAAGGGTGTGATGTGATTTCCAAACAACTTGAAATTCATACAGATTTAGAGGTCATAACACAAATTTACAAATATATCTATCGTTATAAATGGAAGCCAAGTAATGGTGTCTCCCTGTATCTAAGGATCAAGGACTACTGGGGTTTGTGGTAGGATTGGACATTTAGGAATCATTGAGTGTTTGAATCAAAATTTTGTTGCATCTGGAGAAACATTCTCAAACATTTGAGTAATGCATCTTGGAAAATAAAATTGAACCTTAAAAATCCTCTCAAATTTCCATCTTACACAAGCACTTGACATATTAAGATTTGTTCTTCAAACGAAACCTTCATTCCTGACAGCTTGTAACTAAAATAATTATTCAAAAGAGCGTCAATAAAATTTATTTGTACTAAATTATTCTTGGATATTTGAATTTTCTCTCCTTAAAATATCAACAGATGAAAGACATCAAATTGTGATGACTCTCTTCGAATGATCTTCCTATGAAGTAGATGAACTCTTTTCTGTTGAATACTTGTTGTCAATACTAATAAGAATGGGTAAGACACAAAACATTACAGTGAGTGAAATAGTTCCCATGCGATGGGAAAAAGAAGATAGTTTTATCGAGTAAGATTTCTTTGTGTCGAATTGTTCTTGGATATCTGACATTTCCCTCTTTCAAAATATCAATATATGAAAGGCATCAAATTGTGATGACTCCCTTTGAATTTTCTACCTAGGAAGAAGATAAACCATTTTTAGTTGAATAATATCTATCAATACTAATAAGAATGGGTAAGACACTGAACATTACAGTGAGTGAATGGGTAAGCCTAAACCCTTAGCCCTAAACCTTGAGCATTATACCCTGAACCCTAAAACCTAAACCCTAACCCCTAAACCCTAAACCCTAAACCATGTGCCCTAATCCCTGAACCCTAACCCTTAAACCTTAAACACTAAACTCTAAACCCTAAATCCTAAACCCTTAGCCTTAAACCCCAAGCCCTAAACCCTAAACCATGAGCCCTAAACCCTAAATCCTCAACCCTCAACCTTAAAACCTCAACCCTAAACTAAACACCCTAAAACCTAAACCCTTAACCCTCAACTCTAAAATATGAACCCTAAATCATAAACCTGTAAAGTATAAAGCATAAATCCTATTTTTTACTACCCAGAACCCTAAGCCCTAAGCCTTAAACCTTAAACCTTGAGCTCTAAACCCTAAAACCTAAACCATAAACCATGAGGAACCATAAACCCTATACCATAAATCCTAAATCCTAAACCCTCAACCCTCAACCCTCAACTGTAAAACCTAAACCATGAGCCCTAAACCCTGAAACCTAAACCTTGAGCCCTAAACCCTAAACCCTAAACCCTGAACCTTATGCCCTAAGCCCAAACCCTAAACCCTAAAACTTGAAACCTAAACGCTAAACCCTAAACACTAAACCCTGAACCTTGATCCCTAAACCCTGAATCCTAAACCCTAAACCCTGAGCCCTAAATGCTAAACCCTAAACCCTAGGCCCTAAACCCTAAACCCAAAACCTTGAACCATGAGCCCTAAATCCTAAACCCTAAACCCCAAACCCTGAGCCCAAAATCCTAAACCCTAAACCCTAAACACTAAATTATAAACCCTAAACCCTAAACCTTTAGCCCTAAAACCTAAACCCTAAACCCTCAACCTTGATCCCTGAGCCCTAAGGAGGAGGCACATCACAATCACCTCATTTTTGCCTTAGGACAGGAATCCTATTCAGGGAGTAATCCTCTATCTACAAAGTGAGGATCATATTTTAGAAAGAAGTAGACAATCATCATAGAGCTGATTCGTGGTCACTAAAGTTAATTATGGACCAAATTTCAAAAATAGTACCAATTCAAGCAATGGTAGGGCAAAAATCCAATTTATAAGGTCAAAAAACCTACAAAATGACTATATGTTTTCGCAAAACAAAGACCGACTATAATATATATGGCCTGAAAGTTTTAGGTCATTGTTGAAATTTTGAACATGAGTAAGTATTGACTAGATTAGATTTTGAAAAAATATCTTCTAGATTATAACTGCCAGAGCTACGAGACCACTTTCATTAGTGCAGAGTGACCCTAACTTCTTATATTTACTAAAATAAGTTTAAAAATAAATCTTATACTTAACATTTATTTTAGTAAATATGGCTCCTTCAGGCCCTCCTAAACTTCATATAGCTCAAAACACAAACACGCTTCATAACACTAGAAACATGAACACATTATAATGCGTATGTGTTTTAGGTTCATGAATCCCTGAGCCTAAGAAAATGTAACATGATCACATTATTACAAAATGCATACGTGTTTTGTCAGTTTTCGGGTTTTTGTCCATTTTTTGGCCACCCAACTTGGTGTACTTACCCTCCATTGAATCCATATATAGCCAAATTGATTTTCCCTCCAATTTCATGTATATCCACATAACTTTCTTCCCTCGCGTTCCCTAACATGCCTCCATGATTGTTTCATCTCATGATGATGTGGTTATATATATGTTACAACCTTAGTATCCTCAACCTTGTCAACCTTTTCCTCTTTTTCTCTTCCACCTCATTGTTTTCTCTTTATTTTTTTCTCTTAAGTAGATGGATAATTATTTTCTTCTTTTTCATCTAGTTCTTCATGTTATCCTTATTTTACTCTTCACCACCTTCAAATTCATCCTCATGTGTCATCTTTACATTACTTCGTTCCTTGATAAGTATGATATCTTGTAAGGTAACCTTCTTTCTCTTGTACCCTATCTTCATGAATTTCTTTTGTATATTAATATTAATTGTTCCCAAGGTCTCCAATAAGGGACATCCAAGAACAATATCCTTATCATCCATATATAAAACATAAACATATGAATTTTTTTTTTTTATCCATATAGATATTTACATCTTCATAGACTTGAATTTGTTTACCGTCCACTTTACCTTCGTTGATTTTTTTTATGTGAACATGAAGATTTTGAGCCGCCCATTGAAATCCTTAGCCCCTAGTCAAATGGTATGGTCATATGAGGGCTTAAAGCTTCTGATTTCTAATAATAGGTGCTTAACTCCAGCCCCCTTTCATCTTCTTTGTGTGGTGAAGGAAAGAGAATTTTATTCTGTTTTAGTGGCAACTAAAATAAATAGTAGAGCATAATATATCTTTTGATTGGTAACTCAGTTTTGAGTGTCATTTTTTCCATCGAAAATATTTATTTTGAGAATCACACTATAATTATAAAGTTCCATATTGTAACACACACTCATTATAAAGTGCCAAAATCTGGGGGGGCTCTTGTTGCATTGCTCGGGGGTCTTGTAGTATTGCTTGGTTTTTGCATTTCTTTTGGTGATTTTTTTAGGATGGCGTTTTTATCTAATTCTGCATTAGATCATGTTGATCCATTAAGAACACATAATTACCACACATGCAAAAAATAATGGAAACAATAAGCAGAAAGGATTATGGGCTTTAACTTCTTCAGAACAACTAATGTTCACTAGAGAATATGAGAAATTTTCATACCAGTGCAAATTTGATGAGTGTATGGATTTGATAGGAACCTATGTAAGTGACATTATTTTGTTTCATTTGGAAAAATGTGACTCTCCTTTAAAAATATGGGAGAAATTGGAGGATTTATTTGGTAAGGTGGATCATATGAGAGCCATGCAACTTGAAATTGATATCATATCTCTTAGTCCCGAAGATTTTCCAACAATTATAGACTATCTTACCAAGTTCAAGCATTTGTTGACACAGTTAAAGGGGAGTAGAAGAGATTAGAAAGATGAAGAGTATGTTTACTTGATTTTATCTAAGTTGAGAGGACCATTTCAAATATTTTCTTCTACCTTTTTCTCTAGCATAGATGCCTTAGTTGACACATTCAAAATGTCTGACTTAGAAACATTTTGTGAAAGACTTACTAGGAAAGAATCCAAATTGTCTCACCTTGAGTCTTCCACCTCTCAAAAGGTATTAATCCTAAGGGCAAGGGAAACCTAAAAAGTAAAAACCAAATCCACCCCTTCTCCATCTTAAAATGCTCCTAAACCCAAAGAAAACAACTCTAAACCCAAGTAGTCTTCTAAATCCAAGAATAAGTCTAGCCTTCCATGCTCTTTTTGTGGGGGTAGTGGTCATGAAGAACATAGCTGTTATAGGTGAATGCAATCCTTAGAGAATGCAATCAAGAAACACAAAATTTCTATCTCCACTCCACCTCCTTCTAATCATCATGACAAAGCACTTAATGTTATTCAAAGATCCCAATCACCACTTGTAGAAAATTGAGTTATAGATTCTGGTGCTTCTCATCATATGACTTCTTCCAAGGAGTCTTTTGATTCTCTAGATTTGAGTTCTACTTCCAAAATTTAGGTTGGAGATTCTTCCTTTCTTTCTGTTAAAGGAAAAGGTGATATACAACTTGATGGTGGTAGTATCCAAGATGCATTATATGTTCTTAACATAACTACAAATTTACTTTTTGTATATCAAATTTTTCATTTTGGTCAAGGGAAAACAATGAATTTTACACCACATGGGGCAGAAGTACAAACTTTTTTGAAGCCTCATTCACTTACTTCTCAAGGTATTGTTGATCATAATTCTAGACCATATCAGTTTGAGGGTTTTGATGACACTTCCTTTATAGGGACATGATATGTTTCTCATGCAGATTCAAAGAGTAAGATTTGGCATGAAATATTTGGCCATCTCAATTATAGATATTTGAAGGAGTTGAGCACTCATGGTAGATGGTCTTCCTAGAGTTTCTTATCTTGAGGGAGTTTTCTCTAGCTGTGCATTAGGGAAACAACACCAAGATCCATTTCCTAAGAATTTTTCCAAGAGAGTTTCTTCACCACTTGAGCTTGTGCATAGTGACTTGATGGTTTTTTCTACCCCCTCTTTCAATGGAGCTAAGTATGCACTTACCTTTATTGATAATTTCTCAAGGCGTACTTGGGTTTATTTTCTCAAGTACAAAAGTGATTTTTTTTCACACTTCAAAGTCTTTAAGGCTTTGGTTGAGAAACAATCTTCTAATTGCATAAAGAACCTTTCACACTGATAAAGGGTGGGAGTACTTTAACAATGAGTTTTATGATTTTTTGGCAACTCAAGGCATTATTCACTAGCATTTTGTTTCTCATACTCCACAACATAATGGATTAGCAGAATGGAAGAATAGAACTTTGAAGGAAATGGCTAATTGTATGATGCATTCTAGAGATTTACCTCCTATCTATTGGGCAGAAGCAATTAATTGTGCTAACTACATTCAAAATCACACACCACACAGAGCACTTGAGCATTTGACTCCAGAGGAAGTTTGGTCCAACACTAAGCCAAATGTCTCATTTTTTCGAGTCTGTGGGAGCCATGTTTGGGCCTTTGTGCCAAAGAATAAAAGGAAATCTTTGGATAAGAAGAGAAAACCCTTGATCTTTGTAGGGTATTGTGAGGACATGAGAGCTTATAAAATTCTAGATTTTGATACTCATGATGTTCTTTTTTGAACACATGTTCAGTTTAATGAGTGCTTCACTCCTCATGATTCTTCATCTTCTTTCATGCCTCCTCCTCCTTCTTCATCTCATCTTGAGGATCATTTATTTGAGGAGGTTATACATGTCATTGATGATCATATTCCCATTGATGTTGTCATTATGCCTAAGTGGGCTTGTACTACAGTTTTTGAGGCAACACCTTTCATACAATATCTTCCACCCACTAGGCATCATCACGCACATCCCACGGGTTCTAGACTTTCATGTCAGGAAATTTATGAGGATCCACAATATTTTTCAAAGGCTCATGGGATACATGAATGGGATGATGCGATGGCAGCTAAGTATTCATCTTTGATGAAGAATCATACTTGGGATTTGGCATCTCTTCTTAAAGGAAGAAAGATGGTTAGGTGTAAGTGGGTATACCAAACCAAATACAGCTTGATGGGTCCATTGACAAGTATAAGGCTCATCTTGTTGCAAAGGTTTTTTCACAAGTTGAAGGTATTGATTACTCTGAGACTTTTGCACCCATTGCCAAGATGGATTATGTATGCCTTGTACTTGTTATTACTGCATCACAGGGGTGGCCTGTATACCAAATGGACGTGAAGAGTGCCATCTTACATGGAGATTTACAAGAGGAAACATACATGGAGAAACCTGCTAGATTTGTTCAGGATTCTTCTCTTGTTTGTAGGCTCCAAAGGTCTCTCTACGGTCTCAAACAATCCCCTCGGGCTTGCTATGAGAAGATGGATTCTTTTCTTCTATCTATTGGTTTTATTCATTGCCACTCCGATCATACAGTGTATCTCCAGCATGTTGGTGAGGATATTGTGATACTTGTATTGTATGTTGATGATCTCTTACTTACTGGAAACTCTTCTTCCCATATTCATACTATTAAGAGGGCTCTTTCTACATAGTTTAACTTGACAGATCTTGGGTTATTGCATTATTTCCTTGGTTTGTATATTTCTCAAACAAATTCAGGGATTCAATTGATTCAGCAAAATTACACCCATGATTTTATTTAGTGCTTTGATATGGATTATTACAAGCCAAGTCCATCTCCTTCTCAATCTGGGGTTTACTCTTACTTCCACATGTACCACTCCACTCTCTGATCCTACTTTGTATAGGAAGTTGGTTGGAAGTCTCATGTACTTGACCCATACTCACCCTGATATTTTATTTACAGTAGGGATTGTATCTTGGTTTGCACATTATCCTCATAGTAGTCATTGATAAGATGCTAAAAGGAGTTTGTGTTATTTACACGGAACTACCCGCTTTGGCCTACACTACACTAGGGGTTCTACTCAGTTGGTTGGATATAAAGATTCAGATTAGGCAGGTTCTGTTGATGACAGGCGTTCCACTTTTGGCTATCTTTTTTATCTTGGTTCTTCTCCAGTTTCTTGGGCATGTAAAAAACAATAGGCTATTGCAATTTTATCTTCAGAGGCAGAGTACATGGTAGTAGTTACAGTGAGTCAGCAGATTCTTTGGCTTCGACGGTTATTAACAGAGTTTGAATTCCCACAGGATTCACCAACTGTACTTTGGTGTGACAACCAAAGTGCAATTCACCTTTCTTGCAACCCAGTTGAGAACCAACATACCAAGCATATTGAGATACGTATTCACTTCATTCGTCAACACATTCAGGATGGAGTTCTTTGCTTGGAGTACAATCCAACTTATCCAACTCAATAGTAAGTTGTAGACATCTTTACAAAGCCTTTTACATCACCTCGCTACCTTGAGTTGCATGGAATGCTTGGGGTTTCAGAATTTGTTCTTGGGGGGTGTTCGTGAGAACATCTTTCTTCTTCTTCTTCTTCTTTCTCTTTCCTTATAGCAAGATTTTGTCCTTCTTTTGGTTCGATATTTCTTCATGGATATATTGTATATGAGTACCTCATCAGGCCTATTTTTCGAGACTCATATTATGGACATACCACTTCTATTTTGGCCCCTAGCTTCACTTGAGGGGTGTGTTAGAGTAGGTATTTACCTTAGCTCATGTTCACCTAGGTACTTTATTTACCTTTATTGTATTTATCCTCACCCACTTATGTGTGTGGATATTTCTTTTAATTTATTTAGATATTGGGGTGATATTATGTAGTTTTTAAGTATAGTTCTTTCCTTGATCTATGGTATTGACTAGATCCTTGATGTCTAGTTTTTTCCTAAATCTATGGCCTTGACTAGTTCTTTGATGACTAGTTCTTTCCTTGATTTATGGCTTTATCTATGACCTTGACTGGTTCTTAGATTGTTATTCATTTCCTATATAAGCAAGGCCCATTCTCATTGTATTTCATTGAGTTCCATAATAATATATGATATTTTTGCTCATTTTTTGCAAAGGTTTTGGTAAATTTATTCTAGTGAATTGCTTTTATCTTATTAATCATGGTATTTTATTAGCATTTGAGTTCTTGGCTTGGTATGAACTGGTTATCATTCCTTTTAGTACTGCAAGAATAGACCTCACCCTAAGTAGAAAGCACGAGTAAAGAAATTTGGATTCAGTGAACGGTTTTATAAATATATCTGTAATTTCATATGATGTCTAGAAGTATTGAAAATCAGTGATGTCCTCAAAAATCAACTCCCTGATGAAGTGCATATGGATCTCATTGTGCTCCATCCATTAATCAACTCCCTGATGAAGTGCATATGGATCTCATTGTGCTCCATCCATTAATGTTGAACCAAAATTTTGCATATGAAGATAATGCTAAGGTTTTCACAATAGATGATGTTATGCCACCTAAATTGAATACCAAATTTGGTAGAATTCCTTGTAACCAAATATCTTCCGTGGCAGTGTTGACTACTCCCCTATATTCTACTTCTGTAGCAGTTATATCAATCATGTTCTACTTCTTGCTTGACCAACTTACATGAAATGAACCAAGAGAAAACTTATATCCAGAGGTAGATTTCTGATGATCAAGATCACCAGCTCAATCAAAATTTGAGTATCCAACCAAGTCTATCTTTGTTCTCCCAAGTAGCGTATGTCATTGGTATATGTGCCTCTAACATAATGAATAAACCACTTCACTACTTTCCAATGCATCTCATGATGTTCTTGTATAAATCTAGACACAATGCCAACAACAAATGATAAATTTGGTCTAGTATGGGTTAAGTAGATCAAGCTCCCAACCAATTGGCAACAAAGGGTGCCATCAACTAAGGGAATGGAGAAATCAACAACTAAATTGAATCCAAAGAGGAAGGGAGTGGGAGATGGATTACAATCAGCCATGTTAAACCTAACAAGAAAATCAATGGTATACTTGGGTTAAGAAATGATGACTCCCGAGTCATATTGAGTTATACGAATCCTAAGGAAGTAATGAAGCAAACCCAAGACATTCATGGAGAAATTTTTGGCTAAGGTAGTCTTGACAAAATCAATAATCAAGGAAGAGTTTCCCGTAATCAACAAGTCATCAACGTATAAAACTAACATAAGCATGGACTCGTATTACTGCATAATGTAAACATTTGGGTTCGAATGACACCTAGTGAACCCAAAAGTGAGAAGGAAGGATTCCATCTTTGCATACAAAGTTTGAGGGGATTTTTTAAGGTCGTAAATAGACTTCCTAAGTCTGAAAACATGGAAAGAATCCTAGAAATAAGCTGGTAGTTGTTACACATATATTTCTTCCTCTAGGTCGCAATGAAGGAAGGCACTCTTAATGTCCATTTAGTGGACATACCATCAGTTGGCAGTGGTTATGGCTAGATTCGGTCGAATATGATTCATCTTGGTAACATGATAAAATGTCTTACAATAATAAACCTTAGGAAGTTGGGAGAAACCCTTAGCTATGAGTCATGTCTTATACTTTTCAACATTCCCATTGGCACCATACTTGGTTTGATATATCCACCTATACCGAACCATTTTTTTACTTTAGGAAGAGGGGAGATATCACAAGTATGATTCTTTATGAGAGAGGAACACTCCTCCACAGAATAATCCCAATCAGGAATCCCATTTTCCTCCTGAAAAGATTGTGAATCAAAAGTAGAGGAAAATAAGGCATGGGGCCTAATAAACTCTGATCAATTTCATATCTCATCTAAAGGATCCCCTATCTAATCACCAACACTCTGTAATGTATATCTATCCTAACGAGGACCAGGAGGAGATTCGGGCTTAAAATATGTCAAGTTGTGACCTGAGTGTGAAAGGACATAGTCCTCATCATCACTACTATTGGAATCAATGGATGGAGAAGTTGGAGCAGTGGGAATATCAGGAGCAGTAGGCCTAGGATCAGAAAAATAATCAAAAGAGTCTGAATTATTGTAAGAGGTGCATATTCGCCTTTGTGGGTGGAAAGTTGGAAGTGGAAGAAGTCTCTTGGAATTTCACACTTCTCTCAATATAGATCTCATGAGTGGTGGGATTCAAAAGTCTATAGCCTTTCACACCTTAGAGATACCTGCAAAAGATACAAGGTTTATATTGTGGTTCTAAGGATTTTTTTTTCTTCTTGGGTATTCGAGCCATGAAAGTTAAACTAAAGACATAAAAGTGTTTATTTCATGTTTACGTCCATTAAAATCCTTAAAGGGTATCATCCCTTTTACTTTTTTGTGTGGAATCCTATTAATGTAACAAGAAAATTTCAATGTTTCTTCCTAATACTATGGTGGAAGGGATTTGGATTGAATCATACAATTGGCCATATCCTTAAGGGTTTAATTCTTTCTTTATGTAACTCCATTTTGTGAAAGACTATAAGCAATTGTACATTGCAAGGCAATTCCTTTGGATGTGTCAAAAATCATCAAACATGTTGCTAATTTACTCCCCACCATTGTCGGTTCTCAGAATCTTAATGGACTTTTCAACCTTATTCTCACCTAGAGCCTTAAAGTTTCGAAAGAGGTGAAAAACATCATATTTATGTTTGAGAAAATAAACCCATGTGAATTGTAAAAAGACATCTATATAAGGAGATATTGCACTCTAATGAATGAAGGATATGGAATAGGCTCAAAGATATCATTGTGGACTAATTCCAAGGTTTGAGAATATCTCCAAGATTTTCCCTTACCAAATTTTTCTTTGGGGTACTTACCAAGGGCACAACCCTCACAAAGACCCTTTGAAAAAATGACTCAAGGAAATCCATTGACCATCTCATGTTGGCTCAATTGCTCAAGGTAACAATATTTTAAATGGCCAAACTGTTCATGCCACAACTTATTAACTTCATCAGCATGAGTTAGAAAAGCAGTGGGAGAAGCATTGGGATGAAAGTTAGATAATGTGTATAACCTAGTCTGGTGGCCCACATTTCCCTCCACCCTATAGACTCACTGAGAAGCTCTCTAATGATCATCGAGTTAGGGTTGAATTCCACACACATCCCTTGGCAAATATGGGTGATTTTGTAGACTGATAATAGGTTGGTAGAAATTTTGGGGACACTAAGGACATCATTGAAGGTTCCATGATCAACTTCCACTGATCCACCACTAGCCACTATGACAAATGCATCATTACCCAAGGTTATTTGGGACACGCTACAATATTTCATGTCAAACAAATTAACGAGAGATGAACCCATGTAGTGTGAGGAACTGGAATATATAACCCATGTCAATAAGGGGGCTACTCTTGTTATGAGGGATTTACCTTTCTTCTTCTGAGACTTTTTTCCTTTGATTTAGAAGACTTGAGTTTTGGATCATTTATCTTGATAAACTTAGGGACCCTTATACTGTTCTTCTCAAGTAAATGAGTTAGTTGGTCAAAAAAATTTAATGCATTGATGATGTTCATGACCAAACTTCTTTCCATAACCACACTTTCACTTTTCCTTCTTTGGTTTAGACTCAGAAGTAGAAGTAGAAGTGGATGCACCGGTGTTGGATTTTATTGGGGTAGTATTAGCTTCCTTTTCTACGATTTCTTCTCCTTGTTACCCTTCCCTTTACCATTACTAGCTATTAGGGAATGTGATGTGGACTTGATTGCACCCATTTATATTAACTTGTCCTATTCTTAAATAAGTTAGGAATAAAAGTTGTCGAAGGAGGCCATCTTCCATGTGGTCCCTAAATCTTCTTTGATGGTGTGGAAGGTGGAAAAAAAGATAGAGTATTCAGTTCCAAGCTTAGAAATCACATAGAAGATCAATTGGGCATCCTTCTTATCAACTCCGCATTATTATAACAACATTCTAGCATGTATAAATTTGGAGAAGGCTTGTAGGTTATCAAATTTGCTAAGGGTCAATCATAGGAGTTAGTTCTTTAACTCATGTTATCTCATGTCATTTTGTTTTCCAAACATGTCATCTAGAGTTTTTCAGGATCTATCAGGTGTTTTGGAAGACCCGATGTGAAAGATGAGGTTGGGAGAAATGGACATACAAATAATACTACAGGCTTCATCACATCTGTTGAACCATTTGGATTTCTGAAGTTCAGATGCTGGTTTTTTCTCCACTCCCAAAATGATGCAATACAACAGTTTACCCCATAATGTAATTATCATTCTCGATCTCCATCCATGATCATAATTGTATCAACATCCATCATGAGGAAGGAAAAGAAAAGGAAAGGAAACACATGCACCCTAGAATAATAATATCACCCCCTATTTGCAGAAATTTATACTTATTGTGTTGATTACAATCAAGTGTGTTTGTGTGGTATTAAACGATCACACACTCACCTCACAATCAGTGGAGTTTGTGCAAGAGTGGATACCATAGTGTCTTTCAACACATGAAAAATGAAGTGACATCATAAGAAACACAAAAGGGTCAAATGGGGGGGAAAGGAAAAAGAAAATAATGGTCCGATGTGATAAAAAGTGTCTCACATCACAAAATTTAACTCTCTTATTATAAGGTTGTGGCGGGCGCTATCACTAAACCATAAGCAAAAAGAGTCGGTTATAATGATCACCCGATTATAGAAAACTGCAATGAACCCTCAAAAGACCCAAAGGAAAGAAAATAATCCCTAAATTTAACTAACACCTGGTTAATAAAATTAATTTAACTAAGTTTTAGAAAAACTATAGTCTAAAAATCTATAAAGCTAAGTGTAAAAAATAGGAGGGTCAAGTTTGAAGGGGGACAAAGTTTTATCAGCTTGGATCGGCTAATCGGGTTAACATTTGGTTGAGTGATTTGTCTCGTAACACTCATCGAGGTGAGTTTGAGAATTGAGGGACAAACGAGTTGTGTGAAGTAATGGCCGAGCTAGCTCATGAGGATGTGGCAAGTGAGTTAGGGAAATGGGCTCAAGGAAAAGGTCCAAAGTAATAGGTTGAGTGAGAGAATTCTAGGTCGATGAGGATCTCAATATCAATGTGGTAAAAATGGTAATGTGTAGCTCATTGAGGAATCAATGCACAACTTGAGTGTGAGAAAGGGGCGATAATGGTAGATACAACATGCACAAAGGGTGAGTCTGGGGTCAAGAGTTGAGCTGCGATAGAGAGATGAGTCAGGTCAAAGTAGAGGAGGGAGTTCTGAGGATATAAACAAAAACAAGAGTGAGCATAGTTCGAGAAAGATGGAATATGAACCGATACAATGTCGATGAATGATGCAAACATGGTCGACATTGTAGTGGGAGCTTGGGTTAGCTCGGAGGGTTGAGTAAGGTGCAAGAGGGATGGCGAGATGAGGTGAGCTTGGCATGGTAGTAGCTCGAGGATTTGATATATAACATGGCCTGATTAGGAAAGAATAAGCTTGGGAGGTGCAATAAAGAGCTAGAATTTGAACAAGAAGGAGCCCGATGCGAGAAGGAGATGTGTGGTGAGCAAGGAGTCTAGTTTGTAGAGGTAGAAGAAGATTGTTAAGTTGTGCAAGGGGAGTATGCAAGCATCTCAACCAAGTTGGGTGGTGATATGGAGGCGAGTCGGGGTAGAAGGACCCCCAAACTTTGAGATCCTCCAAACTAGTTTTTGCCAACCAATTTTAACTACAAAATGCCTAATCTTGCACAGACTCCAAGAAAACCAAAAAAAGCAAAACTCCACAAAACTAAGGTTAACCAAAATGATATTATATTACACAAAAACTAATACAAACAAAAAACCTTCACTAAGAGTTGAAAATAACAAAAAATCAAGAGTAATCAATAACAAAACCGAGTGACATGATTATCAAGATCAAGATCTGATACTATGAAATAGATCACGAAGATCTCCTGAAATGCGTGCACATTGACGGAGTTCCACTCTAAATGAAAACATGTAAATATTCCAAGTAATTAGCAACCAAAAATATTCTCAAGGAACTTGTGCATAAGAAAAAATGGTCTACTCACGCTAATAGATCAAAAATTAAGAATTACATATGAGAGAGTGTTGTGTAAATCCCATGCATGGAATTTTCATACTCCAAAAATGGAGAGAGGAGTTACAATTCAAGAATAACATGTAACTCCCATATGAAAATGACACTATGACACATGAAATATTCTATGGCTGAATCTGTCATATGTCATATAACTCCCTAAAAGAATTATGACTCACCTAAGTGAGATGAATCGCCATGTGTGAGGTTTAACTAACCTAATAAATAAATAAAAGGTAAATAATAACCCCTCACACTAATAAATTCAATGATATCATTTTCCATTACAAAATGAAAAGAAGATAAAACATATTCACTTACAACATTCCCTAATCTATGATGAGAAGGTAATATATCCCATGATATATTATTATGCTACATTTCAAAAAAAGGGAAAACATTATTGGGTTTAACCTTAATTCATATTAAAACATAGTTTATACTATCACTATAAATTTCACTAGAATCATCATCGCAATTTCAATTACCATGAATTTAGAACATGTCTCATTTGTATCCTCAATACTAGGTACAATTTCTCGGTCATAAGTAAGGGAAGTATCAATAAGAGTTGAGGTGTTTGTTACCTCAAATGGAGGGAAAATATTTTCTAGGTGCAAGTTTTAAATTTGAATATTAAATAGGTCCAAAATATGTAAAACTTGATGTAAAAGTGAAATTCACTATGTGGGACCTTTAAGGTCTAATTAAAGGAATTATATGGTAGGTAACAACAAGACTCCAAAATTGATTATGAAGATTATGATGTTGGAGAATGCCTAAATTAGTTTTTTTAGTTGAATATTGTTTATTGATAAGATCATGGTGATCCTCAACCATTTGAAACTCAATTTTAGGCATCAAACAACTTAATATATCTTGAATCAGGAGGATGGAAAATGATAGTTGAAGAAAAAGCTTAGTTGGTGAAATAATTGATTGATGTGTAAAAAGGAGGTAGGGGTTTGTATTATTTGTTAAAATAATAAATATAAGAAGGATTCCATGAGTTTGTATGTACTCCCACAAGTGTGATCCAATTATCTTTTATGATATCTTGACTTGTTTTTACATGCATGCTATTATTTGTGAAGTATATGGTTTGAACAACACAATTTTGGAGGTTTTCCTAAGCATCTAGTCTTGGTAATTTAAAATATTCATGCATATAAAGATAGATAAAAGCATCATAATAATTTTAAAGGGTGCACTAGGTCCATAAAAACCTATTCTAGGAGGAATTTTAGAAAAAGTTTTTTTTTTAATATTATTGCATTTCTAGTGCTCTCAGACTATGTGTCAAGGAAACTAAGGTTTTGATGGTGAATTGGCATATTTTCAATTTTAACCACAAAAAATAGTCAAAATTGAGATAAAGGTAGGTTTATATATCTTCTAATATATTTTGGATTTTTTTTGGGTTTTAAGGATGTATAGTGGAATATATCTCTAACAATATTCATACGGTTCTCATAAAACCTAATTGAGAAGTAAAAGAGAGTAGTTTTTGTATTTTATTGGTGTTAGAGCTTAACTGAAGGAAAAAAATCATTGGATAATCTTCTTTAGGGTGTTTATAGACATATAAAATCATTTTAGGTACCTC
Organism: Taxus chinensis; assembly: GCA_019776745.2. Classification (NCBI taxonomy): domain Eukaryota; kingdom Viridiplantae; phylum Streptophyta; class Pinopsida; order Cupressales; family Taxaceae; genus Taxus; species Taxus chinensis. Next base: position 239,346,066 of record CM034150.1, read on the forward strand.
ATAATACATTCTTGAGGTATAAAACCGAGTTTCGTATTTTAGGCCTAACAACCCTTGAAAGCAGTTTGGTGCAAGATCTAGATTTTTGAAGATTGGTGATAAAGTGTATAATTTTGGAACCTGATAATGATATAATAAATCTAATGAAATTGATAAATATTTAGAGATTCATGATGAATTCATATATCTTGGGAATAACTAGTCAAGACAAGAAGCTAAACCTAGTCAAGTGGGTTAAGAAGTTCTATTTCGTGTTCTCTGAATGAAGAAAACATATATAAAGTTGTATTCTGATTTTTTAGAATTATATGAAATTTGGATGAGGGAATAGACCTTGAGGATCCTAAGTCATAGGAATAATTTAATTTACTCCATTAATGCACAATAATGTCTAAAGGAAGCCTTAGTGGAAACTTGTCAAATTATCAAAGTGAATTTTAAAAGTGTGTTTTGTGGTAACCGTTGCATCAGTTTTATCTTGGATCACCATAAGTGACAATTTATTTTGTCAAATTAAAACCATTCATGATTTATTTTTTTTGGTAAGTGAGGTGACCTTTTTTGGAATATGTCAAAATCATGCATTTTCTGCATTGAGAACTACCTCACTTGTATCATTGTTGTATTTATATTTGACCATGTTATCATCCCAACCCACTCAAAAGGTATTTTTACAATAAAATTTATAGTATTTCAATTCTACATCAAAATATTACTCACCAAAATGATTCCATGATTCCATCCATCCCATATAAATACATCATGATTCGGTCCGACATTTTTTGAGTTTCTTATAGCTCTTTAATCACCCATTAAATATGTTTACTCCAAGTGTAACTTTGCGAAGTGGATGCATATTTATTCCATGAAGAGTGTTAATATTTTATTATTATTATTGTTGTTTAGTGTATTTTCAAATAAATGTTGAATCATGTTTAAATAACATGTCATGTTAATATAGCGACTCTTGAGAAACAATAGTTTTTTTATGTTAAAAATCCAGTTCATTTTCTTAAAATTTTATAGAATTGTCATTAAGTGGGTCACAATTTAAATGTTTGATTAAAATTTCAAATATAATTTTTTTCTTAATTGTCTTAGTTATTAAGAGTGATTATTAATAGTATATATGATGTATAATTTTGTTTGGAGTCAATAGTTCGTTAGTGTGTGTTTTTTGGGATTGAAAAGCATATTTTTATTAATAGAAAAGAATATTTCAATGTTGATTGTACAAACAGGTGTGGGATGAAAGAGTTACACCACAAAATTCTAACCATAGCTAAAATGTCTTGAGTTGAAGGCCAATTCACCTCAAAACAACAATAAAAATAAGGAAGTGTGAGAAAAGGAATAAATGCGGAAAAAATATGTCATGAGGTAATGACCTTGATTATGCCTTTTTTTTACTTTCTTTTTTACTAAAATCCAACCCAAAGAGGAGGTACTATGATACTAACTTAGAGGAATGAATTATGAATTTTGGTTAAGGGTTTATCTTTATCATACTTATAATTTCCAGATTCATGGAATTTCTTCATCCCTCTTGGTGAAAAATCATTAACAACTAACTTTCTCAAGAAATGATTCTCCAAAGCCATTGATTCTTTTAATACCTAATTTAAACATTCATTCCATAATTTATGACTTTAGTTTTATTTTTATTGGCCTCCGATGTGTGAAAATATTTTCTATTCTTACCACTTTTGGCTTCAAAAAGGGTAGGCTCACATGTATTCTAGATTTACATTTGATAGGTTTCCCCTTTCTTATTTGAGGAAGCTCTTAAGTCTATAAGATTCTTGAATATGACTTGTTAGATAGAAAACATGACACACAAACATTGTATTTTATAACTGAATAATTATATCCATTTTAATTGACCCTAATTTAGAAACAACATGTCTGGGAGACCCTTTCAAAGGTGAATCTCCACATAGATTAGAGTATAAGTGTATATATTCTGGATATACTAATCTTAATCTAATTTTATTTTTTTTCCCAAATTATTAATGATATCCTGAAGGACCAAATGATTCCAAAAAGGAATAGGAAAATTTTGGATATGGACATAATTTTTTTTTTGATACTACCATAGTGGAGGTGTAAAAATATAGAAACCAAGGGGTAATGAAAATACATACTCCTCCCCAAAACTAGGGCCCATCTACATAAATTTTTGAGTAGTCTTCATCCTCATGGAGTGAAACTATCAATAAACATTTAAAACATAAAATAATATCACATCTCATGGACAAGTTAGAATAAATCCACTGGTGAAGCTCTACATCTTTTGGAAAAAAATCATCAAATGTGAAGATTACAACTAAATACTTAAGAGATGCATGTAATTCCTTTACCACCCAGTAGGCATCTCATATGCTTTATCTACAATATATATGATTCAAAAAATAGGGGTTAGGTAGAACGAGGAAATCTATTGAATCTTTAATCATCCTTATATGGATATGAAGATTCCCCCAACCTCTTATCTCCTCCATGATTCCCCTAAGTGAATTATGTCATGAAAACGTACCCTTTTCTATCTACCTACCTAGTTGCAGGTCTTCCTAAGCCATAAATATTTCCCTTGTTCATTTGCATCATGCCCTTCCTTAGGGTTTCATTTCTTCCACTTCGTTACTCTTTTTCTAGGTTTATATATTAAGGTTAATTATTATGTTTTTAGAATTATAGCATTTCAAAACTTATAAGGGGGCATGCGCATAGAGATATAGGGCCAAAAAGTGGCCAAAAATGTATTTTTTGTCCATTTTGCAAATAATGCGAGCATGTTATGGCTTAGTCACATTATAATGCAACTTTTCTATGAAACAAGTGCATTATAATACGTTCATGTCATAACACAGTTGCATCATAATGAAGTTGCATTATAACATGCTCACATTATAATGCACTCACATTATAATGTGCATGTTTTATGAATGTAAAAAATTATATCAAGCTTGGCCGAGATTGAGCCATTGCATTTTTCTTTCCCAATGAAATACTTTTGAGCAAAAAATTGAGTAGGGAATAAGGCGAGTAAGTTTCTAGAGCTTGATTATTACTTGAGAATGGATTGAAAATGGTGGAGAGTCTAGTAGGTGATTTTAAACTAAATTTAGGTTAGTTTTAGTGATTAAATTTATTTTTCCTTAAGATTTGCATTGTTCTTGATTCATTTAATTTTTTTTAGTGTATCCAATATCTTCACATGAA